>CAJNDT010006025.1:1212335-1274212 GCA_905221615.1 Symbiodinium sp. CCMP2592 | reverse complement strand
AGAGAGAGAGAGAAATAGCAAGAGAAAGAGAAAGATACAGAGACAGAGAGAGACAGAGCAAGGGACAGATAAACAGAAAAAGAAAAAGAACGACAAAGAGACAGATAGAGAGAGAGAGACAGAGAAAGAGAGAGAGAAAGAGGGAGAGAGAGAAAGAGACAGAGAGAGAGAGAGAGAGAGAAAGAGTGAGAGAGAAAGAAAGAGAAAAAGAAAGAGACATGTACAGAGAAAATAAAAGGAGGGATGGAGGGAGATCTGGCTTCTTGGTTGGTTTGCAGAGAGAGAGAAGAGAGAGAGAGAGAGAGAGAGAGAGAGAGAGAGAGAGAGAGAGAGAGAGAGAGAAAGAGAGAAAGAGAGAGAGAGAGAGAGAGAGAGGGAGAGAGAAACAGCGAGAGAGCGAGAGCCGAGAGAGAGGGAGTATTAAGGGTTAAGGGTTCAGGGTCGAAGGTTTAGGGTTGAGGGTTAATTTGTTTTTTTTCGGGGTAGAGAGCGAGAGAGAGAGAGAGAGAGAGAGAGAGAGAGACAGAGAGAGAGAGAGAGAGACAGAGAGAGAGAGAGAGAGAGAGAGGAGAGAGATTTCGTCCTTGGCTGCTGGCTTCTTCATGGGATCCTTTGTGTTTTTTGGCTTCTTGTTTTCTTTCTTCTCCTGTTTTTTTCTTTGGTACAATCAAAAATCAAACGATTTTCCTAATCTCCGGCCTGTGCGGCTGCTGGCCTTTTCATTTTGGACTGCACGGCCATGGCTGGATTATAAAAGGAGTGTGCAGATTTTCTAGAAAAGATCTGGGGCCAAACATCACGAATCGTCATGAGTACAACTTGTGACGTTTCATGGCGTCCATAATCCGTCATGAGTTGTACTTGTGACGCCAAAACCGTCATGAGTACAACTTGTGACGTTTCATGACGTTTAGTGGGGTTCACAAGACGACACATGACGTTTCATGACGTTGGGACTTTCGGAAAAATCTATCCAGACACTAAAAGTTTCATGAGTGATTGAACAAAAATACATAGGAAATCTGGCCAGACGATAAAGGTTTCATGCTTACCTCTACAGACATTACAACAAATTTGTCTCTCCAGACATCTGTCTATCCAGACACCAATGGTGAAAACACACACACACACACACACACACACAAACAAAACCCCAACGGGTTTAAGGGTTGAGGGTTCGGGGTCGAGGGTTTAGGGGTTTGAGGGTTTAGGTTTGGGGTTTCAGGGGTTATTTGTTTGATGAGCACACACACACAATGCCTGTCCAGGCACCGCACAAAGCAAGCTTGCCTATCCAGGCACCTTGCCTATCCACAACAACTTGCCTATCCAGGCACAACAACTTGCCTATCCAGGCATCCAGGCACAACAACTTGCCTATCCAGGCACAACAACTTGCCTATCCAGGCACAACAACTTGCCTATCCAGGCACAACAACTTGCCTATCCAGGCACAACAACTTGCCTATCCAGGCACAACAACTTGCCTATCCAGGCACAACAACTTGCCTATCCAGGCACAACAACTTGCCTATCCAGGCACAACAACTTGCCTATCCAGGCACAACAGATTCTTGCCTATCCAGGCATGTGCAACAGCTTGCCTATCCAGGCATGCACAAAAAATGGTGCATGCACCACCTGCCTGTCCAGGCATTCAAAGCACACACACACTCTCCCTCTCTTTTTCTCGCGGGACTCCACCCCTCGTTGTGCCATTCGGCGATCCCTTCATGCGATTTCGCATGAGGATGCAAAAGAGGCTACTCTACGGAGGCTCGGCACCTTTCAGTCATCAACATCTTTAGGATCTACATTCATCAACATCACAGCTGCTAGAAACTCCACAAAACAACACTCCTCAACATCTGCATTCATCTAGCTATCATCATCTCCTAGGTGCCTTGAGAGCCTTTTCAAAGGCCGTTGTGGCCTTTGAAGCCAAAGCAACGGTGCAAAACTCTCCAAAGGTCTTTGGCTTTTTTCTGACCTCTGAAGCCCTTGCAGGATCTTACCATGCAACCTTCAACACCTGGTCTCATGTCTGACCCTCTGTGAACAAAAGACATCTTGCTGCACTCCTTACACACCTTGAAAAAGCTTGCATGGTCCTTAAAGAAATCATCGCTGGCATTGCCATCGTAGTCCTCAAACTCAGCCAGCTTCTCCTCCTTCTGCCCCGCCCATGGGTCATTCTCAGCGTCCTCCCACGGATCCTTCAGGGTGTAGGGTTCAGGGTTTAGGTTTCAGGGTTTAGGTTTCAGGGTGTAGGGTTCAGGGTTTTGGTTTCAGGGTTTAGGTTTCAGGGTTTTGGTTCAGGGTTTAGGTTTCAGGGTTTAGGTTTCAGGGTTTTGGTTTCAGGGTTTAGGTTTCAGGGTGTAGGGTTCAGAGTTATGGGTTCAGGTTTCAAGGCTTAGGTTTCAGGGTGTGGGGTTCAGGGCTTAAGGTTCAGGGTCTAGGGTTTCGGCGTTTTTACTGGGTCAAGGTTTGGGTACATTGGTGTCTCTCCAGACACACACTTGTCTCTCCAGACATTTTTTTCGGCGGGGTCAGGGTCCTGGGTCCTCGGGGTCATCCTGGTTCTTCTTCTGCTTCTTTCCTTCTGGGCCATCCTTGGCGCTTTAGGGGGGTTCGCACAAAAATTGTCTATCCAGACAATGAAGCCACTTGTCTTTCCAGACATTATATTTCCAAACAAACACAACAATTAACCATCTAAAACAAAGGCTCCTGGTCCTTCTGCGGCGGCGGTGGCGGCGGGGGCTCCTTCTTGTCGTCCTTCTTGTGCGGGGCATCCTGCAGGGTTTAACTCATGTACTATATGTCTTTCCAGACACTACATTCTGTATATAAACACAAAAACAATATAAAGCCCAGGCTCCTTCTCGCCGGTCTGATCCCCCTGCCAGTCCTCATCCCGGTACGACGATCCTCCCCACTGCGAGCCTCCCCAGGACCACCAGTCCCAGCCCTGGTTCCAGGACCACGTCTCATCACCATCATCTCCATCTCCCTGGCCACCACCTCGATCACCATCTCCACCATGGCCACCATGCGTACCATCTCCACTTCCCTTGCCACCATCTCCACCATGGCCACCATGCGTACCATCTCCACCTCCCTTGCCGCCATCATGGCCACCATCATCTCCACCTCCTCGGTGATCCACGTCTCCACTTCCTCTCCCAGGTGTGCTCGGTCCTCCGAAAAAGACTTTTGGGCTTTAGGGTTTAAGGTTCTCTATGGTTTTTCTGTTACGGTGTTCAGGGCCGGGGTTTCGGGCTTAATGGGGTTGTAAGAGCTCAAGGGGATAGGATTTCAAAATTGTCATCAGCTAGGGTCCTTGGGGGCCATCATCATCTTCTTCTTCTGCAACCACCCTCTTGGCGAGGTAGTGCATGAACTGGTCGTAGGTCTTGAGGGTGGAGACACTGACAGGGATTCAGGGTTTAGGGTTCAGGGTTCAGGGTTTTGGGTTCGGGGTTTAGGTTTCAGGGTGTAGGGTTCAGGGTGTTGGGTTTAGGGTCTAGGGTTTCGGCGCTTTTACTGGGTTTCAGGGTCTTGGTTCTCAGGTGTCTCTCCAGACACTCAAACTGTCTGTCCAGACATTCTCTATGCAGCTGAGGAGCTCAAAAACTCTCCTCAAAAAGGGCCGGTGGGCCTCGTTGCTTCCCGGCTCCATCCTCGACACCTTTCTCGCCATCGCCTCGATGAGGCCCATGAACTGCCTCAGCTTTGTCATGGCTGTGTCTCTCCAGACACTAGTTTTTTGAAAGCTACACCTATCTGTGTCTCTCCAGACCTAGACACTGGGAAAGCTACACCTAGGGCTTCACGGTTCTCGTGTCTATCCAGACACTAAAATAATTAATGCCAAGGGTCTCGAAGTTGATGTCAGGGGAGTATTCCATCCAGATCATCCGCCAGTTCTCTCGCCAGAGTCTGCTGCTCGTGCCGCTGTTCCTCAGCTGCAGGGTTTATATATGGGTTTGGGGGTTTAGCAGGGTTTAGGGGTTTAGGGGTACTTAAAGTTCTGCGAAGTTTCTCTGCCCGGATATTCGGGACATCATCCTTCGTCTTGCCCTTGCCGATGTCGCGGTCACGTCCCTGTCAATCCAGACACTCGATCATCTCATGTGTCTGTCCAGACACGTGCTGCATGTCTGTCCAGACATTCAAAACAACAAGCAGGAGCCTTGCGGTCGCCCTTGTGGTCGCCTTTCTGGCCGCCCTTGTAGCCGCCCTTCTCCATGGCAGCACGGTTGGGCTTCAGACTTCTGCTTCCCGGGCGGGGCTCGATGGATCTCGAGCCGGAATATCACATATTCCAAGTCATATTGTCATGCCAGCACGTGCTTCCATTCATGTCTGTCCAGACATTCTGCGATGCATTTAGTGTCTTTCCAGACAAGCAAACTTGAAGTGTCTCTCCAGACACTGCAACTTGAAAGTGTCTCTCCAGACACTGAAACTTGAAAGTGTCTCTCCAGACACTGAAACTTGAAAGTGTCTCTCCAGACACTCAAACTTGAAAGTGTCTCTCCAGACACTCAAACTTGAAGTGTCTGTCCAGACACTGAAACTTGAAGTGTCTGTCCAGACATTCAAACTTGATGTGTCTCTCCAGACACTGAAACTTGAAAGTGTCTGTCCAGACACTGCAACTTCAAAGTGTCTGTCCAGACATTGGAACCTGAAGTGTCTGTCCAGACACTGAAACTTGAAGTGTCTGTCCAGACAATGAAACTCGAAGTGTCTGTCCAGACATCACAGCAATCAAATCAAACCTATGAAAAAGAACCAGTCACTGCCACAGCACTGCACCAAAACCTCTCTTTTCACACCGCAGCGATCAGCGTCCTACAACTTCGCTTTGGCCGCCAGCACCTCCTTCAAGTCCGTGCCAGCCTGGAGCATCTTGATGAGCTTGGTCGCCTGGATCTTGTTCTTCGCTTCGGAGAACTTGGAGATCTGAAACAGCTGTCGCCCTCCTCTGACACGGACTGCCCAGCGACCTTCCTTGTAAGGCATGAGGATCACATCCTTGAAGACTCCGGAGTGGATTCTCGGCGGCATCTTTCTTGCGGCGGCGGGCTTTTTCAAGACTTTCTTTTCTTTCTGCTTTGCCTTCTCCTCCGTCTCGTCTTTGCACTTCTTTTTGTCCTGCTTCACCAGCGTTTTGATACTTTTCTTTCTCGAAGGGATAGGCGACACAGCTTCTGCCTCTTCTCTGAGCTTGTCCTTCTTCTTGTCCTTCTTCGGGGTGAGCGGCACCTCCAAGTCCAGGAGCTCCGCTGTGTCCATGCTGTCGTCCGAGGCCATGTCCGGTGCAGCAGCAAGCTTCTGCAGAGTCTCCTCATCCGAAGATGTGGCCTTCGCCTTCTTCACCTTCTTCACCTTCGTGTCCTCTGAGGATCCCTGTGCTCGCTGTTTTGCTTTCTCTTTCTTCAAGACCTTCTTGACCTTCTTCAGCTTCTTGTTGCCAGACTTCACGGTGTACTTCTTGTCCTCGTACTCGCCGTACTCGAGGGCACCGTTTTCTATCATCTGCTTGATCGACGTCAGCTTCTGCACCTGCGAGTTAGTCAAGTTCTTCGAGGCCTCCTGGAACCGCTTCTCATCTCGCAACCTCCTGGCATGGCTGCAAAGCGTCATGGTCCAGTCGGCGTACTTCCCAGCCAAGTGCGGCCCCACTGCCACAGGGTGCGAGCTCTTCAGTGCCGGGAAGTTCTGGAGGAGCTTCTGGTACGTGGCCTTGAGATCTGCGTACTTGAAGATCAAGAGCGGCTGGCAGTTCACCAAGGCATCGAGCAGGCTCTCCAGCTGGGCCATGTCTGCACCACTGCATGCCTGGGTTCGCCGCAGTGTCTGGTACCCGTGGAAGCTCAGGTGCTCCTGCTCCCTCACGAGCTTCGCCAGCTTGTCGTAGAGGTGCTCCAGGTCGGTGTCCGGGGTCGCCGGTCTTCTGGCGCCTCCCTTGCCCATGGCTCAGAAGTCCTATAGGTTCTAAAGTACTAAATCCGGGCAGGGGGTTTCAGATTTACGGGTGAAAACTGGCCGCGCCAACGCCGCCAAATCCAAACATATCGGGGTTCTGAAGTACTACTACTATACTATTACTACTGCTACGACAACGGAAGCGGACGAAACACTTTGCGCACGCTGACTCGGCTGGCTATTTTTTGGCTCTTGTTCCGGTCTCCGACCATCGGCCCGGCGAGGGGGTTTCGGATTTATGGGTGAGGGTTGCCTCTGGTGAAAATCCAGACGTTGACTTCCAAACAAACTGCGCTTCACGTCACAGCTGAACAAGGTCATACAAGCCCATGGTAGCGCTATTCACACGTGATCGGCCACGTGGTGGGACACAGCAGTCCTTCGTATGTGGTTCTCCGAAAACTCGGTCAAAGTGGAAGACCCCGCCCCCATCCAAGCCACTAAATGTACACTTATGATCATGGGTGCGGACTCGTTGCAATGCAAGCATGCATTTCGAGCTTGGTCTTGCTACTCATCGCAGTGTCAGAGAGGGCGGAAGATAAATAAGTTGAGTTGGTTTTTGTATTGGCGCATATTGGCGCCTGCAGCGACACAACCCACAGTTGCCTTCCCAAGAAGCAAGCAAATGAACGCTTTCAGTAAACACAGTGCATTTGCTATCCTGAACTAGCGTAAACATCAAACCAAACTGGATCTGTTTCGCGAAAGTGGGTGTAGGCCTATCACATGTGCAAAGGTCAGAAACGATATCTATGTTGTCTGCTGTGTCTGGTCATGGACGGGTCGTGAAGAGTTTGCGGGTTACTGTGTAGCCAGCCAGCCTCATTAAACAACTGAACACATAACAGTGCCCGGAAGGGGCAAGGCTTCCTGCGATATCCGAAGGCCTTGCACGGCGTGCACATATTTGAGGCCTTGCTGGTTCGACTGTATGTTGCACTTAAAGTTTGAAATAGCGCAGGGCTGTCCCGGATGCTGAAGCCAGGCAGTAGGAATTAACTCAAACACATGGGTATATATCCCGTTGTACTTGCTCACAGCTTTGCGAGAACTGCCAACATCGACGGTCAGGGGAAGGATTTTGTTTCTATGCAATGAGCCAGTGCTGTGACGTGTTTCTCATGCGCTCAAGTCCATACCGCCAAATAACCCAAACTAGAAAGCCTTAACATCGAGCCTGTGACTCTAAGTTGCTACATGGAATGTTTGTATTGCGCGCTGCCTGGTACTAGCATCAATGCTTGTGTTTTCCTGGCTCTTCTTCCTGACACAAGTGGGCCACTTAGCCACAGGATAACCTCAACGATGCTAGTTACGCTGCCCGTGAAAAGCTTGAGCCCCACATGGTTGATGATTTTCCTTATGAGCCACACACACACACAACATACCTTCAAACAGCAATGCGTGTGAAAGGAAAACCGCTGCACAGGCAGCTTACTGCTCAGGAGAACACTGGCACAGTAGAATCTAACTCCCGGCCGACCGTGGACCCTTGGAGACTTCTCGCATGCTGCTGGCATGCAGTTGGATAGATTGCAGTTTTCTGCTGATGTTTTGAGTGTCCCGGGAAGAGCGCTTCATTGCGACTCATGGTGCATTGCAGCAGATTGCTGAGAACTGTTTCGGTTCCTTCCCACAGATGCTTCGACAATTTTGAACGGCACAGCCTGTGCCCGGCTGATATCTTTACATGCTTGCAGGTAAATAGTAGGAACCGCAAGTTGTCTGTGCTTCGCAAGTGTCTGCCATATTGTGACATCAGCTTGCCAAAAATAGGCTGCTTAGAACAGTTCTACGGAAGACTGAATCGTATTAGTGCACTGACACCTTTCGGGCTTCGTTCCCTCCGGATGTCAGCCAGTTACATACAAACAGGCTGGCAAAAGACTTCCTGTTGGAGTCGTTTCCCTTTTTTGTTTTTTTTTCGTTGTTGCCTTCAACTAAGTAGTTCATAATGAGCTGATTGCGTCCCGGATCCCGCTGCACACGCATAAACGCCAAACCCAGTGGGTCACTATGTGGAACCCCACATCGTGGAGTTCTTGCAAACCGGAAATCCAACAGTTGAAATTCTGGAATGCTTTTAGGAATCACCGGCATTCCTCCAGTTTTGCCCAAGCGGTTGGGTTTGTGGTTTTTGCGCTTTAAAACTGTGTGCAAGGTTCAGATTGAGTTTTGGAGGGGTTTTGCGTCGAGGAATTATGGTTTCCTTATTTCTTTTGGCAAGTCACCTGTAGGGGCATCATTCCCATTGCGTTGAATGTGGTGTGAAGCACAGTTCAATCTCGCCTATGTCCCGCCGACAGTTGGGCAAAGATCGCCAGGTGTGAAACATGTGGGCACCGTTTCACCATTTTACACATGTGAACCGCTGCTTCGTTTCAGACATAAAGTTTGCAATCCTTTTCTTGAAGTTGCACCCGGACACAAGCCTTTGCGATCAAAAGCCTGGTGTAGCGCGTGGGTCCTTCGCCAATTGGGGCAGACATTCACGTTACGCTTTGGCAGGATGTTGTGCATAGGCCAAATGTTTCCGGCCTTGAGGATTGCCCAGCATGAAGAGTCATCATATGCAGACTTTGCATAATGTCCGTTCGGCCAAGAACACGCTGCAAAGCAACACGCGGATCGAAACGCTGTCCGCAAGCATCCCTGCATCCTGAAATGAGCACCGGAGTCCCACCGTGAGGTCGTGACAGACGGAGGAAATTTGGCATCGTGAATCAACCCGGGCTCCAAAATTAATCAGCTTGACCCTTAATTCGTTGATGTCACACCAGGTTCGTCAATAAACCGCCGAGTTCGTCAATGGAACCAACAGTTCGTCAATGAAGAGACAACTTCGTCAATGAGGGGCCAAAGTTCGTCAATATTGACGAATTTTAAAAGGCAGATTGACGAACTCTGACGGAACTTCCGTTGACGAACCGCCGAACCCATTGACGAATTGACGAACCCATTGACGAATTGACGAACCGTTGACGAACTGACGAACCATTGACGAATTGACGATCTCATTGACGAGTTGACGCCGCCGAAGACAAATTTCCCAGCCCAGTGACAAACTAACGAACTCCTTAACTAACCATTGGCACACACATTGGCATTGACGATTTGATCCGCCCATTCATAAGGTGACGAACCCATTTACAATTGGCAAACCCGTTAAACCCGTTGAACTCAGTTCAACTTTACGGATGCCTGCTCATGTCATACCACCTCAGCGTGGAGCTGACACATGAGTGTCGGTTGTTGGCTAGCGGCTAGCACACCATTCGAGTTCTTTGTCGGCTAGCACACCATTCGAATTCTTTGAAGAGCATTGAAGAAATAATGGTGGAGAAGCGCAGTTTCAGTTTTGAGCTAGTTAGGGCTTGCGAGCGGGCGTGATGGGGTGCGAGTGGGTTGTTGGTCTTTGAATGACCCTGACGTGCCGACAACAAAAAAACATTCACAGGCACAAGGGGCGCACAAAGAAATTGAAAGCGAATGTGAGATGCGTACACCTTTGCTTGACCTTTACCACGGTACATGCGCACCACCTCAAATTGTGTCCAGAGTGTTTCGTCGACCCAGTGAAATTAGGTGAACACATGTGGCGTCACATGTGCGTCCGCCCTTTGGGAATATGTGTTTGCCGAAACAAAGGGCGCACACGTCAAACCAACTTTGTTTTCGCCGTGTGTTGGTTGAAACAATGAGTAAACAAAAACTAATCTGACATGACCTCGAAACGAGTGGACAAGATTCCGTGCGTCACGTGCATGCCAGACATATGCAGAAACACTTGCGCTGTACCAACAACTAGCAACCGCATAAACAATTTACATTTTTATGCAAAACACGTTCACAGAAACACTTGAACAGAACAATGCAGCACAACGCCTCCTTTCCAACAGGTGCCCTGAAGTGCTCGGTCAACACAGGACCTGTGTAGCTAGTTTAGTTCAATTTAGTGCGGTCACAACATTGCTATATTGCCAAGCACCTATCGTCTCCCTGTCAGTGAAGAGGAACGACTCTCCAAAGAAAGAATTCTGCGCATACAGTTGTTGTCAAGAGCGTTGTCACGTTGTCCACCCCCAAAAAGTTGAACCCAAAGACTGACCGAAGACTTGCCACAACACTTGTACAAAGTGCGAAAGACAAAGCTTTGTCAAAAGCTTTGTCCACACAACCAAGTGTTATCAAAAGAACTGCTAAAGTCTCGGCAATGCTCCCTCAGCCCCGGCAAAGAAACGGCAAGTGACATTTCTCGGAGCAATGGTTGACGAAGTGACAATTCTTTTGACAACAACTTTATGTTTGGGTTGGTCATCTATCGAAACTTGTGTGACAAAACATTGTATTTGCAATAAGGTCTTTTGGCAAAGCATCCCGTAACGCAGAAACCGATAATGTAATATGAAAATTAAACTCTTACCAGGCCCGTCAGAATAGCTGCTGAACCAAAGGCCTTGTTGACGTGTCTCCTGCATGTTTGTACTTGTTAATAGATCTGTTGGCACTATCGTGTGTACATCAGTATATCATAATGGGCATACGTCTGCTTATGTGCACTGGTGTGCTTTTGTATGCCTTTAGTTTATGTCTATGTATACCCGTAAGTGAATACATATCTATATATATATATGTATATGTATGCATGCATATATGCATAGAAACATACACAGACACACACACACACACACACATGCTTTTTGTTATGTTTCCGAATACGCACAGTTGCTGGCGCCTTGACATGCAACTGTCAATGCCTTCACGTTGTGCTTTGTACACACCATAGCATATATACATGCTTGTTGGACCGTCATACGCTTGATGTCTTCCGTAGACTGTCAGATATGCAAAACACGTTTCAGAAATATTGCGGGCTCGTATGTCTGCAACCCTTAGTCATGCAGTTACACACACAAATAACATATACACAAAAATCTATATATGTTTGTATATTTGTGCGTGTATATGTATATATATATATATATATACACATGTATATGTATAATACACATGCCTATACCACGCACCTACAGCCTATACAGTCTGTACCTAACATTATCTACCTCTCTCTTTCGGGATATAAACAAATATATATATATATATATACATATGTATACATATATATGTATGGCGTAAACCCACCCCATTTGTATGTGCCTGCGTTGTTGTACATGTTGTTGTGTCACTGTGTGTTTTAACCTTGTATGAAAATGTATGCACATGCACCCAGAAAGGAGACTGCCCAGGACACAAAATGTGGCTAGAAACCTTTGCAGCTCTTGTTACAAAGATCGCAAACCAGAAGGTAGGTTAAGCTGAACAAGGCACAAGCACAATAAGGATGACGACGGCCACAAACCCAAACAAACCAGTTGACAATCGAACAACAAGCAAACAAAACAAAGCGATAAGAAAGACGCGACAGCAGCAGAGCTGTTGATTGTTTTTGCGAGGGTGACCTTTCGGCTCGGCTCGAAGCCTGGATGTAGATACGACAGGCTCTTCTATTCGACAAGCGTTGGGCAAGTTTTGAGCGCTAGCGAAGGGTTCGGGTCAGGACAGGATGGTTTACGAGTTTAAGGGCTCTTTTGGATCGGTTGAGCTCTTTTCCATCCGTTTGTGTGCCCTCTAACAGAATTCCGCCTGAGTCTTAAGACACTTCTTTAGTTTCTAGATACCTTTCTTTTGCATGAGCCCAAGTTAAGCCCCCTGAGCAGGATTACTCAGCGACGTCGCCATGAAATAGCGAAACAGCCAATCTACCCTCGGAACAAGTACGCATGCTTCCAAATAGCTCTGACAACCATCAATCGGAAGTGAAAGCCCCGGGCCCTTCCAACCCATCTTCCCGAAATACCTGAACGGATTTAGTATTCTAAAGTGTAGAGGGCGCCTCTACTCTACTTTTCTCGAAGCTTCAAAAACTTGCAGGGTCCATTTACATGCTTTCATTGCTGTGCAACTCGTGTCTGTCCAGACATTCTTTCTGTCGTCAACATACTGATCCTTTCCAGACACGAAAGCCACACAGCTGCACGACACGTGCAAATAATGTTTTTACATTTGAGCTTCTATCACCATGCATCGATGCTCTCTTGGCACCCGATTGCTTCTAGACAACAAAACTTTCAAAGCTCTGCACCCTCACTGGCTGTTCTCTGGCTCTTGGCTGTTCTCCGGCTCTTCGTTCTGGTCCAGCACATCCAGGCCTCCCATCACCTCGGTTTCAGCCTCCACGTCGGTCTCCATCTCGTCCGGGTTCTGGATCGGCGGTGCCAGCTGCGACAGCACGGCGGCCAAGTCCGTTGCGAACTGCACGAAAGTTCGCAGATTCGCGATCTGCAAAGCTCGAGCCCTGGCCTTCTTTCTCTCGGCAGCAGGGGGCGTCTCGAGCTCCTGTGCTCCTCGCTTCTTGTTCCTCGGAGGAGTCTCCATGGCGAGCTTTCGTGCCGAGGTGCTAGAGCTTGAGCCTATACTAATACATATATTTCACACATGTAGCTCACATCTTCTCCAAACACTGCATCCTGATTCTGCCTTTCCAGGCACCGAATCTATAGATTTCTTGTCTTTCCAGACAGAACAATAACACCCTGCCTTTCCAGGCGAATCTATAGATTTCTTGTCTCTCCAGACAGAACAATAACATCCTGCCTTTCCAGGCACCGAATCTATAGATTTCTTGTCTCTCCAGACAGAACAATAACATCCTGCCTTTCCAGGCACCGAATCTATAGATTTCTTGTCTCTCCAGACAGAACAATAACATCCTGCCTTTCCAGGCTCTTATAAACCTGCCATATATATATATACATATATATATATATATACATATATATATATATATAGAGGACATTTTTGGTCGCCTGTAAAATCAATAGAAATTTTCTTGGCTAGCATAAAAATCAATAGAAAAATCAAGCGTGGAACCAATAGAAAAATCAATCGCGGAAGTGGGTTAAAATCAATAGATCCTCATTTTCCCGATATTGATTTTCAGCTCGAAAAGTCTGTTTTCAATAGAAGATTGAAAAGACTTAAAAATCAATAGATCGATTGATTTGAACCTATATCGGAGCATATGGGCCGCTACATGGGGTCTGATATGGCTTAGGGTTTAGGGTTTAGGATTTGGTTCGGGTTTAGGGTTTAGTTTAGGGTACATATCCAGGTGAGGGATTAGCAGGCGGAGTTTATCTAGGACTCAACGATGTACATGTCTTATATACCCCAAACGTTTTGTCCTCTTATGCGCATACTCAGAAGTACACAGGACGTCCGTATGCGCCAACTCTAAACCCTAAATCACTTACTTCAACAAAGCAGAGCACTCCGGCTGGAGATCTGTGCGCCCTTTCCAAAGAATACTAATTACGCACCAACACGGAGAATGTTTGTATGCACCACAAAACAGGCGGCTAAGACACAAAGCCTTCGTTCTTCTACATGACAGCTGCGGAGGATCGGCTAGAGTTGAGTGGGTGTCGGCCCCAGACCCACGTAGAGGCAGTAACCCCACTCATGGTGTTTCAGGCAGGAATTCCATCTCTTTATTCATACATCTCAGCACCTACCCAGAGCCTTCAGCTTCAATCGAGGGACACCACCCCCAAGACGAGCTCACTAGGAGGCTTTAAAGTCTGAAGCTGTGGGTTCAGGTTGAGGTATTGCGGTTGACAGCATTGGGGTTTCTTCCGCGAACTACACCTCTGCACTGGCACGTACGGCCGAAACGTAAGGGTGCTCATTTTTGCAAAAGTCCTAAAGACCACGAGATAATCAAAATATCAGCACTTTAGTGTCTTAGGCATCGTCGATAACAACGTCGAGAACAGCATGCATCCGACCTACAGTGTTCAGTGTTTTCTGGGTTGCCCTGGCGGTTGCGCAGGCAGCGCCCTCGGAAGACGAGAGAGTCGCAACCGACCACGGCATAGTAGGACACGAAGCCACCTCAGCTCGATACTGCGTCCTGAAGCTCTACAGGACTATAGGCCCAGGGCATCTTAATCAGGTTCCTACATTGCCTCTAAACCCCATAGCAGGTAAATGCTCTGCAGGCACCAGTTGCAAAACCTATCTATATATATATATATATATAGAGAGAGAGAGAGAGAGAGAGAGAGAGAGAGAGAGAGAACTGAGAGAACCCGAAGCCGTAGAAGCTTGATCCCCTTGCATCTACGTCTCAAGGATTCGCCGTAGACCTCCAGAGCCAAGACTGCCATGGAGAGCAGGCTATCAACGCCGGGCGTCACACACAAGCGACTGCGTTTAGAAGCTAACCTAAGCCCGACTCCGAAAACCTTTAGAAACAGGCTCAAGCCACTGTTTACCGTCTACGGCTTGGGGTCGAGGCCATGAGTACTTGCACCAACTGATAAGGCCCTGTGCTTGGAGGATAGGGAGACTTAACGGCTACTGTTGAGACGGAGGGCTACAATAAGTGTAGCCATATGATGACTGACAAATTGACAGTTGCAAGGCGTACATCCAGTCCCCAGAAAATCAAGGATGACCCAAACCTTTACACCCTCGACCCTTCAGCAACCCTAAACCATGAACCCTGAATCCTGCTTCGGATGATAGCAGGAGACGCACCTTCCTCAACCCTGAATTTGTTGCAAAGGCTCCCAAAAGGATTTCATGAATAGGTACCTTTTTTGGACCAGAAGGGAAGTCAACAGTTTCCAAGCGTGCTGGCCGCTTTCTGTCTTTACACGAACTTATTTCGCCTGCTCTTACAGACCTCCTCACTATTTGTATGTATTGTGTAAGTAAATGTGAATGTAGCGATAAAGCGCTGTTCGTTCTCACACTCTCCTTGTCTTCCCCTACACCGTAAACCCTAAACCCTAGAGCCCTGAACCCGCAACCCTCATAGTAAACGTCGCAGTATAATTATATATACCGTTTTCATATAATTACCCTTGAACCCGAAACCCCAAACCCTTAATCCCTTATAGTAACCCTTATAGACCCCTTTATAAGGCCCCTTATAGATCCCTTTAAAGAAACCCTTTAAAGGAACCCTTAAGCCCCAAACCCTCGACCGTCGGAGCCCTGGAGTCTCCAGCCGACTTCGCTGGCGAGTGGCGGGAGCGCTTCATGCCTAAACCAGGGGGTCGCCGACTGCCTGTGCCCAGGGTAACATGACTCAAACCCTCAGGCTCCAGTTACCGAAATAGTGGGTTACTGGGGTATATAATATGTGGTTAGTAACTTTAAGTAACATGAATCACAGGCATATGAGAAGTATAAGCTATAAACCAGAAAATGTGAATATTGGGGCATGTAGAAATTGTTTGGACTCGCGCCAACATTCCTGCTTATATGTATACATCTATGTATATATATATATATATATATATATATGTATATACATGTGTATATATGTATATGTATATACACAAGTGCATATACATAGTAGAGACAGTGCTTTCTTTGGGATGTGTTCTGTCTTCCTGGGGAGTAGGGAGTCCTCAGAAACAGCTGTTTCTGATGGGCCTTAAAGTTCCTGCGTTGTTCTTGGGATTAAGTCGAAGGCTTCTGAAAGTCCTCGGGCTTTTGTATGGGGTGAAAGATTCGGGCCTTGGGGCCTTTCGGGCCGGTTCTGGTCGGGGGGCTTCGTCTTTTGCGGGGTCTGGGGCGGAAAAGCGGATAACCATGATATGGGGCCCGTCACGATTTGCATAGAGTTTTAGGGACCGGCTGCATAAGGATTGTACGAGAATGATATTGCGACTGATTTCCCCGCCCCCCCGGCCCCCGTGCCTTTGGCTTAGTAGTGCTGGGTAAAACAAAACCCTGATCCTTTCAGGAAGCCCTTTAAGCCTCACCACTGAACCCGATAAAACCCCAATACAGCAAAGATGTCCCGCAACACACAAGGTTTTGAGACATGTTGGCCTCCAGCATCTTGGAGATCTTTGTTGAGCCTCAGTAGTAGCCAAGGAAGGTAAGCGCGGGTGTTTGTAAAAATTTGGGGTGCCTTACAGCCCTTAGAATGAGTACGGGGCATACGGTGGCTGAGAGGCTGAATGGATTTGGATATTGGGGCTTAGGATGTTGTAGGGGCGGTTAAGGCTTAGGTTTCTGCATGCGCTGTGGGGATGGTGGCTCTAGGATTTGGGCAAAGGTCTGGACTGCCAAGCTTTGGGAGTTTCTTTGGCTGTAGACCTTGGCTTCGGGCTAGGGAGCCTGTTTCAGTTCATGGAGTAAGCGACTAAAGTAGCGGCCAGAATAAACAGAACTAGATTCTGATTCTGTTGCACATCAACAACGATTCGGCAGGGACTACATACGTGAATCTTTGTACGAACCGCTCCAACCCTCGGCAAACCTGAATGCAGCCCTACAGCACCTATACAACGCCTATATACCCTGGACTGCAGAAGTAAACCCTACATATATGTAATTACAAACACACATGAATACACAGACGTGCACACACATACATACATACATACATATACATAAATACATAATTATATACACACACATACACAGAGAGCTATAACCTTTTGAAAGCATTGCTAGTCAAGCGACCGCCGACGGGGGCACAGCGCACCTGGAAGGCTTTCTGGGACTTGCATGTAAGGTTTGCAGTTTAGGGTTTAGAGTTTCGTGCGCCGAGGCTCGACATAGCACAGCAAACTTAACACATAAGCGTTGTTGGACCTCAAATCCTGAAAATACGTTTCGTTAGAGCCTGAGGCTCAGGATGCATACAGGTAGCTCTGAGCGAAGCAGACATGTTGTGCTTGCTTTACTTCAGCCCCACCCCCAAACCCTGGACCCTAAACGCCAAAGCCACAAGTAGTTCAGAATCATCGCAGAAAGGGTCTTGGGCTTGGCCTCAGGATGGCACGAGATTACCATCGGGTCCCCGATGGTTAGAATAGAAGGTGGATATAAACAAAAAAACTTCTAAAAAAGAGCCCTGGAGAATAGTAATTATCAGGCTTTATGCAGGCTTCTAGAGTAGGGTTAATGATGCCTGGCTTAGGGTTCAGAGGGCTTGAGTCTTTGCTGTTCGGAGTTCATGCCGCAGGTGTACGCAGGCGCAGGTGCTCTACCCGATGCCGAGCCTCGTTTTTCTGCGGCTGTGGCGGGCCCTCGCTTGGCTGTCCGGGTGGCCTTGCGCAACCAGCCGGCCAAATCTAACTTCGAGGCTCAGGGGACATGGTAAGGAGATCATCAGTCGAGCTGTAGAAGCAGAGAGGTACTTCTAACCCCAAAGATAACCCCAACAACCCCCCACCCCCCAACATTATGAAGTCCTAGGATACTTCCAGTGGGGCCCCGGAGTTGCCGTTTCGACTTCTGGTCTGCGTTACGCGCTTTGGTTTGGAGTTGAGGGTTGAGGGTTTAAGTGATTGCGGTTTGGGATTAGAGCTTCAGGAATTGGGTTTTGGGGTCCAGGGCTTCAGGATATAAGGCTTCGGGCTTGCATCCAGAAGGGGTTCCTGACGTCACAGACAGGCTCGGCAGACCAGTGTAGAGTTTAGGGCTCAGGGCTTTAGGGCATAGACGTTTAAGGGTTGGACTCAGAGCCCAGGGTGAGAGGAACCATGGCAGCTGCATTGCCAAGGGAAGCAGAACGGGACCCGGAAGCGAAGCTTCCGGGCCTTATCCACTCTGCGTTCGATCAGTTTCCTGAGCACTGGCTCTAGACGCTACAACTCTCCGAAGCCCAGAGGAAAGAAAGGACACATGGAACCTTAAGTCCATGGTTGTGTATGTATATATATATATATATATATATATATATTACATATACACACTATACACACATAAACACAATGTATACCTTGCCTTTCCATAAACATTGAAGTAGAGACACAACTCTCTGCTACGGCGCCTGCTAGCCCCCAGGCCTAGCAGGCACAGACCCTAATCCACCCCCCAATGGTAGCACTTTCCATCAAAACCACCTCTCCGAACATCTCGCAAACAAGCCCCGCAGACGCGCATGACACCTCGAAAGCGCTCGTTAATCTCGAGGAATGTCCACATGGATTTCTGGGGGTGCTCTGAACCTAAACGCCTGTAGCAGCCGACGAATATCGATCATCCACCCGAATGCCAATCCGGAGCTGAAACTTGGCATAAAGCCAGAAGGAAGCACAAACACTGCAAGCAGTAAGCCAAAATCTCACAGCATAACACGTATACACTATACCCCAAATTAAGGCCCTAAATGCCAATCCCTGAACCCATGTTCCCAAACCTCAAACTCGAAACCCGCAACGGAATTCGTCAAGGTGCTTTTTTTGAACCAGTCTTCAACCCTAACCCGCAAACTCCAATGGAACTCCTAAGAATTTGCCTCGGAGCGCTGCGCCCCGGAGGTCGAACGCCGACTGGCAGAAGACCTCCACCAAAAAGCCCAAGACGGCTTCGGGTTTCTGGGGCCGTTGCTTGTTCAGGCTTCTTCTTCTGAGCTTCAAACTCCAGTATCCAAGTCTGAGTCGTGGGTAATGTAATAACCCCCAAATGCTCTTCTAACTATCGAAGCCGCTGTATCGATCCTGTGAATTTTAAGATGGCTCTGGAGATCAGTCTGTTAGAGCCATTTGTCAGGCTCAGGAGCCACTACAAGCTGTTGCGCCTTTTCTGTTTCAGAGATTTACGCCTACGGGTTCTGCCGGGATTTCGGGGTTGCTTGTATTGTGGTTTGGGGCTCGCTTTGTTTTCGAACCGACGAAAGGCTCCTGGCGTTGCTTTCAGAGTGGCTGGTCATTTAACACCACGTTTTGTATCTACTGTCATCGAAGTCGTCATCATCGTCGTCATCATCATCAGCAGCACCGTCACCATCACCATGAACATCATCATCATCAGCAGCAGCATCTTCTTCTTCTTCATCACCATTATCATTACAACCATCATCAAAAGGACCATAACTGCCACCACCACCATCATCACCATCGAAATCACCATAACCGTCTTCACCATCATGATAATCCCCACCTCCACCACAAGCACCACGAGCATCACAATCATCACCAACAACAGCACTATCATGTTCATTGTTGCTGCTTCGGGACCTGCCCTCAGGTCATCTTAACATTTTCCCTTCGGGGCTACTTTGCCATCCGTACTGCTCATACCGATGGTGCTGGCACACCTGTCATTTGTGACTCCCTATTTCTGTCATTTGTGACTCCCTACGTTCCTGCCTCTTGGCCAGGCAAATCCTCGTCATTTGTGACTCCCTCCGCCTGGCATTACCACACATCACCTCACCCGAAAGTGCTCTTATTCATTGGCAGGCGTGTGATTTCTTCTCAAACAAGTGCCTGTCATCTGTGACTCCCGACCCTTTTGCCTTGCTTTGAAATGTTATTTTCACACAGCAACACGGGTCATCTGTGACTCCCCGCTTTTTCTTGCTCTGGTCATCTGTGACTCCCTACTTTTGGTGCCTGCTGGATTCACTCCTTAGGGTTTTGTCTTCGGTAATAGGTTCCTGCTGGGTTCAGTCCTTAGGGTTTTCCGTCTTCGGTGAAACTTTCTTCTTGGATTCATCCCTTAGGGTTTCATCTCTGGCTAAAGGTTCCTGCTGGATTCACTCTTTAGGGTTTTCGTCTTCGGTACTAGGTTTCTGCTGGGTTTACTCCTTAGGGCCTTCGTCTTAAAAATTCTTCTTGGGTTCACCCCTTAGGGTTTCTACTTCGGCAGAAGGTTCCTGCTGGATTCACTCCTTAGGGTTTTGTCTTCGGTAACAGGTTCCTGCTGGGTTCACTCCTTAGGGTTTTCCGTCTTCGGTGAAACGTTCTTCTTGGATTCATCCCTTAGGGTTTCATCTCTGGCTAAAGGTTCCTGCTGGATTCACTCCTTAGGGCTTTCGCCTTGGGTAACAGATTCCTGCTGGGTTTACTCCTCCAGGTTTTCGTCTTCAGTGAAAGGTTCTTCTTGGATTCACCCCTTAGGGGTTCACCTTCGGCAAAAGGTTCATGCTGGATTCACTCCTTAGGGTTTTCGTCTTAGGTAATAGAATGTTGCTGGGTCCTTAGGCTCGTCGTGTTGGGTGAAAGGTTCTTCTTGGATTCACCCTTTAGGGTTTCATCTTCGGCAAAAGGTTCATGCTGGATTCACTCCTCAGGGTTTTCGTCTTCGGTAATAGAATGTTGCTGGGTAGACTCCTTAGGGTCTCCGTCTTGGGTGAAAGGTTATTCTTGGATGCACCCCTTAGGGTTTCATCTTCGGCACAAGGTTCATGCTGGGTCCACTCCCTAGTGTTTTCGTCATCGGTGCTAGATTCACTCCTTAGGGTTTTGTTTTCGGTAATAGGTACCTGCTGGGTTTAATTCTTAAGGTTTTCGTGTTCGGTGAAAGGTTCTTCTTGGATTCACCCCTTAGGGTTTCACCTTGGGCAAAAGGTGCCTGCTGGATTCACTCCTTAGGGTTTTGTCTTCGGTAATAGGTTCCTGCTGGGTTCACTCCTTTCGGTCCTCGTCTCGGGTGAAATGTTCTTCTTGGATTCACCCCTCAGGGTTTCATCTCTGGCTAAAGGTTCCTGCTGGGTTCACTCCTTAGGATATATAGATATATAGATATATATATATATATATATATTTATATTATCTGGTTGTGCGAAAAATACACCCCTCCTAGGGAAAAAAACACTACTTTCATGCGAAAGTGCACCGCGCCTGGGAAAAACTGCATTTGCAGCCAAAAAATGCACCCCGCCGAGGGAAAACTAGGATTTCTTAAAAATTAGCACCGCGCCTAGGAAATATTGCAGATTCCTGCAAACTGACACCTGTCATTTGTGACTCCCTCTTTTCCGTTTCAAAGATCAAAACAATCGGGTGCAAGTGCTGGCATGTACCAAAACCCTGGAAGGGTCTCCATTTTCAGCCGTCGAACCACCTGTCATTTGTGACTCCCTGGTCGGCTGTTGGACAACAAGGTTCGTGAAGACAAACGTTCAAGAACGTCCCAAGAGCCTAGGGAGTCACAAATGACATGCATGCCGATGGTACTTGTCTTGCTTAACTGCTCCGCCTTTCATATCACAGGCACCGAAACCCTACCACACTTGAGCCCCAAGCCACGACCTCCGCTCGCGGCGACAGCGCATTCCACCTTTCCAAAGACCCATGGAGGAAGTGTGTAGGACTCTGCGGTTTCAGGGAAATAAGAAGGTGGAAGACTTTCCAGATTTTCGTTAGGGGACTACGAAGTTTGAAATGTTGAGACCCTAAAGCAGCAAACGAAAGCTGAGTACAACGGTTGGGCTGCTGGGCATGCGCCTTTCCGGGAGCCTGCAAAAGCAAAAGATGAAAACCAGAAATTTAGATAGCAAGCAGTACATACTAACCGATAAGGAATACTGTATGCAGATTGAATATGTAATCTAAATACGCACGCATATATTTAAGTATTCCAAACCCCGTGTCAACAGATTATCAGACCTCACCACCCCCACCCCCACCCCCACCCCCCCTTTCCACCCTAAACAGATCCAATGTTCCCCTGAACACTGAACCCTACACCCCCAAACCTAGCTTCGGACCCGAAGTGGTAGGGGCCGTATGCAATAAATGAAGCACAACTCGTGAAACCAAAGGGTTCAGGGTCATTACTAGGTTAGTTTGGGGCCTTGAGGTGAACCCTGCACACCCATTTTAGCTAGCCCTAAGCCCCAAAATGCGGCCGTAGCATCTGGTAGACGGCTTAGAGCCCTCAGCTCGCAACGAAACCTGAACATTCCTAAGCTAAGCCCGAGCCCGAAAGTCTGAAAATGGTTTATGGCTTAGGGGGCTCAGAGCCCCAACCCTAAATCCCAAAATCTTAAGGGCAGGGTTAGACCTCTAAGCCCCGGAACCGTCAAGCCGTCTACTCAAACCCTGGGCAAGATCCCGAGATGCACCTCGCAAGGATTTTGCTGCAGGTGCTTGCAGCGGGCCTTCCTGGAGTTCTTGGGGCTGAGGAGGTTTGGATGTAGGGTTAAACCAAAAGCGTTCCGAATCTCGCAGGTGTGTCGTCAGGCTGGGAGGACTTGTGTATCCTATATGACTCGAGCTACGACCCCTCGGCTCGGGCAAGTCCATGAACTGGAGCTGCTTTAGTGTCGTATCAGTGCATGTAGTAAAGACACATCTGCAGGGTGGCTCGTGTACTAGCTGCAACGAAGGCTCGCGATGGCTTGTGTTATGCTGTAGGGGCCAAACTCTTTCAATATGCTGGCCCCTACACGCTCAGGCTTTCAATGGCGGTTCACTGAAGGGTTCAAGTGGGAAGGTTCGTTCAATTTGGCTTGTGAAAGAGTCTGAGTCTAGGGTGTCTCTGGATCCGACAAGACCCTACGTCCTAAGCCCTAAACCCTGAATCCTAAACCCTACACCCTGGATCCTAAACCCGAAACCCTAATCCTAAACCCTAAACCCTGGATCCTAAACCCTAAACCCTGGATCCTCAATCACCAAACTCCTCATCGCCAGACCTAAACCCCTACATCCCTAAACAACAACCCCCCTAAGCCCCTAAGTCCTAAGCCCTACTGCCCTTCAAAGTCGACGTCTTGGAAGCCCAGACTTCCGAAACCCTTAAATCTGCATAACTTAAGCTCAATAGAACCCCGGAAGTCATGAATCCAAAAAGGGGCTTTTGGGCCCATAAACCGGGGGCTTATAGTTGTCATAAGCCACACCTGGACCCGTAGCCTTTGCAGGGATTTAGGGTTCATCGGCGTAGGGCATAAAGGGATTGAAATCTAAGGAATCGGGACTTGGAATATTGAATGTTTTGCGATGCATTGCATGCAAAAAAAGCTGAAACTTTTGCAACTTCAAACGGTAGCCCCAGTATTTAATGGACATGATTTCCTGCACCTTACTCTTCCAAGCAACCCCTGGAAGCTCGGTCGTCCACCACTGAAGCACTCAACCTACACCCTGCGCCTGCTTCCGACGGATCAGTTGTCTCTCGAGAGCTACCCGCTGCTCACCGCTGAGACGCTCCTCGGTGGGGCAGGTGGTTCAGGAAAGGATATCTAAATATGTCTGTATGTATATATATATATATATATATATATGTATATATGTATGTATATATATATATATATATATATGCATATATGTGTATATGTGTATATGTGTAAATGGGTATGTATATGTATCTGCATATTTATACGTATATGTATATGTATATAACTGGCTCGCTAGGTCTGGCGGTCGGAGTCTTTGCTTCAGAACCTATGCCCCAGAGCCTGCACCCGTGTAGAACAGCTAAAGGGCCCGTACAGGAACCCTTAGAGGAATCTTGGAAGGAATCCTGAAGGAACAAATCGTTACAGGGTGTTGGGGTCACTGCCTCCGTGACTTCAAAGTCTGCTCGAGTGATGCAGATGCTGGGCAGGGGTAGGTTTAGAGCTCTTGGCTTTAGTGGTCTTGGGATAAGGGCACAAGGGTGCATGGCTTAGAGGTTGGGGCTTAGGGCTGGGTTTGATTATGGGTTTCAAAACACTTAGCTCGGGTCTTTGTATGAATTCCAGAGGGTTTAAGGGTTTGGGGGTTGTGTCTGTTTCAGTCTCAGTAATGCAGGGGCCTGAAATTGCCACTACCATTTTGGGTGTTCCCTATTATTAATATACTATAAGGGGCCCCAAAACCCTATTCTAATTAGTAAGGCCCCTTCATTAGCCATGGTAAGCTGGTCAGGGTTCGGCAGGTGTATGTAATGACCACTTGTCCCGAGACCCTATAGCCGACCTTCTTTCGCGGCTTTTCCAGGATGAGGCTGGCTCACTACTGCGAGCAAGCATCACCTAAACAAACAGCTGTTTACACTGCATCGTGTATTCTCTCTTCTCCAATAACCAGGCCCAAACAAAGTTCAAACTTTTTCAGCTAGACCAAATATGTAAAGCCAAAAAGTTTAAAGTTCTCCAACAGGCTAAGTAAGTATTTGGTCAGCCTGTATGTTAAAAATAAGCAAGCAACTGAAGCAAACAAACATAACTTAAAGACATATATATATATATATATATACATATACATATATATATATATATACATATCATATACACACATAATGTCTGTATGTATGTATTTATGTGTGTATGTTATATGTGTGTGTATGTATGTATGTATGTATGTATGTATGTATGTATGTATGTATGTATGTCTGTATGTCTGTCGTTCTGTATGTATGTATTTAGTTATGTATGTATGTCTGTCTGTATGTATGTAAGTGTGTATGTATGTAATTACATGCAAGTATGTATGTATTTAGTTATGTATATATGTATATATGTATGTATGTATGTATGTATAACACGAGTACACACCAAACCCCGACGCCGAGTCAGTTGCGATGAGCGCTCGTCGGCGCGATGGGCCTCCCGCGCATTGGCTAAGGATCCCGGGTCCAATTGTTTAGGATCTGAAAACACTAGACCCTACACCCTGAACCCTCAACACCAAATCTTGAAGCCCCAACCCCACGCCGACAAACCTCGGCCCTCGTGTGGATGGGGTTGGGCTGAGGCCACAGGGGGTACCTTTGGGGGTTTAGGCTTCATCGTTTGGGTTTATATGGAGTTTAAAGGGCTTGAAGTTTAGGTGATAGGACTCTCCCTTTTGAGCATTGCAAATAATTCTGACCCATCAAGTAGCCCTGGCTAGTTCGGGCGTTCCAGAGGAAGCGTTCCATTCATTGCACACGGTTCCTAGAGCTTACCCAAAGAGCCTAACACGCCTCTATGAGTGTTGAAATCTTTCCTAAATCATCATACGAAGCTCTATGCCATGGAATCTTCCACAAACTTGGGCATTTGTAAGCTTGGAACTAAGGCATGTCGGCTTCCGGGTCCGGAAATAGTCGAAAGTTTAGTGCTGCGATTGGGGATTAGGTTTTAGTACTGTAGGGCTTAGAACTTAGGATTTATGGCATTTAGGGATTATGTAGGGGTTGGAGTTTACCTCCATCTCCTCTTGCAAGCTTGCTATATGAAATCTCAGAGAAGCACTCGTCAAGACGATCCTCAAAGATCCATCGATGGAAACTGTAAAGTCTTGTGCAAAACAACTTGACTGCGTTTGCTTGCATGGGCTGATGCTGGGTAAAAGTTTGTGTTGCGTGATGCTTCCTAGCCTTGTACCAGTTGCAGGTTAAGAATACCCACAGGCCCCGACCCCCCAAACAGAACAAGCTAATTACACTGCAAACCACTACAACTCCAAGTCCCAAAAGCCAATGTCTTAAAGTCAAATCCCGGAAACCGTCACGCGCCAACCCCAAATTCTGGACCTGAACGGGGAAGATCCCCAAGCCCGTAAACCCGAAATCCAAAGCCTCACTCCACTCCCCTGCCCCCTCCGGCCGAGTAGGCAAAGGCCATCTGCTAGGTGCTCTAAACGTTCCAGTTGCCGGGTGGCCCTGCAACCGGCTTGCTTGGAGGATCAGTGGAGTCTGAGCAGGGCAGTGAGGGTTTCGAGTATCAGGGTTTAGGGTGTGAGGTTTCAGATGCTGGTTTAGACTTTAGGAGTTGGACCTAAAAATGAGAATGCTATTCTTCTTCAGGGTTCCTTGTCATTGCGAGACTGTACCTAGATCCTTCAACTGACCTCCAGTAGACCCTAAAGACCCATTATTTGGACCGTATATACCCCTATTTGATCGTACACTCGCACAGTTTGAGCACCCTCATCCCTGAAACCCTGATTTTCTCAACACGAACAAGGGTTTAGGGAATTCTAAGGCCTAATTCAGAAAAAAACTGCGATCTACGGACGGGCTCCGGATGCCTGGAAGCTCGCGCTGCGGCACCTGCAGCAAGTTCAAGGGCTCGTTAAGACTTGGGATGGGCTTGAAACCGCGGGGTTCAGGGCTGTGGCGGAACAGAGTTCCGCCGCTTTCAGGTCAGCGGGTGGCAGAGTTCAGGCCATGGGGTCGTTTGTGTAGCCTCGAGCGTCCATGTATCCCTGTGGTGATTGTGTCCTAAAAGGGACACTCACAGGTGTTCAGGGTAGTCCGGATGTTTGTCAACCAAGGACCTGGATGCAGCAGCAAACAAACTCGCCATGCCGTGGAAAAGCAAGAATCCCCAACTCTCGAATCCACCACAATCCGAAACCCGAAACTGGGCTGCTTGGGGGATAATGGAACTTAGATGAACTTAATACACATATTCTCCGGCCAATCTGGAACGGGAGGAAAAGGAGGAGGAGCAGCAGGAAAAGGAGGAGGCGTTCTGACTGTCGGCGACATCGTCGATGCTGGACAGCCATCGCGTTCCATGGCCCTGCCCCAACTCATGTATTGAGAGCAGTGGAACCGTCCATCGATTGAAGTAGGCGCCGATCTCCAAAAGCCTAGACTTTCCTTGCAACCCATGCGCGAGGCCGCATGTGCAGGTTGCCACCCGGACGACTGGCCTCAAACAGCCATGCTTGGAAGGAAGTCTCATCACCGACTTTTCACGATCCTTTGTTCGACATGGACCATGGAGCCCGAAGGGACGGCGTCGGAATCTCTGCCCTGAACCCAACACCCTTAACCTGCAACGCCGCTGTCGATGCCATCACAAGAACTAGTATGACTACAGCGCATGTAGTAGTATGCCCCTCCAGTCCTGTCTTGAACCCATGATATACCCAAACCCTATGAAGGCATCTTAAACCAGAATAAGACCTGTTGAAGTTGAAGCCCTTCTACAACATGTAAGCCCGTGTAACACCCTATACAACCATCAAACCACAACATTAAACCCTCATAAAAGTCACAGATTCACACCCTGACCCTTTTAGTATACCCGAAAACCAAGCGGGTCCTCCGCAGCATCTGGCGGCTGGCTTTTGGAGTGCCTCCCATGACATTTAAGTTCCTTTAAGGGTCTTGCAGGGCTTTATAGGGTTGTGGGTCTAGGTCCCTGTCAGGGTCTATAGAGCTTTGTGGCGTTATGCGGGGGAGGGGGGGTCCTGACGGCTTCTACAGGGTGTTTATTCTTAAGGTGTCTATGACGCTCGAGGATTTTAGGGTTCCTGTAGGGGTTTATAAGGCTTTATAGGGTTCCCTTCAGGATGCTATAAGGACAAGGGACCTATCAGGCTTCATATATGTGTTATCGAGGGTTCCCTGCACGGAATACGGCTTGTTGTTATGTAAGCACAGTACCCATCTGGGCTTCAAGAACCCTCGAAGAAACCTTAAGAACACCTAAAATGGTCATCCCAAATCCTTACCGACACCCCCAAAAGACCCTTCAAGGCTCAGAGTTTGGATTTTGGAGAAGACGCAGGGGCTTTGGTTTGGAGATTTGTCGGTGGTTCGCTCCGGCGGCAGCACAGTGCACAAAACAATATCAAGATCCCGAGAGTTTGATTTGCGACTGACATGCTTTCCCGAATCAGGAGCAAGGGTTGCCATAAGGGTGCTTATGATAGGATGTAGCATAGGGGCCTCAATAATTAGAGTAGGCTTTTCGGGGGCATATCCTAGCGGTCCTAGCGTGCAGTCTTACTACTTGGAGGTTCGTGGGTACTTACAAGTTGGGTTGTACGTCCCCTAATATGAGTCATAAGTATAGCTATCCTACTTTTAACCCCACAAAACCTGCCCAACAACCTTCAAGTGGGGAACCCCGTGTTGGTAATTATCTAGGTGCCCTTTTTGGTTTAAAGGGGGTTATCAGGGAACCTAAACCCTGAGAAAAGGGAATAAGGGCCTCCTGTGGGTCCTAGTGTGTTTGCAATTATCTAGTGCTAATTTTATCTAGGCTGAGTATCGGGTGTCGGGCTGCAAGGGTTTGTGGGTCTCTTGGTTACAGTAGGATTTAGGGTTCTGGGTTTGGGGGGTTCGGGGTTTAGGCTACAGAGCTTTGTTGGGGTTGCGGTTTAGGGTGGGAGTATGGGGTTAAGGGGGTTTAGGAAATCAGGGCCTGGGGTGTTAAAGTCTAAAGTCCGGGGCTTCTACGCACGATTGGATGGGCGCCAACACCGATGGGAACCGCACGTGGCTGGCGCCTCTGCATCTGCGATACTCGTCGTCATCCTCTCTTGCAGAGTCATCCCGCCTCAAACGCTGCAAGCCCTACGTCAATCTTGGAGCTGTGGGATCCTAAACCCTAAACTCCTAAACCTTAAACCCCTAAAGCCTACAGTGGGGCAAAAAGCTGCCATGAACATTGGCGACCTTCTTGTGGGGGTCCTGATACGACGCGTCTGTTTGTTCAAGGTTTTTCACTACTGCCCCTTTGTTTCTGAGCTGATATGGCTCAGCATTCTGGTTTGTCGACGAACTGGGCTGGAGCTGGTCTATCATATAGGGACCCTTAGGGAACTTAAGGAGGCAGGGGGCCTTAATGCCTATAATATAAGGACTCGATAAGGCCGATTTAATGGACTACCCCCCCTCCCCCTACCCAGAGACTCCAATATCCCTTGAGGAATATACCTTAAATCATAGTAAGGATCCCATTATAATTTAAGGTACATTCCTTAATTAAGGGATATTGGAGTCTCTGGGTACGTACCCCCCGAAGCTCCTGTCCTGACCTGTATAATGTAGGAACCTGATTAAGAAACCCTGGGAAGGGTTCCTATAAAAACTCTTTGATAAGGGTACTATAATACTCTAGGAACCTGACAAAGAAATCCGGGGCCTATAACCCCCAAACTAGTAGGATTCATATACAGAGCCCTGATAGAAACCCAAGGTTTCTCAATTAATCAGCTTCCTACATTACTCCTCAAGGGTTCCTATACATACACGACTCGGATGGTTCAGCTTCTGCGTAGCAAAGCCACAAAGCATTAAGGTTGCACTCATCCAGCCCCGCAATAGGAGCCGTCCGAAAACAATCGATGCCTCAAAACGCTGAGATGGACTGCTGGGCATCCGGCTCATATGCGTATTATCTCTATTATCCTTGGCAGCTGGCTTTCGTGTAAGGTCAAGTGCTTCTGGTTCAAATGCGTTTCGGCTTTCAACTCCAGAGGGCTGGCGGGATGCTACGCCTGCAAGGGCTGTGCATTATGGGGGGTGGGAGGGTCAGAAACTTGAGCAATAGTATCCTCTCATAGTCCCATACAGTTCTGCTATGATGCAACCCCAGCCCACATCTGATTGCTAACTCACACTCTACAAACGACTCGTCCTGGTTACATCGTGTGTGGGGTTACTGTCGGGTCCAACAGGCAGCAGGGAGCTGGGTTAAAGGCATGGTGAAGAGTTCGGGCTGCTGGGGCAGTCTCCCACGGGACCATTATTACAGGTGCTACCTCCCGTTGGAAACCTGTCATTTCCAACCGGCATGCCTGATCTTGCCACTATAATTGCTGGAATCGTTGCTCTTTCTGGTGAACTTCCAATTAAGGTATCATCTTTGTCCTAAACCTCATATATATATACACACACACACACATACTTTTATAGACAGATAAAACTAAAATATGTATATATATATATATATATATATGTATATATCTGCACTTTATATTATATGCTCTACGGGGGGATTGGTTTTGAGAGGTTGCGATGCGGAAGTCTCCAGGGTTCTGATGCTCTACTTGGGCCTCGGGCACGGGGCTTGGGGCTTACTACTTGTTGGTATTGTGAAAGTTGCTTACCGGTACTGCAATTATTTTTGAGACTGTGAGGTCTCAGCACGAAAAATGAAAGAACAAAACAACAACACCAAGTAGAAACGAATGTTTGTCGGTGGGACGGCGGTATGCCGGCACGCTTGCACGCGCAGCAACGCATTTGTGTGTGACACCCCGTACACGCATGAACATACGGGCACACACACACACACACACACACACACACACCCACACACACATGCACACACAACACCCGAAGTTCGGTTCGTGGTGCTGTTGCAACTGATGCTGATGCTGATGCGGAAGCTAATTCTGATGCCATTGGTGTTGTTGGTGTTGTTGATGTCGATGCCGTTGACGTTGTGGTAGTAGTAGTAGTTGTTGTTGTTGTTGCTGTTGTTGGTGCTGGTGGCGGTAGCGTCGGCTGCGATGGTGATGGTGGTTTCGGCTTGGACGCTGTCCCCCCTCTTCTCTCGATTCGCATTACGGCTGCTGCCGAAACTATGCTCTTGACACTGCCCCTGCTACAGTCATTACACTCTCCTCCTCCTCTTCCTCCTCCTCCTACTGCTGCTGTTACTCGCAAGTATACTGCCTACTTCTCCCACAATCGCAACACCATTACTACTACTCCTCCTCCTCCTCCTCGTCCTCTTTCTCATCCTGTTACTGCTACCAGTACTCTTCTTATTGTTGCTACTACTAGTATAGTTGATGAGAGCCAGAATGCCTGCTACTCGTGTCGTCTGAGGCAGGCTCTGTATTATTGGTATGCCGGGTATGAGGTTGCCCGCAGTGGAGGTGACGATCATCGGATTTTCACCTGAGGCTTCCAAGTTGTAGGGTCCAGGGCATTGGTTTCAGGGTATGCGGGGTTCAGGCTTAGGGGTTTGATGAACAAATCAGGGTCATGCAAGGCTAAAGGTGCTTGAAGTTGGTGGTTTGAGGGTTTAGGGCGCAAGGGCTCTGCGGTTTTAGGCTGCGGGGTTTGGGGTGATGGTTTCAGGTTCAGGGTTTCCAGATCTGGGGCCCAGAGCTATGCTACAGTCAAGGCCTACGAAAGCTCGCATCGTCGCATCGTTGAACAACCCCAACTTCATTCCGATTCACCGTGAGGTCGTGATCTTCATTCAACTATAGACAACAGTGACTACACTTATTACCTCTTCACCTGTACATGCCAATACATCTATGGCACAATTTGTCACAGAACCATACGAAATACAAACTACTGCTTCTTGACGCTTTTTAAGCTGTAGTCATTATCTGTTGAACTTATTTCTGCTATTACCCTTTGAACCATACTTCTTACATCATGACTTTAAGATGCTGGAAGTACAAGCAATAGTTTGCGATCTGGTTTAAGCTACACTCCCTGTCTCTTGACTGAGCTTCTGCCCTTTGGCCTGGGTGCAGCTGTGTTTTATAACTGTTTGACCGTACTTCAGCTATACTTGTTATTACCCTACTTACCCCTTAACCTAGACACCCGACATACCCTATAAGCCCTGTAAAGCCTGCAGGCCCCGTGAAGCCTGCAAGCCCTATGCCTATGAGGAGTATAAGCCCATAAGCCCTGCCTATTACCTTTGTCGCGTTTCGGCTACACTTTTCTTGGCAGTCAGTTGTGATCACTTCCTTCTTTGGTTGGAGGCTCTGCACTTTCTCAGGGATTTGGGCTTCTGTGCTCATCGATTCAATACAGAGAAGCCATAAAGTTAGAGTAGGGTGAGTATAGGGTTCCCTTAGCGATAAACACTCACGGTTGTTAAAGGGTGTAGTACTAATTACTGTTCACAATTCGTTGGGGCATATACATATATAGTATGATGGTTAGAAAGATTCTTCTTTCTACATTCAGATCCTTTTCTCGGGATGTCCCGTGGGCTCTCCGGAAGGCTTTAGGCTTTGGATTCTTCTGTGAGGCGTTCAACGCATGGAGCAGAGGAGACCGCGTGGAGGGTTTACGGCTTAGAGGGTGCACTTAGCAAGTAAGCCGTACCTATCGCTCAGTCAAGGTTCCCATATTCAGGAGACCGGCGGTACTTTGCTTGCCTGTACATCGACTCTTTTTCAACCTATGAGAAGATCTTGCAACCCTGGCAAAGAACACACACACACACACGCACCCCCCCAAACCTATTTCCCTAGGGTTCCCGATTAAAGCAGACTTCTGCGCACTATATGCTGCACCTGTCAGAACATGCATGCGTAAGTTTTGGGAAGCAACACCATGCTGTAGCATGTACATGCCCACGTCCCATGTTACACTCGTTTGAACGGGTCCGGGTATCATCATTAGTTGCACTGCTCAAGACGTAGTGGTGAAGGTAGTAATGGTCTTTGCAGTACCAGGCTTGAAGACAAAGCCGTGAACCTGGTAACAATCTCAGGCTGCGGCAGTCGCACGAGTCGTACATCAGCATCATATTTGACATTTCCATCATCTGACCTGCGGTTCAGGGTCTAGATACGGTGAGGTACCAGAAACCAAGAGCTCTTGATCTCTTTTTCAAGGAGCCGCATGACAGGATGTGACAGGTCCACCTACCTACCTACGTACCTAGCTATGGAAGACATATTGAAAACGTAGATGAATTAAGGGTATGCTGCGCTGCTCTAACGCTCCACCTAGAGCAAAGCAGGTAAAGTTCTTGTACTTGGGGTCCTAGCGCTTTCCTAACAGTAGCCCCTGTAGACGCCACGCCACCTCAACCCCCTAACGTGCTAAACCCAGAAGCCCCCCAGACCCGACCCTCGGGGATATCGACCCTCTCAATAAGGTCCCTTTTAAGAGAGCCAGAAGTAGGATTCGGAAGGAGTACCCTTTAAGGGGTCTCCCTCATCATGCTACCCCAACCCTGAACCCGGCTTCGCATTTTGAGGATTCGGGCTTCGGCTTGGACGCCTGCTTCTTGCAAGCAGGCTGAGGTAATCCCCATCGGCTTCATGTGCCTACATAGTATATACCTACGCCTTGAAGTACCTATGTAGGAACTTCATGAAGGCCTAAGTCTAGACTACATAGCCACATCAAGCTTTAGGATCCCATAGTAATGAGTTTATTGGGATCCCGGATCCTTGAACAAAGCTGTACAAGCAAAGGGCCAACGGTCCCCTCCCACAAGCCCGAACCCCTCAGCTTCCCTGAACCTGAAAGGCCCTATCAGTTGCCATACGGGTTACGAGGGCCCTGGCGCATATTCTAGTAGAACAGAGCTGTATGAAGGAACCTCAAGCATATTGCATTCAGCTAAACCCTCAATCCGCCCAAACTCGAATACATCCATAGAACCAAACCTCCCCCAAGAACATCGCGCAGGGGCATGAAGGATTGAAACAGGGTCTTGGAGTGTAGAGTCAGATGTTGCAAGAACTACAGGCAGAAGGTATCCTAAACCCTAAACCCGAAACCCCTAAGCCAGATTCTAAGCCAGGTGGCGGTCCGATGGGCCTGGCACTCCCTGATATAATCCGCTGGGCACCCTCAGCCCTACCCTAATGGTCCATGCACCCAAATGGTATGTACTTTGGCCTTAAAGTCTCCCTATCGAGGTACATTGGGCGCAAAGTATATATCTTTGGGTACATGGACCCTTAGGGCTACTACAACCTCATCTATGCCAGCACTCCTGTGGCTTTTTTTGAAGGCTGTCCCCGCCTCGGGGGGACGGTGAGTTTCGGCCAAAAGAGGCGTGGGACGTGGGACAGGCGCCCAAGGAGTTTGAGCACTTCCGTGCAACAGGTACATGCAGTCGGACAAGGGCTACGGGAAGCCTTATAATTATTGCAGATGGGGGAGGTGGACGAACTGTGCTACTAAGAACTGACGCCAACACTGCGGCGTTTCAGGGTTGAGGCTTTCGGCTTGGGCACGGATCAAGGATTGTGTGTTCTTTCGGTTGTTGAATGGAGATTAGGATTCCGGCTTGGTCTTCGGTTCTTAAGAACAGAGTGCAATGGAGTATTCTCGTGCTTCTACTTCACAGGGAAGCCTAAAAAAGAATCCCGAAGCCCTAAAATGAAAACACGTAAAGGGGTCGTAAACGAAACTTCTTGAAGGAGCCCATCCATAGCAACCCCTGAAACATGAACAACTCTCGCTCATGCTCTGGTTTTCCACACTTCTTCACTCCAGAGGAGCTTTGGGAGGTTTAGGTTATTGTAAGAGATAAGGGCGCGTACGCTAAGCTTACCATACGGGCATAGTCTACTATGAGGAAGCTTTCAGGGCCATTTCAAGTTACCATAAAGGCACTATAATCACTATGAGGGCTGAGCAAACGCTGAGTACGGGCTACTGGGCTACCGTCGAAAACGGGATCGAAGTGGTCACGAAGGAAAGATCTCTGGAGCGGCATCTTTTCTGTTCTACGCAACCCACATCTGCGACCCCCTCGCAGGATAGTGCTCTATATGAGGCCCACATTCAGTGTCCGTGTGGGGGAGATTCATGGTCCGGGGTGTAGTGTACCAGTCACACGCTCTTTGGGGGGTTGGAAAGAAGGGCCCCTAAGTCAGAGCACCTATGTACATGGCAACTGGGAGAGCTGCTCAGCTTCCGTGCAGGAAAGTCATGCTGTTCGGTCTTTGAGGGCCGCCAAGGCCCTGGAACAGCTGAATGCACAGCCTGGCAGAAGCTTCATCAGGGCCCAGGGATTTCCGAAACAGTTTATGTAGGGGCCTTAATATTCAGAATAGGGTTTTGGGGGTTCCTTCTTATGATTACAGCATAATGTACCCCCAAACCTTATTCTGCTTGTTGAGGCCCTATATTGCTGCCCTGCTCCAGCCTCTACCTGTAGCGCTTCAGGTAAAAACTTGAAGGTTGAGGATGTCGGGTTGAAGGTTAGGGTGTACCAGAACCCCCCCAAGTACCCTTTCAAAGGGATCTTTATGTGTGTGTGTATATATATATATATAATATTTCCCATTAAGCGGTAATTAGGGGCTACAGTAAAGGGTAGTTGGGTTTTCTAGGTAGGGCGTAGGGAAATGGCAAGCTCTTTCGGACCCGTGCAGGAAGATTGAAATCAAAATCAGAACCTCAATCAAGAAGAGAAGGCACCCATGCTTCTGCCCCTGATGCAGTCTCGAAGTTCCACAATGGTCACGTTCAAATTGAGGCTTTGAAGTCAAAGGTATACAATAGGGGTTTGGGTTTCCAACAAAAGCCGCCTTATCTGAAACCAACACCCTTTCGAGGTCGACTTCCCCCGCCTAGGCATTGTCCAGCAGCCGTGTAAGCGCTATTTCCTCGGTGGGGAAAGGTCTTGGTAGTGTAATGGCCGCAAGTGTTTTGACAGGGTATTCTTGCAGCCAGCAAGGGCCATGGTTTGTGCAGTTCGTGTAGTCTTTGCCGCTATGGGTGGCTTTGGCATAATATCCGGCTGGGAAACCCATACGAAGTATACTTCAAGCAAAACCTTAAACTGACGACCATGGTTGAGTTTCTGGCACCGTTGGTGTGATAGGCTGGATTTCAAAGGATGGGGCCCCAGTGCATCTGCAGGGCATTCCATCGTTTAGGCTGTATAGGGTTTAAGGAAACACCGTTGTAGAGCCTTGCAGACAGCCCTAAGCAATCAGGTATTCCAGAAATGCTCCGTGAACAATGTACAACCCGTCAACCCCCAAAAATGCACAGAAACCAACATACATACATACATACATACGTATATACACACATATATATATATATAATATAATATAATATAATATAATATAATATAAAATAATATAATATAAAATAAAATAATATAATATAATATAATATTATATAATATTATATAATATTATATAATATTATATAATATAATATTATATAATATAATATAATATAATATAATATAATATAATATAATATAATATAATATAATATATATTAGAATGCTAAATCGTAAGATCCTTCTTCTAAGGACCCCAAAACAACCTACGGCGCCTGATCACGTCCCTATGAAAAAATAATGCGTGCAAACACTTTGTACAATTATCCCTATAAGCCGGCATAGAAGTCTGGTACAGCCCATAGAAGCCCTTTTTCAGCAAGGGCTTTGGGTGTGTGCCGGCAGGCTGGAATCTTAAGGTCTTCATAAGACACCAGCAAACTTGAAACTCAATTCTAAACCCTAAAGCCTGAACTATAAACCCTAAACCCCCATTCACAAACCCTATAAGCCCTGAACCCTTCTCGTAGAGCCCTAAAGAAGCCGGGATGCAAGATCATTATCGGAGGCCAATAGCGCTTGAGAAGCGTCCTCGGCCTCGAAGCCCATGTCCTGGATGTGGTGATATTTTTAACGGGCGCAGAGGGCACTTCTAAGTTTCCAGGGTTTGGGCGTTTTGTGGTCCGAGGTGGGCTTTGGCGATTCCCGTTTGATTAGACCTAATGTACCCGCTGTAAACGACCATAAGGCTTCTATTACAGGGTACTTGAGGGGGTGCTGGTGGGGTGTAGGGCTAAGGGGCATCCCATGAACTCCATCGAACCTCAATACTGTTCCGTAAAGCTCCTTATTGTAGAGATACTTCTGGTCGTTAAGACCCGTCTCGTAGCTGCACGCTGCTTTAAAAGGAATGGCAGTCTACTAAAGGGGCCTGAATGCTTACCTATACTATTTTGAGGGCTCCTTATTATGATTATAGTATAACGGGCCCCAGCGGCCCCAATACCTGTTCCAATTATCAAGGCCCCTATGTTACTTGATAGTTCAGGGTCGACGAAGTGAAAACAAACAAGAAGTTACTCATCCTACACTGATTGATGCCTACTACTCAGGTCCTTAATCAAGGCCTTCGGAAAATTCAGATATTCATGGGAAGAAAGGATCTTAACCGCGGAAGTTGGGAAACTCTGACACACCCCAAGCTCTACATCTAGCCGTAGAGGACCAGGTCGCTTCTTAGCGGTTTCATCGGGTCTGGAGATATGAGTTTAGGGTTGCAGGTGTCTGATAAAGAGCTTTGGGGAGACGCACTTGAAATCGATGGGGTTATACTAAGGAACAAGCTGTACTGAGCTACCTACTGAGACTGATACGTTCAATTATGCAAGCTCTATAATGCTGAACTGCTAAACAGACCTCCGCGCGACAGCCGAGCCCGCGACAATCAATTCCGCGACCAAGGCATCCGACGCCTGTGCCTGTGGGGCTTGCCACGACTGCGACTGCGAGGAAGATGCCTGCAGCTTCAGCGTGCAACAACACTCGCCCTAACTGCTCATGTTCAAGATGCTTCTTCTGATCCTACCCTCCCATAACCACGTCTAAAGATCTTCAAAACTTTGACTCTACCCGTTTTTCGGGTGGCATCGTCTGTAGAGTTCCATCTACTTAAGGATAAATACGAGTAGCAAGGTCTTACTTCGTGTGAGCTGAAGCCCAATATTCCACACAAGAGGTCAATACACTCACCGATACCCTGATAGTTACTATACTGTGGTATTGACTTTGAAGAAACGCCCGATACCGCCTTAACCAGCTCACTTGCCTAAGCCTACAGCACCAGACCCGAACACACTCAAACCCACAAAATCCAAGCCCGAATACTGAGACCTTTCTATAGTCGTGATGTAAATCCTAGTTTACCCAGAATAAGGATTGATTATTCCCATAGTTCGGGTCCTTGAGGTAATGCAGGATTTATATCATCGACATTCGGGATGTTCGGGGGGGTGAATTGCAGCACAGTTACAATAATACCAACTGTCGGATTCTTGAAACAGGTACGGGAGAATACCAAAATCCCTGAGGCCTGCGCATAAGCATCCTGGACTTGAACTGGAGTTTTTATCCCAGATTCTTTGGAGTTTTTCAGGGTTATAGTAGGGGCCTGAACAGTCAGGTACATTAGATAGAGTACTAAGAGCGTACATTACAATGAAGCATTGAAAAGGAACGCTCAGCGGAAATGTTAGTATTTGTTCAGGTTTCTAAATTAAGCCTTAAGGACTCTGTGTCGGAGGATTAGGAGTTTGAAGTTCAGGGCTCACACTGCGAACCAATTCCACAACTCAAACCAGTTCGTCAGACGGTTCACGGTGTAGGGTCTTCCTGCACAGGGTATAAGAACGGCACGAATGCGCCGGTTAAAGGCTACCAAGACCTGCATACAACCCAAGCATCCTCCTTCTGATAGACGCAGGTCACCACGGCAATCCCCAATCGCATTACATCAAACCCTTGTAGCCAAACCTGCAAACAAACAAACAAGGATCTCCCACGTTTCTATGATAACCTCAGTTTGCACACAGAGGAACATACGTCAGGTCTGGCGAAGATAGTCGCTTTATATTTTGACTACACTACTCCAAAAGCACAATAGTCATTAAGACAGCTATCTTGAAACCTTGCAACCCTCAGCAATCCGACTTTCAAGCACATTGTACTAGACGTTATTCTATGGACGCGGGTCAGCCTGGCTCTCCTGGTGGCTGGATGGCCCTGCAAAGCGCTGTTTTTCTGGCTGCGGTCTTTGTGACAATCTTATAGTGCGCCTATACCCGGGAAGCCTGACTGAAGAGCGGAGTGACGTTTCAAGCTTCTACATCTTCATCAAAACGCGGGGTTGAACGGTTTGCGGGTTACGGGTTAGTGCTTACGGTCTAAGACCTGTGGACTTTAGGTCTATAGAAATCTAGTATGGGGCTCTAGGGTTTAGGTTGAGGGTGTCAAGTTCGCCGCTCGCTAAATCTCAAGCTCTGGGACTATACATATTCCAAGCGCCAAACCCTAAAACCCTCAAACCCGAAACCTGAAAGCAACAGTGATAGTACCCGCTAGATAATCCCGCAAAAGGAGCCTGTACAGATCCCTGAAAGGAAGCCTTCTTGGCTTATGATCAGCTCTTCAGAAAGGCTCAAGCAGATCCAACGTGCAGGAGTTCCGGGCGGAACGGGTTGACGGTTGAAGGTGTAGGAGAGCTTTTGGCTTTGGGGTTTAAGCTGCAGTCTTCCTATAAGGGTACGTGGTACCTTCCAGGGTTTTATAAGGTGTTAGGTTTTACGGCTGAGGGTGCACTCTCGATTTCGGGCCGGTGTAGCGTTTTCACATTCGAGACGGCTCAAGGCTTGTATGGTTGGCAGTTTGCATCACATAGGTCTTCGCCCTCGGCCCAAGTCATCCGAATCAATGATGGTTCAGGTTTTGGGGCTTCGGGTTTATGGCTAAGCTCCTCCATGGGGGCCTCAGAATGATTATTGGATCGCAGAAGGTGTATGCGTTTCTGATGATTGAGACTGATACCCTTAAAGATGTAGAACCTTACGAAAAAAACTCGACACTGTGGAACCACCGTGATCAAGCCGCGAACGAATAAATGAAGATAGACACTCGGATAGTCCCCACCTGCAAGATTGCGCTGTTGCTCCTCCTGCTCCTGAGGATAATTAAGTTTCAAGCCGTCCTAAACCCTAAACCAGGCCTACGGTTCTCGGAGCCAAGGGTCTGAGGTGGCCCCACTGCCGTGCACTAGATTCCAGCTGAGGAAATTCGTTTACCTTTCAGAATTTCGGAGGCGTGGTAACTGCGCTGCATCCCGATTACGGCAATAGACCTAAGCAAAAAATCCTACACTTGGCCGAGTAACTGCAAAACACTCAACAGTGAAGCCCTGAAGTTGAAAATCGTCTAACAGCGGCCTAATATAGGGGCCTTCATACTTAGAATAGGGGTTCCCTTTGAAGGGTTCTCTTAAGAAACACCATAAAGGATCTATGGTAGGCTTGATTAATATAGAGGCCTTAATAATTAGAATAGGGTTTGGGGACCCATGATTAGACTTTCACGACATTAAGGAACCTCCAACATAGTATTGGGAATTATTTAGGCCCCTATATTACCCGTAAAAACTTCAAGGTCTGCTCGAGCAGCCTAAGGTAGGGGCATAATGGAATCGAGTTCCAGGACATAAAGCTTTCAGTCTTTAAACAGCTGCATGGGATGCTTATGACATCGAGATTTGGGAGTGTAAGGTTGAAGAGACAGCCATTAACATTGTGACATTCGCCTCGAGCTCTGAACGCACTTCAACCCTAAACCCTAAACCCGAAACCGCATCCAGGCTGCATGAGAAGCCAATGACCTCGGAGATCCAAAGCCATGACTTCTCGGAGGCTTAGGGGACTCAGTTCCTTGGGGTTTAAGGCGACCGGTCAAATTCACCTTTGGTTGTTTGGTGTGTAAAGTCCCGGGGTTTAAGTCTTACTCAGAAGAAGCGCAAGGATTTACTTCCGAATGAGGTCAAGTCAAAACCCCCAAGAAGCCTCGACTCAGGGTACATGCAAACCCACATGTAACCGATGCACTACGTGCCAGGACTTTCAAGCACTGAAACTACCTGAGAAACAAGCCTTCGGTCCGACACCAAAAAACCAGATCCTGAAAGCCCCTCGAGGCTAAATCCCAAAGCCCGAAGAGTGTTTCATCCGCAACCTGAGGGCAGCACGAAAAGCCTTTTTCTTGTTCAGAACTATGTATACGTGTGTGCGTGAAGACATGAATATGTATACACGAACATACATGTGTATGTATGTAAAATACATAGGGGCCTTACGGTTCCCTTAAAAGTTTCGTAAAAAGGGTCCTACTAGGTAAAAATAAGGCTATAAGGGGAAATACGGGGGGGGGGGGATAAACGGGCCAAACTAATTAGAGTAGGGTTCCCTTAGTGGGTTCTATAAGGGATCTATAGTAGGGCTCTTTATCAGGAGGGCTTTAATAATTGGAATAAGCTTTCTTTTGGCCCAATATACTACTAGTTTTTAGTAAGGAACCACCGAAATAGCATTGGTAATTGTTTCGGCCCCGATATTAAACCCTGATTTCCCGAAAGGGCTCAGGGTTTATGGGGTCTATAGGTTTTGGGAAAAGACCAGTGCGAAACTCCACAAAAGCATGAAGGCATGGAAGAAACAACTCCTTAACCCGGGTACCTAACGTGCTCTGGATTCTGTTAAAAATCCGAATTGCCAAGCTCCTGCAACCCACGAATACATATCAGCCCTTCATCGGTTGGGGATTATGAGTGTAAAAGTGAGTTTAGGGTTTCGGACTATCGAATCCCCAACCAGGGCGCATTGCGATGGCGCGGTCCAACTCGGCATCGTCCTGACTCAAGCGGCGAGGTCTGATTGTTATCATGGGCGAGCTACATTCCAGGAGTGACGGAGCTTTGCCAAGGCCTACAAGGTTTGCGGCGTCGGGTAATTGGCGTCCAGCGCTTTGTGACGGGGCTGTTAAGTATGTGCAGCAGATGGGGTAGCGACAAGGTCGCGAACGGTTGTGTACGGGCTTGTAAAACTTTCTCGGCTTGATCCAAAAAATGAACCGTTAGTTTTGCATATCACTGATAAGACCCTCTCACAAATCTGCCAATACGCTACAAGACCATGTGAGGCTTTGCAAAAACCTTAATACCGGCTGGAAAACCCCAATACAACTTCTATAAACCGTATGCGCCCCTCCATAGACCGGCAGAAGTCGGGGCTGCAAACCGAAACCCTGCTCGAAACCCTAAACCCTGAAGCCCCAAACCCCTAAAGCCCACAGCGTGAGCCCCACCGTACGCAACTGGCTATTATCCTTCCGAGGAACCCTTAACGAAGCCCCAAAACCCTCAACCCGTCAGAACACATTGTAGAGCCCTACCTGAGCCCTTAATGGAGGCTTCACTAAGGCTTTTCAGGAACCCTCAACCGAAACCCTAAAGTCCTAAATCGGCTCCTCCTGGCTCTCACGGGCTGCCTCGGCCGCCTCCGGCAACGGACGTTTGGAAACGAGCTTGCAAGGGCTTATAGGGTGGATTTGTGGGGCTGCTGCCCTACGAAGTTCGGGTAGGAAACGAGACGTCCAATATCGTCCAATCTCTGCAGAAGACTCCTGTAGGTTCACAGACGTTTAGGGTTTTCAGCTTAGGAACTTCAGGATTCCAAAATACTTTAGGGTTCAGGATGGAATGCCAGGTTTGCGCAATTGAGGTTTTGGGGTCTCATTGCCCTGTCTCTGACTTTGGAGGCTGGGAGTCCAGAGTTTTAGCATGTTCCAGTGATTGCAGAGCCGGAGTTTGACGGGTTCACGGACCATAAAAAGAATGCAGCAGCAGAAGACCCCTGGCCTGGCTTGTCCTCGGTGGAGTGCTGGGCGCTGCCTTTGGTCTTGCCTCAGCAGCCATCGTTCAAATCAGGACACCAGTGGCAGTAGCAGCAGTAGCAGTAGCAGTGCCAGTAGCAGTATTACTCGCACTAGCAGTAGTAGTAAAGGAGTCGGCGAGACAACTAGGATATCAGGCCAGGGCAACTAGGATACCGACTTGGAGAGATTCTGAGCTATTCCTTCCAGCCTTTGGGACCAACATCCCTGGGTCTTGTTTGGAGAACTTCAAGGCCCATATCTCCCACATGTACGAGCCTACACGAAAGGGGGCCTTACGACACGACGACGACGACGACGACGAAACCGACGGCTACACTGACGACACGAGGAACCTGGAACCCCAAGGCCTGCAGGACTGTGTGACTGTTTGTTAAAACATGTACGAGCCTACCCCCAAGGCCTCTGCTACCTTCTAGGGCTTTCGACAACAATACAGAGCCTGAAACCAGAGGCCTTTTCATCACATCAGGATTGCCTGGTTGTCGTCTGTCAATGCCAAATAATTCCGAGCAGCAGTCTTCAGTCAGTCATGTAGTCCACAGTTCACAACTTATTGTTGCTGTAGGGCTGTAGGACTGTGTGACTGTAAGAATGCAGGACTGTGGACTACTCTGCATAGAGGCGGGACCTGGTTTTGTAGACATACCACATCTTTTCCCACCTTCTTTTTGCAAACTCCATCCTCGGCGTCACTGGTGGGTCCCCTGGTGGAGTCGACTGTGAGTCACAGTGCATAAGGAGCATTTTGAAGCGAAAATACACCTCTGTGCCCCGAAAACGCTTAACCAGCGACCCCTCGACCTGGGAATCTGTCTCCATGGCACTGACAGGCTGTGGGACTGAGGACTGGGAGATAAGGTGTGCGTTGAGCAACAAAAAGCAGCAGAAACAGTCAACAGTTTCCTACCTACAGGGCCTTGTGCAGTCTACCAGTCTCGCAGTCCAACTGTCATGATACAGGCTACCCAGTCTGTTATTGTGGTGGTTAATAATACCTGGGGCCATAATCTTCCTCGTTATGCAGTAGAGTTTGTCAGTCTTGCAGTTAAAGAGTCTGGTTCAAAAACTTGAACATACTGCGATTGTCTAGGACTGTAGAGGACTGCAAGACTGACTGTACTCCATGCACACCACGCACGACAGTCAGTCTGTGTGTGTGTGTGTGTGGCTATTGTACATGGGTCCCAAATGCAGTGCAAAGTCCTTGGGCCCATACAAGTATGATACTCCTCTGTCAGCAGTCAGTCTGGCAGACACACACACACACACAACAACTTGTTCTCAATCTTGGGACTGTAGACTGTGGGACTGCCAGACTGTCAGACTGTAGAAGGAAGTAATCAGCCCTGCATGCACTGGCCATACTCACGCAGTCTAGTCTTGAAGAGAAAAAACTGTTTCTCCCAATCTCTCTTTGACGACATGTCCTCAATATCTAGTGGCGTCACCGGAGGACTGAGGAGACCAGGTCCAGACTTCTTGTTGTTCGAGTTCATGTTGTTATTCTAGTCCCTGCACACATTCTCTTTGGCCACGTTCTCTTTGGCGAGGTGATACATGTCGGACTGCTTGAGCTTGTTGAGAACTCTGCGTCGCTTGAACACCCTCTCACAGTGTGAGAGTATCTTGCTGTCACAAGGTACATCTTCATCCATTGCGCAAGCAATTGTGAGACAGTGGGACAGTGCAAGTCTGAAATCGGGCGCCAGAGACGAGAAACTGCTGGAAAGATGTATTCAGGGCCAGGTAACTCTCTATGAGTATAAGGTGTCAGTGTTGCGCAGCCTCCAGAACCCAGCCTGTGAAGGTGCAGTCCTGCGGTCCCACACTCCACAGTGTAGACTGCCCTTCTGTGGGATTGCACATGAAGTCCAGAACACCCAGCCTCTTTCAAACACACCTTCCAAGCCAACTCTGCCCCTCTACATCGGCACTGCTGGTGCCACTGCAGCAGCCGCTGTGCCCTGGGCTGCCCAATCTTCCACGAAGCAGACCTGGGCAATCAGATGCTGAAGATTAAAAAGCACATTCAACTCCTAGACCCAAACAAACTCAAAACCCTACAACAGTAATAGACTCTTACACCTAAATACCTTACGACTGTCAACCTTTACACTGTAGACCCGACCTTATCTTGTAAACCCCCCAGACCCTCAAATCCTAGACCCAAACAAACCCAAAACCCGACAATACCTAATAAACTCTTACACCTAAACTCCTGGACCCAAACAAACCCAAAACCCTACATTACCTAATAAACTCTTACTCCTAAACTCCTAGACCCAAACAAACCCAAAACCCTACAATACCTTATAAACTCTTACACCTATATGGGAGTTTCCGAAAATGAGGGGTACCTTTTATAGGGGTCCTTAAATTAAGGATCATATTATTAGGGTACTATACTGGGATGCCCTCTTTTCGGAAACTCCCAGATACCAAAAAGCACAAAGCCCCTCGAAAACCTTAAACCCTAAACCTAACACCCGAGCCCCCCACACCCCAATCTGCCCCGGCCTATGCAGGCTGGGGCAGCAGCTGCAGCGGCGCCAACAGCGCCGATGTAATGATGTTGATGATGTTGATGAAAGTAATATTCCATGAAGGTTGATGACTCAATGATGATGATGTTCATATGCAACTAGATAATATAGTATCTGAAATTCCTGAAGCCTTAAAGCCTTAAGCCCTAAGGTTCTAAAGCCCCCAACTTAAACCCTAAGGTCGTAAAACCCTGGGGGTGTTGCTTTAGGGTTTGGGGTTTTAGGTTTGGGCTTTAGGCTTTAGGGTTTGGGATATTAGGTTTGGCCTTTAGGGTTTTGCGGTTTTAAGAGTAAAATTTAAAACTGGTATCCTAGATATTTTTGCTTGATATCCTAGTTCTTCTGCCGACTCCTTAGTAGCAGTAGCAGTAGCAGTCGTCGTAGTCGTCGTCGTCGTCGGGGTAGGGGTAGGAGTAGGAGTAAGAGTAGGAGCAGGTAATCATTATCCTGTGTTCGTACGAGCGGGTGTACGCGGCATACGCGTCTTTGTGAGTGTTCTTACGCAGGGTTTGGAGGGCTGTTAGGGGTTCGTCTGGGGTTGGCTCTATATGAGCATCATGGGATGTAATATCTTATTTCTTGGGGGTTCTCGTGTTTTAGGGACGATTCATGGTGGTGCCTGGCTTGTTGTTGTCTCGAGTGTACAGGGATTTCGTATGGTGCTTCACGTTAGGCTTAACTTAATAGTCGTACTTGGGGTCTCGGGCAGAACCCTGGTCGTTAGGGTTCTTTCAGTTGAGAGCCTTGTTCGACTCCACAAGCACGCTATGTCGAGAGAACTGCGTTTTTATGTTTGAGCCTCCGGGTTTGTGTTTGAGCCTCGGGGTTTTGGAATCTGCCTTTAAGGTTTTTGCTGTTCGGCCGTACGGATTAGGGCTTAAGGGTTTACGGTTTCAGGTGTAAGGTCAGGATCCTTAGTATACTGACTCCAGAGTGAAGGACTCAAATCGAAAAATGCACGGCTTCCACGTCCGTGCATGTTGGGGTCCTGTGTTGGCTTCTATGCGTCTTGGCCCTCTACATTCCGAACCCTGCAGCAAACTTGAGGCCAGTCTTCTGGCAGGTTTAGGGTAAGTCCTCAGTCCCAGAACCCCCAAACCTTACTTTCCTGCAGCCATAACACACAGAGCCTGACAGAAAACACACACATCCCTAAACCCTAAACCCTGAACCCTAAACCCTAAACCCTGAACCCTGAACCCTATACCCTAAACCCTGAACCCTGAACCCTAAACTGCAGGCCGGCCCCGCATCGCAGCGATGGGGGCCGGCCACAGCAGGCGGACCGGAAGGCGCCTGCGGACCGTAGGCGAAGGCCGAAAGGCAAGCGGTAGGTGCTGGACCTCCGGTCCAGGCGGCTGAAGTGAATAGCCGCCTCCCGCAGCCTGTATGATAATAACCCTAAACCCAGCGCCTTTTGACCGAGGGTCCCTGAATTCCTCCCCTGGAGCTTTAAATTTAAGGGCCAGAGCCGGCAGCTAGAATTAAGGACCGCGGCCCTCGAATAAAGATTTGGGACCTAAAATTACGGTGGATGGGACCTAAAATTAAGGACCGGTGCTGCAAGTTTAAGGTCTGAGACCTAAAATTAAGGACAGGGGCTCTATAAGTAAGGTTTGGGACCTAAACCTAAGGACCGGTGCTGTAAAATTCAGGTTGGGGACTTCAAATAAAAGACCACGGCTCTAAAATTCAGAATTGGAACCTAAACTGTAAGGACCGAGGCTCCAAAATTAAGGTTTGGGACCGAATTTCAAGGACATGTGCGTGAAAATTAAGATTTGAAACCTACAATCAAGGACCGGGCCTCCTGACCCAAATTACGGGCCGGGGCTGTAAATTAAGGTGGGCCGGGGCTGCAAAATTAAGAACTGAAACCTAGAATTAAGGACCGGTGCTTCAAAATTAAGGTTTGGGACCTGAAATTAAAGACCCAAATTCGAAATTGAGGCTTGAGACTTAAAATTAGACAAGGGGGTGTAAATAAGGTTGGTATCTAGAAGTAAGAACTTGGCCTTTAAAAGTAAGTTCAAGAATCATTCGCTTGCGATGCCGGAGAAGGAGAACGTCCCGTCCCGGAGATCCGATTTGCTTGTGGGAAATATATACAAAGGACGACGTTTCGGAAGGCTAGTTTACTGATGAGGACGAAGCACAGAACGCCCCTGAAGGCCATTTCGATCGGGAGGACAAAGAAGGAGGGCACCGCGGAGGGCTTATTTCTGGTAGCATCATAGCTTTTCTTTTGTTTTGTGCACCTGGCCGGAGATTCACACCTTCCTTTGGGCTCCATTCCGCCCGCGCGTCTGGTGCAGAGGCGCCGCCAGGGAGCGTGCAGAAGATGCGAGAGGGTCTCTGTACCGGCCGTGTATAGATCAGAAACCTCGAGCAGGCTGAAAGCCCTTGCGAGCAGAAATCGAATGACAGCTTCTTCTGTACAAAGCAGCCGCACCGATACAGCTGGCGAGTCCACCTCCATGTTCAACTGGCGTGACTGCTTGATCTGTCTTGTTCCATGGCCATCCCGGCTTTTCGAGGATGTAGTTATGACGTTTCAGCATCGCATTCCAAGGCTGTTTCCTCCAAACCATATTATAAGCCCCCCTTGATAGGGGGGTTGGTGGGGTAGACAACCCTGAACCCGTTCAAATTTTGTAATTTGGGTGGGAGGGCGGGCATTGCAGCTCATGCGCCGACCCCAAACACTTCATGGAGGGGTCGAAAGGTCGAAAGCGCACTCGCAGCGAAAACCCTAGACCCTGAACCCTAAATCCTAAACCCTAAACCCTGAACCCTAAACCCTACTACGTAGTTGCTCGACTCCTTGCTATTTACAAGCTTCTGTGCAGTCAAGTTGCACCGGCCCGGAGGGACCTCGTCAAAAGCTGTGTCCAAAGGGTCCTATGTACTGTTATGGGGGGATACCTGACTAAGTCATGATAGTACTTCCGGAATATGGAAGCCCTACATTCTACTATATCGGTACATAGAACCTTTTGGGGTGTGCTTCTTGCGGAGCTTCAGGGATCAATCGGGTTTTTGATTGGGGCTGTCGAGGGGCGGCCTCAGTTATAACTGAAAAGAAGACGAACGAACTCATAAATATATCATTGCTACATTACCTACATCAACATAGAAAAATACAAAACAACTTGACGGAAACTGACGTTTGAGTGTTCGGGTTCGGGGACTCAGTAAGTGGGCCGTAGGCGGGGTTCTGATTCCGCACTATATAAGTAATGCTAGCCTCAGTCAGGGTAGTCAGAAGCGAACCCTTCAGCCACGTGATCCTTATATGCGATCGGGCTGGGGGCTGTGCCTGTTTGCTTTCAGAATCGCCTCGCCCCCTCGTTGGCACACCCTAAGCCCTAAGCCGTCAATCCTCAAACTCTCACAATCAACCCTCCAAATCCTAAACCGTCAGACGTAAATCTGCAAGACCTGAAATCCGGAGCCTGAAGTCCAAAGCTCGAGGTGAGGTCCGGCACAAAGGTTGGAATTTTTGGGAGATCGCAGAAACCGCTGGCAGTCGCTCTTGGGTGGGGTGTGGAAAACTCTAAACTTGTAACCATCTACTCTCGCAGGGGTCGTATTATGAACCCTCATAGAGAAATTGAAGAATCCCACCCTGAGCCTTTGAGTATACGCAGGGCTAAAGCGGTCACAGCAGAAGATTCCAGGACAGGGCTTTAGACTTTGATATGGGGATCTGAATGATTAGAATATTGTTTTTGGGGCCCAGTATACTATAACTATAGTAACGAACCCTCAAAACAGTATACATAATTACTAATTAAGGCTCCAATACTATAGTACCTGCTCTGTGGCAGTTCGTGTTTCAAGACGAACCCAAAAAGGCTAGTGTAGTATCGGAAGAGGTATCAGTACTGACCCTTTTTAATAGGGTCCCTTATTGTAAGGAAAGTGGCAAAGGCCCCAGAACCCTATTTTAGCTATTCAGGCTACTTAAGGCCCCTGTATGGGAGTTTCCGAAATTAGGGGTACCTTATTGTGGGGTTCTTGTAGTAAGGATCCTACTATTTAGGGTTCTATAGGAAACTCCCGTATCAGCTTCCTGCCAGGCTGCACAGCGATGGCAGTCTGCAGCTGTCGGTCCTGTCCACTTGGGGGTTTGCGAAAATAGGGGATCCTATAAGGATTGCTATAAGAGATCAAAAAGGGTACTAGAAGGGAGTTTCCGAAAATAGGGGACCCTACTACAGTGCCCTACATAGTAGGATCCTTACTATAAGGACCCCAAAACAAGGTACCACCAACTTTCGGAAACTACCACTTCGCACCCAGCATAAAGCCCAAACGGGAAGAACAACGGGTTGAGGGTTTAGGCGTTTAAGGTTTCATCATCATGCCAAAAACAAAGTCCTAGCCAGGAAGAGTTGGAATATCCACAAAACGAGCAACCACTGCAGCAACGCCACTGCAATGATCGAAGCCACCACAAACTCAGAAAAAACATAACCGGCCATACATGAGAGCACAAACGGCATTGAACACCTTACAAATCCCAAGACGACGACAACAAGACGGTAACTCTTTAATAAGGCTCTAAAGCCGCTGCGCAGGACGGCTAGAGGATGTACAATGATATAGGGGCCTTAATCATGAGAATAGGGTTTTGGGGTACAGCATACCGCAATTATTATGACGAGCCCCCCCGAAACAGTATATATGGGTGATTATTGAGGCCCGTAGACTACTATATACAAGGCGACAACAAAAACGCACCCCACCCTTGCGTCTGGATGAGGCAGGACCGTGTTCGAGGGCTCCGTTGTGGGATCCTTCTTTTCCCTGGACTCATTTGATCCTCCGCTTTTGCCGGCCTCTTTGCCGGAGTCCGTCCTTCTTACGCCGGACCTGGGGATGTCTCCTTATCAGGATTTTGAGTTTAGGGATGAGGGCAAATGGGCTTAGGGTGAAGAGTGTAACGGGTTCGGCGTGTGAAGGCAGCAGGTTCGGGGTTTAATGACTTCAGGCTGTGATCAAGGTATCGTTGAATATTCAACCCTCGCCTCCCCTTTGGGGTTGCAGGGAACTCTATGAACAAGACCACGCGGCATCGTACGAACATTAAAAGGCAGAGTATGTTTTCCAGTATTTGCCAGAGAGCATACCCATAAAGCATTATAGTGAAGGTAAAGCCAGGATCAACTGCTGAGTAGCAACAAGCTTCAGGGTGCAAGGAACCACAGTCCCTAAACCCTCCAAATTCCTGAACCCTAAACCCCTGAGCTCGGGTTCAGGGTTGAACTTAGGGTTCCTAAGCCCTAAAACCGTACCCCAAGAGCAGGAGCAAGAACACGATCCCCCCAAAGTTACAGCAGAGTAGCCACCCACTCTAACGGCAAAAACACTTTGAAACGCTGTTTGCTCCCAGGACGGATATGTCGTGCATACAGAGATTTCTTCTTTTCCCCCCCGCAACCCAAAAGTCCTAACACCCCTGAACCCTTGTAGACTACAGACCCCAACAGTACCCTTATAGCTCCAAGATTCCCAGAAAGGACACTCACCAGGGCCCACGCTCATGCACGAACTCGTACCTGAAGATTAATATGAGGGATAGGCACATAATCATAAATTAGGATAGGGGTATCCCATATAACCCCCCATATAATGAAGCCCAACAAGGTAAGCATGCCCCTGTAAAATGCTTCTGTTTACGTCCTCTCTGGGTCCTTAAAATATGAGGACCTCGTAATCAGACCAGGTTCCTTCAGGGGATGTTATGAAGGCTTGTCTTTTATGGTTATGTTTTAGGAGGGTATCAGGGTTTAGTGTTTGTAGGGTATAGGGTTAGTAGGATTTAGGGTTAGTTGGGTTTTTGGGACGTGAGTACTTTAACTAGAGATCTGCTTCCAAGTAATTGCGCTTGCCTTCGAAGCGTATGGCTATGGGTGACCAAATGAACGGGAGTTTGAAACTAGGGCCCCGCAGGAAGAGCTGTGAGTTGAGACTTGGGTTGGTACTCTGGGTATGCTAGTAACAGAATCTTAAGCTCTAGTTCAAGTAAGCCCTACACGTAATACAGCGGCCTGGACAACCAGTAACATATGTCGTGAGCTAACCGTTGTAAGTAATGAGTACCGTAACCGTCTGAAAATCACAGTCTAATATACCCAGGGTCACACTGGTCGAACCTCACCTGCCCATAAAGACAACTCAAAAAAAAAAGCCCTGGACCATAAACCACAAAGGAGCTCCAGGGACAGGAGTGTAGAACCCGGAGCACCAAAAGACCTTATGGGAATGCCCACAGAATCGCCCGATGTCACACAAGTGCAATATTCCTGTGGGAGCCACAAAGACTTCGAACCCTAAACCCAAGACAGTCATAGCTTTCGAAGGTGTGGTAGGCCTCCGCAGAGGATTTAGTTCTTTTGCCGTTGCGGCTTAGTGTTTAAGGCTCAGGGTGAAAAAGGCTTCTCGACCCAGGGATGAGTTCGAATCTCTTCATCCGAAACCTGCGAACCCCTACACTCTTATAGTTGTTGTAAACCACTGCACACACGCACTGTTGTATATACCCGTCCAAGTGATAACAGCACGGCTTGTACCATTCGGTCACTACCTTTTTCCTGTTAGAGCACTTGTGCCACAATGCCGTACACACAACATGATACTTCACACGTGCACAAATTACACCCCCCTCGCCGAAGCGTCAGTCTGAGGCGCAAACATGCACGGAAGCTTGGTGCTGTGTGGCCTGCCGTAAAGGCGGCTGGATTGTGGCTCGGGGCTCATAGGCTTTCTACTACCGTAAAGCGGAAGATACGGAAGCAGGTTAATTCTTTTAGCGCGCAGTTTAAAGTCGCGACATGCATTATAAAATGGCGACGATCCAGCAAGCCTTGAATGATGGCGTGGATACAAGTCGCAAGAACATGTGCAGCATGGGACGAATACATCATCCACTGGAGCTGCTGACGACTCCCCTCGAGGTCCAAAGACCTGATGTCGGATTTGTCACAAAGTGACTGCCAGAGGATGCAAGATGAAATTTTTCTGGTCTTAAGGAAATTCGGCCACCTCTAAGAGGGGCTGTATTTCGGAGTACCGGTTAACGTGACGGAACCACGAAATGTTGATCAGGTACTTAGTACCATCCTCGGGAACCGGAGGAGCGGCCGTAGGGGTGGGATCCTCGCTGGTAGCCGCGATCCCATCCCTGCTCCTGGTAGCGCTGTTGCTCTGCTCTGCGTGCATCAGCTTTGGCTTGTGCGATGCGAGAGCGTTCAGCGTTGCGCTGTCGCTCTTCGTATGCACGGCGTGCAATTCCGACCTGTTCCGCGAATTTCCCACGGAGCCACTCAGTCCAGTCCTCGGCAGAATAGCCGAGTCGTGGATCGACGTAGAGTGCCTCTTCTGAGAAAGTAACAATCATCTTCACGATTTTGTGCTGGAGGAAAACATCTACGAATTTACGCAAACTGTATGCCCCTCCCAGCCACATGATGCAAAACGGATCGTCACTCACTGCGGAGATCAGGCCTGCCCTAAGGGCGGCTGGATTGCACTCGTGCAAGTAGAGCAACCGGGCAATCTCCTGGTTCCTTGGCCCTTCGGAGCTTCCACCATAGGTGCCGACAGCCAACTGTCGTTGCTCCTTTGAACGGCCATGGTTCGGCAGGGCAGCATGCGTAAGCACGTCTTCGATGGCCAGAAACTCTCGATCGTACCCATTGCCGATGGAACTCATAGTGTAGTCCACATCGTTATCGAAGCGGTGTACGATGCTTGTGTAGCCTCCTTTCGTAGCCATCTTGAGCTGCTGCCGGGCCTTGTCCAACGCCTCTGCGTCAAGCGACGTAGTTCCCCGCTGGGTTGAGGAATCTCTGGTCATTTCATGAATGACCTCCTCTGGCGTCAGCTGGGAACGTGGCTTGCCCGCAGCGGCAGCGGCGGCCTCTTCAGCGAACCAGCGAGCTGAACGCGCTTTCTTGCGTGCGTTCTGTTGGGAAGGCTTCACGATGTGCACGCCACAGCTCAAGCATATCATCTGTCCCACAAGGTGTTGAGTACCGCAGTGGGGACATGCCCTGTGACGGCCACCCGTAACGGGGGCTGGAGGGAGAGCCAAAGGAGTCGATTCCGGCTGAGGCGGTGCCTGCTCGAACATCGGCTCGATCTTGACTTCTTCCTCCTTTTTCACATCGCCTTCGTCTGGCTCGATCTCGATCTCGACTTCAACGGGATCTTCCGGCTCAAGGAAACGAACACGCTTTCTGGACTCAGTCGGTGCCTCCGGTGGAGAAGCGCCCCCCTGGTCCAATGTTGTGGTTTCCTCCGGAAGGAAGTCGGATGCTGTGGCGTCGTTGAGTGCAAGAGGTTCTGGTGATGATGCTAGTGGAGCAACCTCAACCTCAACTTCAACCATAGGCTCGTCTGCTGTTGCAGACGCTGCTGATTCGACCTCTTCATGGCCACCACTAAGTGGGGCTGAAGGTTCCTCCGGAATATCGGGGAACTGCTCCGGCTCAGCTGCTCCAGGATCGACAATGGGATCCTGGGCAGTCTCCGGAAGGATTGTGTCTTCCTCTTCGCCGGACTGCCGAGACCACAAAATGATGCCTTTGATCGTGTCTCTGATGTAGAGCACGCAACTCCCTGGCACCGGGTCGCGAGTGAGTATACCTTCGGAAGTTGTCTCAAACAGATAGGCATAGCGGTTCACCTCCTGAGTGTCGAGAACAACTTCATAAGGAAGGTTTGCTCGGCTGCCAGCTTTATTCTCAAGCTCGCTCAGAGTGGCCTTCGCGAAGTAGTTGTGAAACTTCCCGCTCCGGTTGAACCCCGGCGTGAAGCCAGTAGAGAGAATATTGAAAGCTGAATCATGCGTGGTTCGATGATAGAGGCGTGGGGGAAACTCCCCAAGAGCAAGGAATGGCCTGCCTTGATAGGCGGCTGTAGGACCAAGCTCCTCACGCGTATCGTTCGTGAACCAATGCAGAGCAATCGAGGAATCAGTCACTTGATCTTTGATGCGTTCGCTGTGACCATGCGACGCACAAATCCACGACGGCCAAATGTCCGTCTCGATGAAGTCAGCACGTGGATCGGTGGGGAGGCCTGCCAAGTTAAACCTCGATTTGTTATCGTAGGCGACTATGGACAAGATACCCCGTGTTCCCAGATCCACACGGTGCTTCTTCCACATGTGCTGAATGAGGTCTTGGATGCGTACCCATTTCCCGCGCCGTGAGCTGAGCTTCACGTTCGATCCTCGGACAGCACCTGTGAGGTAGCGCTCAATATAGGGTTTGAGGCCTAACTCAGGGAGGTGGTCCTTCGGGATTGAATCGGGGAGGATCTGAACGATCTCGCTCCCCTCCGGATCCTCTGGGCACACATCCTCGTCGATGAAGCCACACATTTCCATCAGGTCCAAGTCATCTTGGTATTTTACCCCGATGTAGTCGTGTGGGCGAGCCCTTAAAAGGCCGCTGGAAGGGTCCCGGTCTTTCTTGGTCATGCCCTCTTTCGCCGCTGACAGAGTGCGGTGAGACTCTGTGCGATAAGGGATGGCCTCGATGACATCGTCAAAGGACACCTCCGGTACATCGCGAGATGATGCACTGCCAGATGGGCCGCCACTAAGTGGGGCTGGATCCTTCCGCTCAGCACGGGCACGTGCTTCCGCCTGCTCTTTCGCGCGCTTTTGTGCCTGCTCGCGAGCTGTGGCCCATTCCCAATTCAGGACATCCTGAGGTACCTCACGCATTCCAGTGACCGGAAGATCAGGTGGAGGAACATAAGGGGATTCCCATGGATCAGGGCATTCATTCGCAGCTTCGCGAATCTCGGCCTGCCTTAAAAGGCGGCGGGAGAGCTGGGACCGATACAGCGCCTTGTCGAAGACATACTGCATGGAATATACCCGCGTTCCTTCTGGGTCGAAAGGGAAACGGCGGGCCAGCTCATCCAGCGTCTCTGCGGGCATCTTTGCGAATAAGTGGTCAGCTTGACACACTTTAATCCGCTGTCCGATCACAGAGGCCAAGGCTGCGCGATGCGTAGAGTCTTCGCGGAAGTGGTAGTGGTCGTGCTTTGGGATCTGGCATACGCTTTCTTTGAGAGAGGCGGTATACAACCCCCTGCTCCTTGCGTATCCGAGGAATTTTCGGATAGCTGTTCTGTATTCCGCTGGCAGCCCGTAGTCCAGTGGGTCGGCATCCGAGAGGATTTGTATCGAACCCACTGTTGGCCTGCCCTGAAGGGCGGCTAGACGGCCAATTTCGCCACACACACGTGCGGCAATGTCCGCCCAGATCCCTTCCGCGGCAACGCCTTCAGGACCAATCTGCCAGTGTGGCGTCCCTGGGTCGACGAAAACACCTGCGACCGCACAGTTCGTTGCCCATCCACACAACAACGATATCGACCTCGAGATGCAAGGGGTTTAACGATTCGTTGATGATCTGCGGCAAGAGCGTGTGAACTGCCTCAACGATCGAGTGGAGGTTGCCTCCCCAAATCGCCTTTTGCCGGACATTCGTGTATTGCTGAAGGATATGACCAGGCCCCGTCAGAGCTTTAAAGTCTTCCGCCATCTCAACGAATGTTCTCGCCCCAGCCTTGAAAATGAGGGTAGAGTCGGAAACAATGATGCAGGCTTTTTCACGGCCACGGCTATCGCCGGGCTGGAAACGCGACAACCCCTCGTCGTTGATCCGTGCCACCTTAGGGAGGGCCTTATAGCCATGATCAACATCTCCCAGACACGTAGACAAAGCGGTTTGCGCGATTGCGCCTGTGTAGAGCTGTTTCACGCTCTCTTCCCAGTCACGGTCTGGGTTGAGTCCGAGCTCGTGTCCGAAGACACCGGCCCACATATGGTAGTGAGCCCACTCCCGCTTGATTGAGTCACCCGATGCGGCAATCGTCGCTGGCGCCGACGGCTTGTTCTCGCCTTCTGCTCGCACTCGGGGATCACTAATCATCTCTGGCGTGCTCTGATGAGCCGCTGCACAGGGGCAGGCAAGCACCTTCCTAAAGTTCGCAAGATTAGCAAGATGTGAAGATGTGAAATCCTCTAAATCATCATGATCTGCGACTTCGTGCTTGTAAGATGCCTTAGCGATCAAATGCTGGTTTCCTGAGCGGAAGCTTTCCTTAGCACAGTTCGCAAGTGGCAATGCCTGGAGCCCTGCGCACACCAGATATGCGTTTTCAAGTCGTGCAACTTCGGCATTAATTCCGTCGAACATGAATTCGTCGACGGGCCCACACAAGAGAACACAGAAGTTACTGGAAAACAAGTGAGCCAATTCAACAATCTCAACAAGACTCCTTTGTAACCTCCTCAAGTCACCTTTAGAGAGCGATGTCATCACCACCGTGACAAACGAAAGTGAAGTGATAATGACTGCTCCCCCCTCATCGCGAACAGTAGTGATGAGGCGGGTCAAAGGCAACCATTGTGATGGAGTTTCATGGCGAACCGCAATCCACCACCGTTCGAGTCCCAGACCCCCCTGATCGGTGCATGCAATTGGCCTCGGCGAAAGCCGGGCTGGAGCAGCGACCGCAGCTGGTTGGGGCAGCCTGAACTTCAATATCTCTAATTGTTCTCTTACTTCGTTGTTAATACTACCTACCTGGGAAGAAGTGAAAGCGATCAATCCAAAACGGGTGCCCTTCCAGGGCATCACGCAGTGGTGTAAGTCGGGGGCAAAGTACAACGGAGAGTGCTTTGTGTTGTGAGTTCCACCAGTAACAACGCTTCCATTGTCCTTAGTCTGGGTGGCCGGAGCTTGACCCGGCATCCCTTCAACCCACAACAAGCCTCCCGAAAAATCCCCGAAACTAATCGCGAAGTTCTCACTTCCCTTAAGGTTCCGTGAATCCGCATGCAACAATGATTTGGCGTCACGATTCACCGCGATCGAAGACCATGTGAAGTCGCGACGTGCATGTTTGCTGATCCACTCATTCATGTATCTACACGCCAAAGGGTACCGTTTGGTGATGTTGGTAATCCCTTGCATTCCACTGAACGAAAAGAAACCCCAATTGTGGTAATACGAATTGTCATTCGTGGTAAGACGAGACTTGCGTCTCTTGCTCACCTTCACTGGAAATTGTGATGCAACTGATTGCAAACCCTCAAAACTAAAATCCTTAGCCTGAAGTAGAACCTCAGCAGTGGCTTCAAGATCTGGCCGGCCATGGCTGGCGGCTGCAATCTGAGGTTTCGCAACCAAATGACTGTCTGAGTCCTTGCCACCTTTGTTGGCAACAGTGGGGCACAGATTGTGGTTGATCAACCTGAGAGCGTGAAGCCACTTAGTCTTCTCGGCGAAGGGTTTTGTAAAGATATCGGCAACCTGTTCGAGCGTATCAACATTGACCATATCGAAATGTTCCACCTCGAACTGCTGCTTCAACCATCCAAAACTAATGTTCTGAGTGCGATCAGTGTGTCGCATCTTTTCACTGTCACCTTTGTGAACGATCGTGATAGTCGCTTGGTTGTCCTCAAGGAACTGAACGCGAAACTTGTCGCTCAAGCCCACATTCAAACCCTGAAGATTGGCTACCGATCGCCCACCTGGGATTCCCCCGTACCTGATCTCGTCAAGTTCGGGGTCAACTCTTGCTAGAACACCATCGATCTTGATGGGTGGAGGTCTCTTTGGCCTAACCTGATGGTTGGCTGAATTGATCTCAACCTGTTGCCATAGGAAAATCCAAAGGCTGAGGCTGGGCAATCCCTGAGCGCGAACACCATGGTTAGCACTGATGACCTCGCTTTCTGTGCTTGACATCGTGATACTGGTCTGCTTCTTGGAAAAGGCATTCAATGGGTAGTAGGTGTTTGGCCCCACGAGATACAGTGCACAGCCTGAGGTTGATTTGCGATCATGTTCCCCAGACCAATCTGCATCACAGAACAGCCAAAGCTTACACTCACTGATGCGATCCCCAATAAATCCCTGCATCCGAACATCAAGTGAAGAGTTGATGTAGCAGACAAGCCTGTGAAGTGCTGCATCGCAGTCCCTGCTCCACTTCGTCACCCTACTAGCGAGGCTTTGAGTAGCCCGCAGGAGATCCCATCGTGCCATCCTAGCGGCAAACAGGATTTTCATGAGAACCTTGCTAGCAATTGGTTGGAGGCGCCCAGATGGCTCTTCCCCCTCACCCAGAGGACCGCCGATTGAAAAAAATCAAGCGGGATTGAAAATTCTCAGCGTTTTGATTGTGTCGATCAAATTCAATAGAAAACGATCTTTTTCAATAGAAATTTAAATCCTCAAAATCAATAGAACTGCGACATAAAAATCAATAGAAACCTCCACATCAAAATCAATAGAAAATCTCCATAAAATCAATAGAAATTTTCCATAAAATCAATAGAAATTTTCCATAAAATCAATAGAAATTTTCCATAAAATCAATAGAAATGTTATCTCAAATCAAACGAGAAACACTTCTGACATCAATAGATTTCAGCGCTATCTCTGCCTCCACCACTATATATAATACCTCTACCTCGACCTCAACCTGTACCTTTATCCGTATCTCTGCCTGTATATCTCTACCTTTACATCTTTACTTCTTTATCTCTCTATCGCTGTATATCTCTCTATCGCTCTACCGCTCTATCGCTCGATCTACCGCTCTACCGCTCGGTCGCTCTATCTCTCTATCTCTTATATCTCCCTGTCTCTCTATCTCTCCATCTCTACCTGTATTTTTATTTCTATATATCTATCTCTTTCTTTTTTCTCTTTCTCTATCTCTCACTTTCTCTTCCCCACCCTTTCCCAGAAGGCTTCCAGCCTAACACTTCTTTTTCACAGCAGCGGCAGGGAATCTTGGGTGAAGCTTCTTTTGAGCTCTCCTTCGAAACTTGGCCTTGTAAAGGCCTCGGAGCCTAACTTTCAAAAACGGTTCCTGGCTACTTGGACTTGGACGTGGAATTGGACTCAGGCATTCCAGCCTAACACTTCTTTTCCACAGCTGCGGCAGGGAATCTTGGGTGAAGATTCTCTTGAGCTCTTCCTCAAAACTTGGCCGTGGAGGCTTGGAGCTTACCTTTCAAAAAAAAGCTCCGGGCTACTTGGGCTTGGACTTGGTATTGGACACTGGCAGCCCGCATGGCTGCAAGCCGTCCCTGACTCTCGGGTTTTGCTTGATGATCATTTTTTGAATCGGGGACAAAAAATCCCAAACGAGAAGGTGACCCGGCGGAGCTTCCGCTTCAGCTTCCTGTGAGGGGTCGTGGTAAAAGTCAGGCTCCTCTGGCCACTCCTTCATGGCCTGCTCAAAGTCACTCTGAGTGATCGGAGGGTCATACATGCCCAAGACCATCGTTTCCTGGCTCAGGCTCACGTTGTCCGGGCTCTGGTTTGGCCCCTTGGCCATGGTCTCGGCAGCTTGGCAAGCTTCCCAAACGGCTTCCAGACCTCCATCCGAGTTGTCTTCTTCCTGCAGATCTGTTTCGGCGTAAGGGTTTAAAAGCTGGTTATGAGGGTATAGGGGTTCACATCTATCTATCTATATATATATATATACAAAATCTATATATCGCACTGAAAGAATCCCGCCTCGAGAGCAAAGCAGGTGGCGGCTGCAGGCCTCTTGGCTGTCGTCTCTGCCGGAGTCTCCAAGGTGGCGTCTGGCCTCTTGACTGTCGTCTCTGCCGAAGTCTCCAAGGTGGCGGCTGGCCTCTTGACTGTCGCCTTTGCAGAAGTCTCCAAGGTGGCGGCTGGCCTCTTGGCTGTCGTCTCTGCAGGAGTCTCCAAGGTGGCGGTTTGGCTCTTGGGAGCTTGGCCACTGGAGGTCGTGGAAGTCGCAGGTCTTTTCTTGACGACCTTGACCTTGACGACGGCCTCCTTGTCTGCGAGCTTGGCAGCTGGCTTCTTCGAGACCGGGGCCTGTCGAGGCACAGCCAAAACTTCAAAAAACAGACTTAAGCTCGACAAGCTCACAGGCAAGTATCTGGCCTGCCGTGCGGCCGGCTTCTTCTGGCTTCCTACTTTTGCCATCTGAAGAGCCTATAAACTGCAGCTATAGACGGCGACACATTTTTGCAAGCGTCCGGATTATACCACTTGGGAATGTACGTATAGGGCCGTCCGGCCCTTAGCAGATGGCGCAAGCGACTTGTTTTCCATGGGCCGTTTGCAGTCGGCCTGGACCTGGACCGTTTGAGCAGCTTATGGCTCATGGGCCGCTTGCAGTTGGCGTGGACCTGGACCGCTTGCAGCTTGGCTGCTTGGGTCAGCTTGGCTCATCCAGCACTAGCAAGCCCTTTAAAAGCAGATGCCAAAACGTCCTGTACTTGAACAGGATGGTTTCCGGCACCTTGTGAGCTGCAGTGCCTGAAAGGCAAGCATTGGCGATGTGAGACATCAAGCCCATAAAGGATTCGGAACCATACGTCCAAAAAAACCTGGGGGCCAAGTGCTGCGAAACTTCTGGCAAGTGTGCCGTCATGTGAAACTTGGAAACTTGGCTATATCGACACTGCTGGGCATCAAAAGCCAGCTTGGCAAGATGGCCGTAGTGCTTGGTCAAGCACTGGACTTGGTCGGCGAATTTTCGCCTGACGTCCTGGGGCCACTTGAAGTCTTGCCTGTCCAGCAAGTCGTAGATGTCCCGCAGCGACTCAAGGACACGAAGTCGGTGCAGGCTTCGGCGATCATCTTGGGAGCCTGAAATTGCTGTAGAACTTTAAACAAGAATAAGGTCGTGTTCACATTTATAGATATAATGCAGCTTAGACACTGTACCTCCTGGCGAGCTCCACAGCAACAGGCATGAAATGCCTGATTCGCCTGCCCTTCTGGTGCTTGAGGCAAGGGTACTCATTGGCACTGCTGGCAATGTCAGACTTCCATTTCAGGTTCGGCAACCTGGTGCCTGAAGGAATGCCTAGCTCCTGGTAGATTTCCTGGATTTCGGCATTCAGGCAACTCATGTTGGTGTCCCTGGAACCTGGCTTGGAGTCTTCGATGATCTCCCAAAGCAGATTCCCCACCACATGGCAGGACACACCGAGGTCCAGGACGTGGAGGACGTCAAGCTTCAAAGCCTGAGCATTGACGCCTTGGACCTGGAAAAGCGGGTGCTCCAGCCTGGCTTCCAGCTGCCTTGGCCTGAGTGTTGTCCTTCTCCAGCCTGCTTCCTGGCGAAAGTCGTTCCAGCAGTTCTCGCCCTCTTGGGTGCAAGCGCACCAAAGGCAAGGGTTGGCTTGGTTCGGCCTGGGGAACTTGAATTCCTGGTAGAAGAACTCCATGTCCCCTGTGATGCAGTAGATCACTCCTGGCCTGAACCGCCTGGAGGTCGTTGGGCACCTTCCTGAGGCCATGGCTTGGAGGGACTCGCAGAGCTTGGTCCAAAGATCTTCCATGAGCTTGGGCGTGATGCACGACTTGGGAATGCAGGCCAGCAACAATTGGCTGCTTGCCTGGACTGCGAAAGCAAAAATTAGAGACACCAAGACCTAAATGGTGATTTTGCGGTCGTACTGCCGAAAGAATACTAGACAAGCCAAGCGTCAATCGAACGTCGTGACGTTATCGCTCTCATGGATATCACAAGCAGACTGTCCACCTTGGAGTGGGGAGCTGCGTCGCCGTGCAAAGCGAAAGGGACCAAGGCTTGGGTGTCCTGGAAAACTTGGTCAAAGTAGTCCTGGCTTTGCGACACCCTGGAGTTAGCGCCTTTTTGGCTGTCCCAAAACTTGGCAATGTCCTGGATACCCAGGATGTCATCGTCCATGCCATCCAGGCTTAGCATCCAGTTGTGCGGAAGCATGACTGGAAGCTTGCAGTCTACCTGGATTTTTTGGCCTGTGGCGCTTTTCCCCCATGCCTTGGTCTGCACGACCGTTGGGTCTGGAGCAGCCATGTCCTTGAAGACCCTGGAAAGCAGCTGGTGGTGCGTGTGGTTCGGGTTAACACCATGCGAACCCAAGCTGGCAAGTCCCACAAGGTCGGCCTGGGAGCAGCCTGACTTGACAGCTGCCTGGGACAGCTCCTGGACGACCTTGGCGCTCAGGTCTCCCAAACACCACAGCCTTAAAAGGGCCACCGCAAGTGGAGATTCTGGCTTTATCTCGCGACAGGAGGAAGAGGAAGCTTGGTCCTCCGTCTTCCTTTTCCTCCCTGACATGGCTTCGCCTGGACATCTAAACCTAAACCTGGCTTGGTCCTCGAAGCTTCAAAGCGGGGAATTTGCAACTTGAACACGAGAACAAAGGCAGTTTGCAGCAGTCCCTGGCAGCAAAACGCTTCTTTTTGGCGCTTGAAACTCCAGCTTTAGGTTTCAGTAGGCTCTCTCCCTTGAACTGCCTTTGCTCTTGGAGCCTAAGAGGCTGGAGGGTTCAAAACATCCAGACTGCGTGGCCTGGACTTAAGGCCGTTCACAGCTTGGAAAACCCTGCCTGCCTGGACTTCATGAAAACTATAAGCTAAAATCTCATCAGGAATAGCTGCCGGGTCAAGACTCAAGACTTCTAGCTTTTGCTGGACTCTGCAGGGCCGTGGTACCAAAGACTGTTGCGTGTTACACGTTGCTTGAGCTTGGGCCTCTATGCAGCCATCCTGAAAAAAAAACTGCTCAGGCGTCCTTAAGGGCCTTAGTGAGTT
>CAJNDT010006025.1:1202335-1207335 GCA_905221615.1 Symbiodinium sp. CCMP2592 | reverse complement strand
GGGCCCTGGTTGCCGCCCTGGTTGCCGCCTTGGTAGCCGCCTTGGTTGCCACCTTGGTTCCCGGAGTTGGTCCACCCCTGCTGGTTCTGGCCATCCGCTTGGCCATCCCCTTGGCCATCCCCTTGGCCATCCTCTTGGCCATCCCCTTGGCCATCCCCTTGGCCATCCCCTTGGCCGGTGTTGTCAGTACCGTCTGCTGGGCCTGGGGGCTGCTCCGTGGTCTGCTCCGGGTTGTGTTGGTGGCTGCTGGTGGGCTTTTGGTGGCTGCCAAACGGGAAGCTCCTGGGGCGGGTCGACTTGGTCCTGGCCAAGACCCAAAAGATCATGGCTCTGGGGACCTTGGGACCGGTCGGACTTGGGAAGACCGGCTTGAGACCTGAGGTTGTCCATAGCTTGCAGCATGTCTTCAGTGCGTGGACGAAGCTTGAGGATCTTCTCGGTCTCCATCTCCAGCCTGGTCGTGAAGTCCTGGTCCTTGGGCTTGAAGACTTCCAACTTCAACCTGGACAACTGGTCCCTCACGTCCCGGTCGTACCTGGAGATGTGTGCTTCCTGGAGCTTGGAGAGCTCTCTGTCGAGGTCTTGGCGCTTGACGACCAGCGTTCTGCTTAGGTCGTCACTCCTCGTCTTCGACCTCTTGGCCCTCCTCTCCTCCACCTCCTTTATCATTTTTTCCTCCCATTCGGCATCAGAGTTCGCCTTGACTTCTTCCATTGACTCTTGGAATTCTTGGAATTCCGTCTCTGTGGCCTGCCTTTCGTTTTCCTGCTCGTCCTGGAGCTGGGCCTTGGAAATCGTATATTCCTAGAATTCAGAATAGAAGGAAACAGTATAATAGGTTTTTTACAATAAAATCTTTGCTTAAAGAGTAGATGATAATTATGTTTTAAAGATCCGACCTCGCGGTTGCGCCTGTAGATCTCGTGGGCCACCTCGAGCCTGGTCTCCTGGAGCTTGGCAAGTTCGGCTTCCAAGAACTCGAGGGCAGCGGGATCCTCCGTCTCAGCTTGACCTCCTGCTGCCGAGATTTCAAAGAAAGCTTACGGGTTTTCAAAAATCGTTTTACATGTGGCTTATACATGACTTTGGATAATTCAAGCCTGGAAGGTCGCCTTCTGCTGTGGTGGCTGGGACTGAGGTCGCCGGGGTAGCGGGCGGAGCGGGCCTGAGATCATGACTCAAACTTAAGGGCTAATTTTGGGTGTTTCCACTGCTACTTGGGGGTGCTTCCAGCTAAAAGGGCTTCCAGCCCCTGACAGCTTCAATAGGGCTTCCAGCCCCTGACAGCTTCAATAGGGCTTCCAGCTCTTGACGGCTTCAATAGGGCTTCCAGCCCTTGACGGCTTCAATAGGGCTTCCAGCCCTTGACGGCTTCAATAGGGCTTCCAGCCCTTGACGGCTTCAATAGGGCTTCCAGCCCTTGACGGCTTGAAGACAGCTAAAGGTTTTGAAGATTAAAAGGTCAAGTAAATTCAGTCAAGCTGCTCCTGGGCAGGTGCTTTCGCCGGCGGCTGCTTGGGAGGTGGCGACGTCTTGCCCTGGAGCTGGAGGCCCTTAGGAGGTGCAGGCAGTGGCTGTGGCTGCCTCCAGGGCCGCTGACCCTGCTCATCCTGCCCATCCCTCCTGGAGGTCCAATTAATGTGGAGCTCCTGGGATTGCTGGCTCCTGGATGAGCGGGGATCCTGGGGCTCCTGGCTGCTCCTTTTTATGCTCATTTCATCCAACTGTACCTCCAGCCATTCGTCGATCGACTCGATTGTTCCTGATTGCTCAAATACCCGGTTAATGAACAACCTGATCGACTGGTCCTGGGGCATCTGGGTGTCGAACGTGAGGCTAAGGTGTTGCACCACATCGTTTTGCCAGTGGCCGAAGGTCTCGCCCTGGCCGCAGGGGTTTTCATTAAGTATATAGTTTTAGGGGATGGGGGCTTAGATAGGGACCGCAACAAGGGACACAAACATATAAAAAACAAATATATATATATATATATGTACATATTTTTATGTATATTTTTTGATATATATATATATATATATATAATGTATGTATAAACTTTTGCTTGTTACTCCAAGGCCGGCCTCGTCCTTGTACTGGCTGTAAAGCGCCCTCCAGTTCTCTCGCCAGGCGCTTGAGTCTGAGTGCTTTCAAATATAGACATCAGCGGTTTCGTTAAATCCTTAAAAAAAAACGCAAAACTTTGTTACGTGCGTGCAGGTGTCCGGTGCCGCCTGGCTGACTGTTTCGCTGGGGGCCCTTTCCCATCGCGGGAATGGCTCCTCCTGGGCGCCCTCGAGGCTGCTGGCCGGCCATGGCTTGGACCGGCTTGACTTGGCAGCTCCTTGGCTGCCTGACTAAGTAACTCCTAAAGCTGCTTCTTGAGCTTGGGAGCTGCAGCGGCCGAAGATCGATCTCGCTTGGGAGCATTTGCCGCCGAAAAGGGCTGTCCAGCCCTTGAAACTTTACTTGCAGGCTCATGCAGCTGGAGGGTCGATGTGTTTTTCACTCATGCATACTGGCTTATGCAGTCGAGGCCACCGGGCTTCCAGCCCTGGCTTGGAACACTAAAAGACTTGAAACTAGGACTCCAAAAACTTAGCCTTCTCCTTGAAGGCCTCTGCCAAAGAGCCGCCCTCGGCGAGCTTCTTCTTCATCTTGGCAACCTGAAGCTTGGTCTTATCCCGACCATGCTTCCTGCACACGATCTGGAAAAGCTGCCTAGAACCGTCGACTCTCAATGCGACACTGTCGTGGTAGTGCATGATCTGCAGCTTGCCCCTTTCAGCCTCCGTCAACTCGGGCTTGTCCTTGTCCTTGGGGGCCTGATGATGGAGATTAAACATTCAGGGCTTCACTTAAATACATCTTCCTAGATAGAAATATATGCTTACGAACAACAAAAATTTTTTTCTAATGTTAAGATTAGAGGCCGGCTTCTTCTTCGGCTTGTCACTGTCCTTTTTCACAGGCTTAGCGGCTGCAGCTGGTTTCTTCAAAACCTCGCCCTCCCAAGACTTCCTGATTCGAGCCTTGCTGCCTGGCACGGGACTGCCTTCGGCTTCCTGGCTCAAACTCGTCTTGGCGGTCTTGGGAGTGTCTGGAAGCTCCAGATCCCTGGTCCGAATCTTTCGAAGCGGACTGCTCGCAGGGGCTAACGACCGTAGCTTTGGCGGCTTGGTCGCAGGGCTTGGCGTCCCTGTGCTCGGCCGCTTGGTGTTGTGGGTCTCCGCCTGCTGGAGCTTGGCTGGTGAGGCCGACACTTCTGGAAGAAGCAGCGCCCTGAGTTCCTCGAGATCCTTGATCTCGAACTGGGTCGCCTTGCTGCAAGCCTCCTTGAACCTGGTGTCGTTGCACAAGCGGCGAGCATGAGCCATGACGGTCAGCAGCATCTCGGCCGTGTCCCCAGCCCAAGCAGTTTGCTTGCTCAGCGGGGCCTGGTGGATGAGGTCCGGGTAGTCTTTGCTGACCTTGGCCAAGCACTCCTTCAAGTCCTTGTACTTGAAAGCCAAGCCGCTCTCCACCTCCTGGAGTTTCTTGAGCAAAACCGTCGCCTTTGAAAGCCCTTTGGCCTGGACAGCACTCGTCTTGGCTAGGTTGCCGTAGGGGTCGAAGTTGAAGGCGGCCTGGACACCTAGGAGCTTGACGTGTTTCTTGAACACGTCCAGCAAGTGCTCCTGGTCCACCTCCGGCTTGGCGAAGTTGCGTTCGCCGCCGCGGCCAGCAGCTGCGGGGCTGCCCATGGCTCTAAGAACCTGAGGACTTGCCTGGCGGCCTGCAGCACTTAAACCCGACAGACCTGCCTGGAGCTTGAAGCCCAGGACCTGGCTAGGCCTGCCTGAAGCATGCAGCGTACTATGAAAAAAAACTTCAGCTCAGGTCCTCTTCTCGCCAAGACAATTTTGCATGTCAAGCAGGGCTTGATCGATCTCGGCTTGAATTATACCCTGGCAGTAGCCTGCCCTGGATTAGCACTTGAATTAAGCCGCTTCTAACAAACGACCCCTTGAATCTTGGAAACTTGAGGCTTGTCCTGGAGCTCACCTCCCAGCCGCCTGGCACTGGTCAGATCCTCGGACCTGGCGCACGGGCGGCTCAATTTCAAAAAAATGTAGCGTCCACGTGCTCCATGATCCTCGCCCGCAACTCCTGGTCGCTCCAGGACTGGTGTACCTTAAGCCCCACCCGCACTGCTTCCGAAAGTAGTTGAGGCTTCGTCATTCGGCTCAAGGGGCCTGGGTTTGCTTGGAGAGCGATCAATGAAGCATCGTTGAGCAACAAGCGGATGTACCCGTGCTCCTTCATCTTCATGTGCTTCGTCGCCTCCGGCCAGCGCTCGGGGTCGATGTCCATATCATTCTCGATCTTGTACATGAGGTACTCCAAAAAGTTCAGGAAGCCCACTTCCTTGTCGACATCCCTTAGCTCTATATAAGTAAAAAATTAAATAAATAGTCTATATACGGCATATGTATAAGTATATATATGTAGATATATATGTATATGTATATGTGTTCATGCCAAGAATCTCCAGCTGGTCTAGGTAACCTCTCCGCCACATCACGACCAAGGACCTCGCGACTTTGCCTGGAACCTTGTCGTGAAGCAGCTTGGCATAGGCCTGGACGACAATTTCATCATCGCCCTGCATCTTGACCTAGCCCAAAGTTCCTGGCAGCTTGGCTTGAAGACGGCTGCCATGCACGAGATTTGAAGCATGATTCCCCCCCTTCTTCCTTCTTAGGGCCGTCCGGCCCCTGGAAGCTTTGGTTGCAAGCCGGCTGCCATGCACGAACCTGCCAAAAATGATTCCCCCGCCTTCTCCCTTCGTGGGGCCGTCCGGCCCACATCCCATCTCTTCTGTCTGTCTCCTCCGTCTTTCTGTATCTCTGTCTCTCTGTCTCTCTCTCTCTCTCTCTCTCTCTCTCTCTCTCTCTCTTTCTCTCTCTCTCTCTCTCTCTCTCTCTCTCTCTCTCTCTCTCTCTCTCTCTCTCTCTCTCTCT
>CAJNDT010006025.1:1149577-1202235 GCA_905221615.1 Symbiodinium sp. CCMP2592 | reverse complement strand
CCAAATGCTCCCTCTCGGAAGAAACGTAATCTTTGGAATGCTCCCTCTCCGAAAAAATGCAATCATGCGACTTGCTTTCTCGCTTCTTGACAGCATGCTCGAAACAAGGTTGGTGCCAAGGCTCCTCAATGCAGACCTGTTTAAAGCTATACCCTAAACCCCTTTTGCGATACCCTCAAAACCTAAACCCTAGACCCCTGTTGACAGCTACCTACACCATAAAACCCTGTTGAAATATTCGAAAAAACCAAACTTAAACCCCTAAAGACCCTAAAGTCTTAGTATATAGGGAATCTACTTAAGGAGCCTTTCAAGAAGTATACGTACCTTCACAAGGTACCTTTGCGTTGTTCGGAGCGCAGCTTGGGAAGCATGAACCCGTCTACTTACCCTCGACAATTTCCCTATAAAGTCTTCATTGTTTTCGCAAAGGTGTAGTGCTTCATTGAGCACCCATGGAGCATTGTTGTCAATCTGGGCTTTGAGGTGTACGAGTAGGTGCATCATGTAATGAAGTTTTGGCCGCAGATTGTACCCAGTGCAACCCTGCTCCATACAGCGCTGTGCTAAGAAGGCGTACCCTCGAGCGAAGACCAAGCCCCCTTGTAGCTGAACCTTGCCGCAGTTCAATGGGAGCCAAATGCCATGACTATGCATCACCCCGATATAATCCAAACCCCCACGAATCATTTGGGATGCTGCTCGCAAGAACACAAGATCGCTTGCCTGCTTCGGTTCAGCTGCAAAGCTTGGCACAAGGAAGTCTAACCATTGCATGAGCATCGTGACTTCACTTCCTTTAGCGTTCACCCATGCAAACTTAGACATCTTTTCAAAGTTGAAATTCGCTTTCGTGAAGCCTTTCAACGAAGGGTTCTTGTTTGCAGCCAGGCACCACAACTTGTAGAGTGAATATGCCCTAGCGAGACGATCAGTTATGTTCTTGTAGTCCTCAGCAGACAAGTCAAAGTAGCCCATCAGTGCCAATCTGACGATCGTGCTGGCAACAGCATCACGAAATATACCGAACTTCAACACATGGAAGGGGTCGAACTTGTAGAGGTTAGCTGGGAAGGTTGTAGAGAAAGGGGCCAGGTTTAGAGGGGGTGTCGTGTCCCATGGCACCGATGTTCCCATACTCGCCAGCCACTCGGGCGCATCAGAGACATCTGTGTAGCTTACACCTTCGGTGCCAGCTTCACAGAGCGGGCAAATCGGAGCAGCATTCACGGGTCCGGTTCGATGATATGACCGAGTGAAGTTCCCTGCATCAAAATGCCACTCAGCATCGCCCTTTGCTCCGATGAACACAAACCGGAACCGCATCCCAGATTTCTCGTGGAGCAGACCCTCCTGGAAACAGCCTTTGAGATCCTCAGCGGCTTGCTTCAACAAGCACGGAAGCACTTCTGCATTTCGTCTGTAGAGCTTGGAAGGGATTGCTCCAATCAGGAAGCGGCTCAAGAAACTGTGCCCACGATTGTTGTGGCGCTGGTGATTGCCTTTGGTTTCGGGGTTGAAACGACCAGCAGATCTAAGAGGGCAGCTGTCGAAACACATGTCCCTAAAAGTTCGCTTTCCCGAAGCACGGCGGCCACAGTGCCACTGGAGGTGCCCATCTTTGGTGTCATACCGAGTGTTGCGACAATCATAAGCAACCTTCTTGAGCATGCTTGGTGACATTCCCCAAACTAACTCGAAGCTCATTACGAAGATGGGGCTTTTCTGCAATGTTCGGCCTTTGTCACCATGTACCAGAAGTGGAACACAAAAGGATCTATCTTTAGCAGGCACTTCGCTATAGATCACATGGTCCCCATGGTAGCTCTGGTAACGGCTCCAAAAGGTAGAACAAAGATCTCGGGCAGCATCGGAATCCGCCTTCAGCCCTGCAAACAAGACTTCTTCGAACTTGTTAAGCAAATGCTTGAGGAAATCCGTGATCTTCAAGTACGGGACCGTGACACTATCCTCGCTGCTACTCTGCGGCACGTCCATATACGAGATTGGAACTCGGAGGGCCAAGCCGTATCTATTGAACATTCTGTGTGCATTGCGTTCACTATGGCTCTTGTCAACTTTCGTGGCCTCCCGTATGTTCTGCGTAGCACTACCATCAGCAACTACAGCTTCAGCAATCTCGCCGATCACACAAGCTGGCGCCTGGGTAGTTAGTGCATTTGAAGTCTTTGATGGAAGAAGTTCGTCGGGTTTCCCAAATTCAGAACATATATCAGCTAAACTATTTATGTTGAAGGTTTCGACCCCTTGAACATAAGTATACTCTATATCTGTCATTATAATAGGGTTTATATAGCTATATAGGGTCTATGATGATTTGTGTGCTGGTTTCCTTGAATGAGCTTTGTGCAGGGTCCAGGGCCTAGACTTATAATGACGATGGACTTAGTAAGTATCAGACAGCTATAGACATTGTTTTGGATTGCACTTAAGTTATTGGGCTGATCAATTAATTTCGGTCGCTGGGGGTTTTGTTTGGATTACCATACGATCAATTAATCTGTTGGGATGTATAGAGCTTTGGGACTCCACTTTGCGTGATATACACTATATAATTTATAAGGATCGATTAAACTTTGGTTTACACCAGGCTTGGGAGAGGAGGGTTATGTTCAGGATTTCATAGGGGGTCTCGGCTGGGCTTCAGATTGGTTGTGTAGTACAGGGATCTGAGACATGCACTCCATCGGCCACTCGCTCAGCCAGCACACGAAGAGTGTGGCTGGGCTGTGGATCACCTGCCATGCCGCTGATTGGGATGGAAGCATGAACCCTAGCAAATAATGCATCGACGATCACACTCAAAGTGCACCGATTTTTTTCCAACTGTATGTGGCTGACCAGATCCAGCTGCTGCCAAGATTGGGCTTTATAATCGCCTGCTTCCTTTAAGACAGTTTCAAGACTGATGCAGCAAATTGTCCAAACCAAGATCCCCATCCCATGATATGTAGTAAAAGACGATTAACATAAGTGAGTTAGGATTGCAGCAAGCCAGCCCATGTGCCCTCTAGCAAGGATCCTTCAGATGCAGCTCTCACTTCTTGGCCCTCTTGTTAGGTGGCTCAGCTGGAGCCTTGACTCTGGCTTTGGGTGGCACCTTTGGTTGCGCCTTGCCCGCAGCCTGCGGCTTCATGGTCGGAAGGATGGTCCTGCGAGAGGTTTTGGACATTGTTTGGGGGAACTATATAGCTACTGTTTATCTTCGCAATCCTGGCGCGAGTTTCCAGATCGGAAGATTCAATCAACCTCAGGTCGAGCAATATATATTCTCGTCGTAAGATGCACCGAACACATAACAGAGATATTCGAGGTAGCGGTTTCTTATGTGCAGCCACGGTTCAGCCTGCGGCATACACCGAGCTCCACATCGATTTCGTTTTCCATCCTCAGATACAGGATAGATTATTTAATTGTATGCGGGGTCTAGAGGATCAGGGGTTTGGGTCTGGTAGGGTTATGGCATCTTGCAAGACCCTGGAAACTCTTTATCTACGGCATCTACGGAGTACCCCAGGTGCTGTCACATACATTGCAAAATCATACTGATTAATTAATCAGTATGATTTTGCAATGTATGTGACAGTACATATGATTACATAGGCCGGTTTTTGTAATTATAATTCCAGATACAGCTATTCAGGGCACCATTGTGGGAATTGGATTCGGAATTAATAGGCGGTCTAGCAACTTCTCGTTGTAGCCATCCAGCACACCCTCAGCCTTGTGCTTCTGTAGCTTCTCGCAACAGGCGTCCACAGCACTGTAGACAGCCCGGATCTTTGCATACATCCTGAGCAATGAAGGTATATAGCATCGTGAGAAATTTACATATACTGCAATATCATCTGAATGCTGAGAACAAGGCTTCTCTTGCAGCTCTGAAGTTTCCCCTTGACCCTCTTGTGCGGCGGCTGCATCTTCTTTTTTTGGTTGCTCACGTGCTGGCAGCATTTGTGCCAGTTTCGTCGATCGTCTGGTGCAGGCCTGAATAGCCTTTTCGATTAGGGCCGAGGGCTTGGAAGTATCATGGATATCCGGGTACCCTAGCTTCTTCAAGAGCTTGCTGAGATCTTCATTCAAAGGGCCCGATTTCACAGCCCCGTCGGCTGCATCTGTCATCGACTCCGGCAAAGAACCTCGAATGCTTAAGTAGCTGAGGCAAGAAGTGCAGCGGTGCAGATGCGATAACTCTGTGCAGCAACTTAATTGCAAAAAGAGCAGCTGGCACCCTGCTCCAGGGCCTCTTCCAAATCCACTTCCATGTCAAGGCCACTCCCGAAGGCTTCAGCCTCCATCGTCTCGGTCATAGTCAGACTGTCTCTCTTCCTCAGGCAGCAATATAGTTTTGTGAAAGTAGTTTAGTTCAAGTAGGATGCATGTTGAATGTCGTGTACAGTGCTATAGGTACAGATCGGGGCACTTGTTGTGGCCTTTAACCTTGATCTCGCAGTAGTACCGGAGGTGCCCGATCTTGTAGGGGTGCTTCCTCGGATGGACAGCAAAATTTGCAGCTGCTTGCCCTAAAGAGCTATAGATAGATATAATATAGGTTACATGTATAGTTTTGCAGTAAAGAAACCGAATCTTGCGCTTGGGGTCGCTCTCAGCTTGGGCAACACATTCTTCGATGTCAGCCCTCAGCTTCTGCAACTGATGTGTTTTTGCTGATCATGCTATACTGCTGCTTAGTAACGGGGTCATATTCTGATCTTCAGCCATCTCCTTCTTGGTTAAGAACTCGAAATCCACCTCGGTCTCCAGCTCGATGTGTTTCTCCCGCTCCACGGAGAACTTGTTCAGGAAAACCTCCTTTCAGGGAAGAGTAATTTCAGTTAATCTTATATATCGATGATTCTATAGTTTAGGGTGCATGCACGACTTATGTAGGGTTTAGGGGGAGGGCTGTCCGGCTTGTGGTCGCAGGCAGCGAAAAGCTTTAGCACTTTGTCTTTGGATGCCCCACCGGCATTGAACTGATCGCGAATGCACTTTGCCACCTTGTAGAGACCCTTCGCATTCGGTTCCATACATCTCATAAGCCTCTTTGTGATGGCACCAGAGGTCAGGGGCGGCGAGGCTTTGTTTGCAGGTGCAGGTGCCTTTGCAGGGGTTGGTGGCTGGCCTTTGGGAATGGCCAGCTGCAGGTTTCCTGAGGAAGGCAGGGAGATACTGGGAGACTTTGTCGCGGTACACGGTGTGGCCATTGACTTCTGGGCGGGTGGTGGTGTTGGGGACTGAAACAGGCTGCGACTAGGCCAAGGATCTTGAGCATCTTGGCTCGATGTTGCCAGTGGGGACAGCGGTTCCGTTGGGGTCAGTGAGTTGGCTCTGGGGCTCAGGGTTTCCAGCTTAGTAACACCTGGAATCAACGGCGCTTGCTGGGACTGCATCAGTGCATCGGTCTCCACTAGTACATCCTCCAATTGCTTCTGGAGTTCGGCCAGCTTGGCCTGCTTGGCTGCCAAGTCAGCCTTCTTGGCACGCTGTGTGTCTATGTCCTGCATGAGTGCCTCTCTGCTCCATGTCTTAAATTGCTCTAGCTCGGCCTTTTCCTCTGCTTGTCGCTTGGCTTCCTCATGCTTCTGTCTTGCGGCTTCCTCCTGTTCCTTTGCCTGTCGCTGGGCTTCCTCCTGTGCCTGTCGTTTGGCTTCCTCGTGTGCCTGTCGTGTGGCTTCCTCCTGTTCCTTGGCTCGTCGCTCTTGCTCGGCCTTTTCCTTCGCCTGGCGTTCGCTTTCCTCCTGTTCCTTTGCTTTTCGTTCAAGCTCGGCCTTTTCCTTTGCCTGTCGCTGCAGCTCCCTGTCCAATGTCTTTTGTTCGGCCTCCATCCTTTCCTTCAGCAGCTCCTGAACCTGTCGCTCCTTTTCCATCACTTGTCGCTGCAGCTCCTTTTCCCTGGCCTGGCATTTCGCTTCCTCCTGTTCCTTTGCTTTTTGCTGTAGCTCTGCCTTTTCCTTTGCCTGTCGCTGCAGTTCCTTTTCCTTTGCCTGTCGTTCGGCTTCTTCCTGTTCCTTGGCTCGTAGCTCCAGCTCCTTCTTTTCCTGGGCCTGGCGTTTGGCTTCCTCCTGCAGTTCCTTCGTTTTTTGCTCTCGCTCCGCCTTTTCCTGTGCTTGTCGTTGCAGCTCCTGACGCTCTAGCTCGGCCTTTTCCTGTGCCTGTCGTTGCAGCTCCTGTCGCTCTAGCTCGGCCTTTTCCTCTGCCTGTCGTTGCAGCTCCTGTCGCTCTAGCTCGGCCTTTTCCTTGGCCTGTCGTTGCAGGTCCTGTCGCTCTAGCTCGGCCTTTTCCTTAGCCTGCCGTTGCAGCTCCTTGTCCTCTGCCAGTCTCTCTGACTCGGTCTTTTCGTCAGCACCACCTGTTTGTGCATGTATATCTATAGATCCCTCAGATCTAATAAGTCGATTCATATTTAGGGTTTAGGGTTTAAGGGTTTACAGGGTGTAGAACAGATAGCTTTACATTTATGGTATAGAGATCTAGACTGAAAGTCCCCAGGTAGAGCCAGCCTTTCTGGTCTTCACTGGCATCGACAGCTGTGGCTGCTTCCTGCGCTGCGGATGTGCTCTGTTGGGCTGCATTTCATCTCTGGGGCATTAAGTGATCTACAGGGGTTATATTTTCTGAACGGTGCCTATATGTAGGTGTTCGAAATATATTCTGTATATATATATATATTGTATAATATATATACGGGTTAGGCTGTATATATGTGAGGCTTACAAGGATCTGAGATTGGGATTTACAAGTGGGACCTTCAACTTGGCAAGGCATCTCGTTGGACTTAAGGGGCATTTGGGTTTAGGGTTTTGGGTTTAGCCCATTGTAATTTCTAAAACGAAACACATCAGGCATTACAAATATAACCCTTAAGCTGCAAACTTGTACATGAATGCCACTGAACATAAACCCTGTGCGAGCTATAAGCCGCATCGAAAACATGATCGACATACAATACTTAACATGCAACACAAAGCTTAATTGGACTCAGTCAAAAATCCCATATACTATCGTGCCGGAAGATCATGCATTTTACCAATTGTGCAACTATGGAATTGTAGCTTATCAACATATTCGATCCTGTATGACATATTTAAAGTATCATATTATATATCATAATATTATCATGCAATATATTATATTTTATTTATTTTAGACAGGATCGAATATGTTGATAAGTTTGATCGATCGAACCCATGCCAAGCCTTCGCTTCCTTGATGAGGGCATGCCTCTGCTTCAGAACCTGAACTGAAGATTGCTTTCTTGAGTGCTTCTGTTGGAGAATTTCGGAACTTAAGGGTTTAGAGCCGGCCTCGATTTGTTTCAAGATTTCTCTCTCATCATCATCATCTTCTGTCTTTACGACCCCTCGGGTCGCAACATCATGGAGTATTTGGCCGCCCCTAACCAGGCTTTCCCTGGACTGGCCCACAGTGCTACTTGACCTACCCGGCTCCATCTCAAAACATCTTTCGGGCCACAAAACACCTATAGCAGGCAATCCCAGGGCTGTGTTCAGGGCCATGAAAACGTGTGTGTCAGTACTGGACGCCAATTTCCGGCATTTGGACGCCAATTTCCGGCATTTGGACGCCCATTTCCGCTATTGTTTGCGAGCCCGAATTTGCGCACCAGAGCCCCGCAAGTGACAAAATGCGGCCAGAAGGATCAAAACCACCCCTATGCTAACCCTTACGTAGCCCTTACGTAGCCCCTGTAGAGGATCTGAGGTAGGATGCCAGGGGTTTGTAAGTACAGCAGAATCTGCTTCGAATCTACAAATCATGGTCAGGGCCCTGGTGCGGATGCAGGGAAGGAAGGTCCCGAGGAAAGCGTAGCTTTTCAATTAAAAGCTTGTACTCCTTGGGAACCCTGACATTCTTCGCAAGCCTTAAATATAGCACAACATCACCGAGAGCTGCTTCATCCCAGTCCGTGCTATCCCAGGACAGCTCAGCGAAGATCTCGTGGAGCGGCTTCTCGGAGCTTTGGTCGGCCACCTGCAGCAGATGGGATCTTGAGGTAGTTGGGGTTGAGGTTGTTGTGTCCCGCCTTCACAGACGGCCGCATCTCCCGGGAGGGTTCGATCATTTCCACGATCTTCCGGGAGAACAGTGGAGGGTAGATCCTTAGGTGGGATATATTATATATCAGTGATGCTATTGGGGTTACTTGAGAATCTTTATGGGTTGTGGAAACTATATAAGCCTAGGAGCCCGCTCGGTTTCAGGTCCTGGGTCCCCTGCACCTTCTTTCTTCCAAGATGATCCGTGTATTTTCTGCTCAGCTTCTTGCCTGCCACCCGCTGCTCCCCTCTGGGCCGTCCCAGGTCGAATACCCTGATATATGGTGTGGTGGACCATAGCAAAGTCTTCTTCGGGTTTATGTGCCCATGGTGGCACATGTAAAACTTCTGGATATAAACCTGAGCCAACATCTGTGTTTGCACTGCACGATTGCACAAGCATATACAGTTTAAGACCAGCAGCAGGAACCCCATATTCTTTCAAGACCGAACACATCCAGGAAAAGCGAGGGAAGTAGCCCAACACAGAGCTTCCTGGATTCTCCACGATGAAGTTGTGGCCCAGCACAGCCAATAGAACCAAGAGGAGACATGTCCTGCAAAGGTGTTTTTAATTTAGGGTTTTTGGGTTTTATAGGGTTTAGGGGGGGTTCAGGGTTTAGGGTTTTATTCTCCAATCCCTATACACCCCAATAAACCCTAAACTGTGGCAGCTATGTGTCGGCAGAAAGGCTGTTATTGCCACATGTTTTGGCGAAGCTCAAAAGCACCACTGCAATAGACACAGAGAGAGAGAGAGAGAGAGAGAGAGAGATATAGAAGTGTTGGGAAGTGACAGCATGGGAATACCAAAGCCACAAAATCTGAAACCCCAGGCTTAAAGGCCACTGTGCGATCCCTGAAGCAACTAATGTAGCCTGCACCACAGAAGGAAAACCTTGTCCTGGATGTTGCTTGATTAGCATCGTGTACAGAATCTACACCAGGATCCCCCCAAGGGTTTAGCTCGGTTCTCTTTGAGCGGCCCTGGTTCATGAAGACAAATGTGCTGCACTCGACACCGAGGATTGCGAGGGCACCTTGCAGCGAGCCACTGAGAACCATCAGGACCGCCAACCTTGGCTGTGGTGCGAGTTTACAGTACATGTTGCTAAAGCGGAACCCATGCACTGTATAGATTGTAGCCTAGGAGCGCAAAGCCGGAGTTTTCATTCAGGTGGAGGGCTGATCTCTCAGACGGGTCGTATGCTTGGTCCGAAGCAACACACATATACCCAGCAGCCCGAGCCATCCTGGTGATCCTTGCCCGACCTGCATAAAGCTCTATGACATCAAATGTCTCATTGCAGAACGGTGGTTTCGGATCCAACCAGTACACCAGGAGGATGATGCTGAGGAATGCCTGGGCTGGCTGGGCATTGGGGCGCGCTGATGAAAGCCTGGGCTGCCTTTGGGTGGGGGCTGGGGCTGGGCTGCATATAAGGGACCTTGGGGACCTTCAGGGCAGCGAGCTTGCGAATGCAAGCATCCAGTGCCACATCATCAATCATTGCTGAGCAGATCGAACACTAGCAGATCGAACACTATACGTTACAGCTATATCGATGCTGTGCATGCAGTGAATGCTTGCATTAAGAGTGCAACTCCAGTCACTGCGAGCGAATGTTCAAAAGCGATCGAAAGTCCACAAGCTGAGCACTTGAGTGCCTCGAGGTGATCGTCCAAACACGGCAGCCACAGTCACTGCTTCAAAAGGTTTCACATCAAAGGGCTTGTATAGGGTTGAGGGTTTGGGTTCCATAAAGGGTGTGCTCGGGCGAATTAAAGTACAATCGGAGCATCCTGGGTTTAGGTAGACTAGCATGGGGTTTAGGGAAGGGGTTTCCGTAATTTCTATATATCTATATTATAGATTTCTAAAAGTTAAAGGGACATATACTCTATATATGCACATGTGTGCAGCACAATGAAGGAATCCTATGATGCCTACAGGCATCATAGGATTCCTTCATTGTGCTGTGCACATGTGGGCTTGTCGGATTTGAAGAAGGCTTTCGGGTGTCATGCCAGGTGTTGATCTATATTTAGATATTATATATATATATGAATATAAAATAATAAAATATAAATATATATTAAATTATAACACCCGGCATGACACGAGTGCACTAAGGAGGTTAGAATCATCATTTTCACTTTGGGGTTTAGTTTTTTGAGCACCTTAAGGGCTTAGGGTTAGGATTGGACCTGTTATTTAGGGTTTGGGGTTTGTTTTTTAGCACCTATTATAGGGATTAGGGTTAGGGTTTAGTCTGCTATTTAGGGTTTGGGGTTTAGTTTTTTTTAGTACCTGGTTTAGGGCTTAGGGGTATGGGTTGGGTCCGTTATTTTGTTTAAGACTGCAAGCGAGACTGCTGCACCTTCATCCAAGGCAGGCACGACACCTCTGCGGGCCAGAAAGGCCTGTCCACGCTTCATCGTCGAGCCTCGGCGAGATAGTGGGTTCGTACAATATGGGGTTGAGCTGCGAAGTTTCAGCTATAAAGCACAGGCTTAAACTGCATGCATCTTTTCAAGCTCAGCTGTTGCCTGCTTTCATGATCGCGATGCGAACTGGCCCCTTGCATGCAGCAGCTACTCTCACAGTCTGCCCGCCCGAGCACAGGTATCAGGATATGGCAGATTGTAAGCACAGCAATGTAATTGCAGAACCCCAGCACAATGAGAAAAACCACTGTGGCTAATCATCGTGCTTTGCACCAGCCCATTAAACATCAGGACTCCTTCGGAGCCTTTCGCAGGTACTCACGTACAGCTAGCTTAGCAGCTTTCACACAAGCCTGAGGATCACCACTCGTTGGCATCATGGGTTTGGCCACAGCCCAGAAAGCATCCTGTTCAGAAGCAGCAAAATACATTGCAATGGGCACATGCACAATCTAGAACAGACATGTGCACCACATCAGCCACATGATCTTAAGAACTGTCCTGCTCCACACTGCCACAAGTGTCTGCAAGCTCGGCCCGGAAGACATCCCGAATGGCTGTCCAGTGGTTCAAGGGGACTGTCATCTTCGGTTTGGCACGTCTAGCAAAGCTTTTATCCTCCTCAGCATGGCGCTTTCGCTTCTTAGCACCATCATCTGAAGTAGCCTTGTCTGGGGGAGGCATCTTTGGAGCTGCCTTGGCCTTCGGGCCGGATTTCGCCTTGGCTTTGCCCTTGGGCTTGGGTTTGCTCGGGGATGCCTTGCTCGGGGATGCCTTGCTCGGGGATGCCTTGCTCGGGGATGCCTTGCTTGGGGATGCCTTGCTTGGGGAATCTTGGCATCCCTTTGCCTTGCTTGCTGACGCCTTCGGGGAAGCTTTGCTTGTCGGGGCTTTGCAGTTTGCTGCCTTGGCTTTGGCTTTAGCTGTGGCTCCCTTTGGTGCTCTGGCTTCCTTAGGGGGAGTCTCCAAAACTTCAGAATCCTCAAGAACAGCAGCTTTGGGTTTTGGCGAAGGGGTCTTTAGGTCCTCGCCCGAGGCCCCACCACGGCCCCTGCAGCCACGACCTCTTCCCCCACGACCACGACCTGTCTTGCCACCTGAGGCGTTGCCTTTGCCGCGGCCGCGACCGCGACCCTTGCCCTTGCCGCCACGGCCACCACGGCCTCTGCCACGAGGCTTGGATTTACCAGACTCGCTAGCCTCCCCATCGTCACCATCACCATCATCACCCCGAACCTTCGTAGCTCCGTGCTGGTCCAGGTAGGAAGGCTTGCCCTGACTGGGATTCGGTCAGGTATAGAACATACAAGTGCAATGGCCAACTGGACAAGACTGGGATAATTTTAGAACAAGACACCTTAAAGTTCATGACGTCGAAGTCGGCAGGGTCCTCTGGCTCCGCGTGGCAACCTGGTTCCAAGGAAGTAGAGGGATTAGCGGCTTTCGAGGCTCCATCACCAGGCAGATCAGCTTCTGGGGCTTTTGAGGCTCCATCACCAGGCAGATCAGATTCTGGGGCTTTCGTAGCTCCATCACCAGGCTGATCAGCTTCTGGGGCTTTCGAGGCTCCATCACCAGGCAGATCAGATTCTGGGGCTTTCGTAGCTCCATCACCAGGCAGATCAGATTCTGGGGCTTCCGAGGGTCCACCATGCAGATCAGCTTCTGGTGCTTCGCTAGGCAGATTGATTTCTGGGGCTTTTGAGGGTCCATCACCAGGCAGATCATCTTCTGGAGCTTCCGAGGGTCCAGTGCCATCGAGTTCAGGACTCGGAGATGAAGCATAATCCTGTCGAGGATTCAGGGTTTAGGGTTAATGCTTGGATAATAGAGCTGCTGTATTGCATGAGATCTATTGCAGGAAATGCCAATGTACAGTCCTCCATACACAAGGAAACACCGTCATCATCACTGATATCGATGCAGCCTGCTGGACCTTCAAAGTTTCCAGCCGTGATGTCCCAGGGCACAGTGTCCGAGACAGATGGATCAGGTGCACCTAAGATATGCAATGAATCGTGAAGTCTTCTATAGAAGCTATGGATATATTGAACGAATCACGCAAGGATATATCTGCAATGCCGAGATGCTGCGTGCTCGCACTCTGCGGCGATCTTCCAAGTAATTCCTAAGATTCTCAAACGAAAAGAACCAAGCAGAATTTCAAACAGCAGTTGCAGTGCAGGCTTAAGATAAGTTTCTGCAGGATTTGCAGCTGCTGCTCCGTGGCCTGCAGCTCTGCATCTAAGGCATCCTCGGCTTCCCGAGCCGGCGCTTCTGCAGACCCACTGGCATCTTCGGCAGCTGCGTCTCCAGCATCTGGGTAAGCATCATCCTCAGCAGGAGCCACACCATCATCATCATCCAACTCCTGGTCGGGTTCTGCAGCCTCCTCACCCCAAGCTTGCGTCATTTCACGGAATAAGCCATGTAGTGTACGATCCTTGAGTCACAGCAAAATCAAAGCTAAGACTAAGACAGTGTTCTCGGCAAGACATGGAAATTAATGCTTGACTAGGCACCCGTAAGGTAGTGATAGGAGCCTTCCACCGTCGCATAGCTAGGGTAGACAACCGCTTGATACCCCAGCTGTCGACATAAATAGGCACTGTCTTCCCTTTGCCACCAGCACAAAGCATATCGTGAAGGCCAGATACCTGAGCGAGCGTGGACCACATATTGTAGAGGCTACGTGGAGGCAACCCGAAACAACCTACACTAAGTACCAGGAAGTCCAGACTGAAAACCCTGAGCCACAGATTCAAAGTGTCAGCCTCCGAAGCTATCTCATATATAAGCTAGCTTACGGGGTTTGCTTTCTTGTTTCAAGGGTTTATGATTTAGCGTTTTCCGGGTTTGCGTTTTTCGGGGACCATTTAGGGGCTGACAAAGACAAGTAGCTTCGTTCTTCAGCCAATCCACCGACATAGCTTTAGGTGTGGGCGTCGCTTGGCCCCAGATGTGTATTGCAAGCTTGATCACGGTAACGTTCAGGGCCAGGGCTTTGAGGCTAGCAACCCCTACCAGCTCTGGCGAGGGCCAAGAAAGTAGGTGGCCCTTGTTCTGCCTGAATAGGCTCCGAACCTCAGTGTCCTCCTCGAAAGCCGTAGCCAAAAGTCCTTTGTCTGGCCAAGCCATTGCTGTTCGTACCCTGCGGATACGAACCCCCTGCCCATGGGTCACCTCTGGGCTGTCATCAGCAGCCATGGCTTCACTCCTAAAAGCCCTGCAACCCAAATCCTGCGAAGCAGAATGGTGAAGTTCTCATGCATGCATCAACTGACCAGAATTTGAAGGATCAACCACCTGAGATATGGACTCGTGTAGCCCAGATCGAGGCCACCAGCCAAAAGAAACCTGGGCCCAAGTGAAATCAGAGTCGCACTGTACTGAGTAGAGCTGTCATGGGGCCATCACCCATAAAAGTTGATCAGGATCAAGATCAAAACGATCCTGCATGGGCAACTCATATGAAAACCGGAGCTTCAGTGTGATCTAACCCGAGACGAGCCTTCGGAAAATTGATGAGGCAGCCAGCGGCACCGGCGCACACATTCAGAGGGACCTGCGAAGGGCAGGCTTCGGCAGCTAAAGAAAAAAGACCGATCGATATGTCCAGCTGTGCAGGCCAACTCTGAATAGATTTTTTTTCCGCCCCATTACACTGCACAAGACCTACAGTTTCTCGATCACTCGTGCCAACTGCATCAGCCTGTACAGAAAACCCCGTCATACCCCATCATGATTGCTATCATAGCAGAACTCAGCGGTCATATGGATGCGTATTTGCGATCTGAAGCAGCACTCCTTCAGGGATTGCTTTCAAGCTGAATATGCATGCCCAAAAGACTTGAGAGTCACGGAGCCTTGTCCTTGTTCAAACAAATCGGAGAAGTGTTTGCAGATGCCACCAACTTGTATATTTGTGACCACATCCGAAAGCATCCGGTCGGCACTTGGAAGGTCCTGCATGCCGACGATTCATTAGGACTCGTAGTTGGGTGCTTGCTAAGCCCTGAACCAGTAAGATCTAACTCAGTCCTGCTGATCGGCATATAACGCCTCCACCGAAGCATTCCAGAATTCATCTGGCATCTGCATCAGTCCTGCTGGAAAAGTAAATCTTAATGAGCCCGAAAGGGAAATCCAGTCCGTCACATGCTCATAATGAGTCCTGCTTTGTGCACCAGGTCCAACCCCGAAGGAGAGCATTCGGTCAATACTTTCGCTGACATCGGGGAAAACTTTACCTGGGCCCTTGAGCAATCGAAGTCTGCAATGATAACAAATGTGTTCACAGGATGCATGCAGCTCGACTCAATCATCAGCAGAAAGCAACAACTTTGAGCAAGTGGGGGGCTGACCTCACGAGGCCAAGCATCGAAGCCCAAGATGGGCTCGCCCAAAAAGGATTCAGCCGATTGGCTGTAGCACTGAGCTTATATTGTATGATTTGGGAAGATGCAATGGGATAGGTTCAAGAAATATACCCTAGAAACCTTAACCCTTGAACCCAGAAAATATGTGTGCTACACACATGAATGGTGTAAGTATTGCGAACACATACCTGAAACCCTAAATTTTTAAACTCTATATGGGTATGTAAGATATACAAGACTTGTTGTGTAGACAAGATCAAGATTCGGCATGCGGCTGCCCATGATTTGAACCTTCAGCTGCAGCTGAAAACCTCTAAAACCCCTTCAAAAGCCAATAAATGTAATATTACGTTTTTTCCGCGCTATTGCCTTATAACCATTAATTATGAAATGTATGGTTTTTTGTATAGGCTAGGGTGGTCAAGGTATATATATATATACGCAAACGCCAGACTTGGAAATTGGCGTCTCTATGAAAACTTGGCGTTTCCACCAAAACTTGGCGTTTCCGCAACATGGAAAACATTCGCACAAAAACAGTGGTTATTTCCACCCAAACGCAGCGATTGGAAGTTGGCGTTTCCGGCAAAACATGGCGTTTCCGCCAAAACTTGGCATTGTCGAATTGTAAAGCAAGGGAGAAAATTCATGTTTGCATCGGTTTCAAAACAAAATTGATGAGCTTTCTTTTCTTGTTGCCGGGGCTATATCCGCGCATGCAATCACTTTATATCCGCGCATGCAATCACTTCGGTTCAGACCTTGAGTTCGTCTCAGATTGCAACACCATGCACAAGTAAATGTCGCTCTCGAAGGGTAGCTTTGCTGTACATTGTAGCCGGCAGACTTGGAGTCGAAGACCACCATGAACTTAGAGTCCATCTTTCGGGCACTACAAGCTTCCAAGGACCGTTATAAGAGGATTGGGTGGCCGCAGCAACGGACTTTATATGGGAATCTTGCTTTGCTTGCTACATCTATGGCCGTAAGTGACAGCTATAACTTTCTGTCGGACGACTTATATTCTGAGGTGATTTTGCGAAGTTATTGGCCTGAAAGTGGCCGCTGCTGCTTCCACATTTCAGAGCATGGCAATAGCTGAAATTGCCTTATTTAGGGGCGATAGCGACATTTGGGGTAAAGTGCAGCTGTAGAACTGGCACTTGCAGGCTGGGATAATGTTAGGGTTTTTGGAAGCTTGGTCGGTGTATTCCAGGGGTCCTATACATAATCGATATATGCTTGGACATAAGATTTCAGGTACAGGGCGATAATAGTCGCGGGACTGGCTTCAGCTTGCATCATGAGGTCTCTTGATCACTGCTGGGGTTTACAATATCTTCTGAGGTTTCGGTTGTTGTTTGAGAGTTCCGGCAGGCTCAGTTTAGGAGTTCCAGGGTTGGGGGACCCTGAACAACACAAAAATCTTTAAACCCCTAAACCAGAAGCCAGAAAGTTGGAACGTCGTTTTCCTCATGTCCTTAAGGTAAAGCATAAGGGATCCTAGCGCTAATCCTCCTAAAACCACGTTCCAACTTTCTGGCTTCTACTTAGAGGATCATGGGACTTAGTAAGTAGGTTATAATTGTGGTTATAAGTCCCCTAAGTGGGGTTATCCTAATTATAACCTACTTACAACCTTATACTTACTAAGTCCAATGAGCCTTTAAGTACTGTATATGGCTCTGAAACTCTGAACTCTGAAGCCCCAAACCCTAAACACGTAAAACCTTCATACAGCTCAAAGCACCAAAAGCCCCAAAGACCAACTCGCCCAAAATCACACCCCAGAAGCTCTTCGGGATTTGAGAGACGAGGATTCCGGATTATTGTAGTTTGGGACTAAAACATTTGGGGTTTATGGTTCTGCCATATCTATGGCAGCCGGCACCGCGGGCCTGAGATGCTCTCAATTCGAAGTCTTAATCTATATCCCGTATATATACCCATATATCCCTCAATTGTAAACCACTTCGAAGAAGTCGTCCTTTGCCGCTGCCATGGATGGATGCAGTTGCGAGGACCGCCGAATTACGAATTATAACATCACTGACTGAAGTACATTTACACATGCTGTAGCTTGGTTTTAGTCTTCATTCCGTGATGTTATCTTTAAAGCGAATCGCCAGCAGAATCATCCACCGCTGGAAAAGTCGTGACATCATCTGGGCCGAATGACAATGCACTCCTATCCGCTTGATGTGTCCTAAAAAGGATTCATCTTGAAAGCACTGCATGACTAGCCGCAGATTTAACCGCGTGCGACGAACGTCCCTGGCAATATGCTCTACATAGTGATGCTTAGGGCGCAGTTTCCACTGTCGTTTACCAAGCGTCAAGCTACGTAGTGCCAAGTCTTGCCAGCACACCAAGCTCTGCATGATAAACTTGTAAGCAGCATCCGCATCATTCACCGGAAGGATGAGATCATTCTCGTCAAAGATCCGCACTGCTGTGTGTAGGTTCCACGTGCACGATGCAACAGTTTTCAGAACAGGGTCCTTGATTTACGGTAGTGTTGTATGTGGTTTAAGGAGTTCAGCGGCTACGATTTCGGATAAAGTTTGAAGGTGCAGGGATGTGGGTTTACAAGGGTGCTTAGGTTCGCGATGTGAGGGGAGATTATAATTTGGTATGGTTTATAGTAAAACTTAAAACCCAAAAAAGAAGCGAAGATGCATCCGTCGTGTCAGCCACTTCCACAGCTTTCCGAGTGAAGAACCAGAGTAGAATCTTGATCTCGGCTGCTTTCCAGACGCTGCCAAACTCACCATACTCAGACGGCTTGCTCATACCAGTGTTGGACAGTGTGAAACTTCGTCGACGAATGTGTAGCCTGCTTGGGGATGGGTTGGGCTGGGTTTTTTCCCTTCATTATAAACCAACAACGTCAAAAGCATTTTCTAGCTGTCACACCCAAGGGCCCAGCCGCCTTACAGGCGGCATGCATTTCCACTGACAGCTGTCTCAGCTGCGACTCTCGGTCGCCGCCTCCCAGAACTCCAGCATCCATGAACTCTCCCAAAATGCTCGGGAAGAGGTCTTTGCCTTCAGAGCACATGCAAGCCGAAGAAGCAGAAACAATACTGCGAAACTAGTGTCACATAACAGAAAACTTGAGCTGTTTGTTGTGAACAGAAGCGCATATCCCCAGGTATATGCAGTGCATCGGGTCTCGAAAAGCAGTCCCCAGTGTCCATCCTTCTACAGCTAGCCAGGGGCTCGGGATGGTAGCGGTCCGGCAATATGTCTCGTGCGAAATTTCCGTCAACCGGTGCACAGCTGTTTCGCGGAAGTCTTTGAAATTCAGCGCTGGGTCAGAATGCTTCAGCGGTTGCTGCGCCATGCAGCTTTCACAAATGGACTATAATATCGTTCAAAAAAGTTCGCTTGATAACGGGCTTTCATGTCGAATCTCATCCCGAAGTATGCAGCTTTCAATCCGTTGGATAGTGTTTTGCCTGCCAGGCGGGCATGCAAGCTTTTCGGGAGAAACTTTTCGCCGTCGAATCCCACGGTCGGCCCCACGCCCGAAAGAGCGTGCCGCATCGACCAACCGATGAATTCTGCAACTCGTTGTTGAACGGCATCGTGCACCTGCAACGAGTGGAGCTGATGGACTCATGTCCTATAGTTTCATCACGAATACAGGCTTGCATGGATGTTTTAAACACAGGCCCTGCATGCACCTGCTTGTCTCGAACGGCTTCGTGCGGAACGATGACCAAGGGGAACTTGATGTCCCACACCTGGAATGAACTGAATATAGACGATGCTCGTTATATGCTACACTCACTCATTGCCATTGGGGCGCATCTCCAGTAGCAAGGACGCTGCCCATGGACCACACGAGATACTCAGAGTTCGCATAAAACTCAGCACCGTCGAGGTGAAATATCATGGGCACGATGCCTTGCGGCGGAGTATACCGAATCGGTCATTATAACCCAACCCCTAGGATATAAGAGTACTCCTGGCGTATTTCTTTTGTAAAAGATTGTAAAAGCACCATCAATGCAAAGGGGCATCCCAGTTCCTTTCGCTTCGAAAAGACAGGATGATTTTTCCATTCAGCCAATGTTTCGCAATGTAGCCAGAATTGTCGAACAGCTTCGGAATCGTAATCTCCAGTCAGTGAAGTGGCCACCTAGATAGTTTACATTGACTGTCATGTAGATCGAAATAGAAAATCCGGATCTTGTAAAACCTAAACTACAGAAAAAAAGTGTAATACCCGAAGCGCACACAGCCTGCTTGGAGCCGCCACATGCGATGCAGTGTAGAACTTCGTGCGGCATCAGAGTTGATACGCAGATCTCCTCGCACTCATCGGAATGCGGCACCTGAGCTAGGCAGAGCCGAGGCGAACATACATATACCCACCCACCCACACCTATACACCCACACCCACAGGCCCACGGACCCAGAGACACACAGACCCAGAGCAAGCAAAATATCACTCAGAGGAACCTTGCTGAGTGTGTTGTCAAGTTACTTCAAGTCGCAAACGAAGATCATAAAGCTCCAACTGCAGCCCATACAGTCCGGACAGCCAGCGGTGCAAATCTCGCTCTTCGTTTTGTGGGTTCTTGCCATAGGAGCCGATGCTAGCGAAATGATTGATAGCTTCGGGCAAACCCATACCGCCCACAGAATCTTTAAGTTGTGCCTGCGCCACTGCAGCCATGGTTCGGATGTGAGCTTTGCCGGAACCAATCAGTCCTCAATCAACAAGTTTTTCTAACGGTTAGGATGAGTTGCAGAATGGCAAGAAATAAAGGAGTTACAGAACGTATATCCAAGGCTCTGAGAAAGCAATCTGCTTCATGGCTAAAGTTCATCTCTTCGTAGCGGCGCTTGCGAGCACCCGCCCTGGTCCAAGCGAGAATATAAGCACAACACCCCAATGCTCGGACAATCCTCGAAGATTTCGATATCTTTTAGCAAGAACTTCTACACAAATCCCCCCATAAGTGTAAGAGCCCTGGCCTCTGATTCGGAGGCCGGGCTTCGTTCGTATGGGGAATTTGCTGGGAACGAGGACTCGACTTCTTTTTTTCCGGAAGCTCACACATGTCTTTCGAGAGGGATTGCTGTTGCCGGCCGTCGCAGCCCCATGCACTGACTGCCACTGGCACTCTGTCTATGCTTGCGGTTTATAAAGGCCTAGCATACAGAAGCTGTGTTGCCATTTAGATACAGAGAAAGGGCCAAGCCAGAGTTGCAAAACGTAGCAGCATGTGCAAAGCCCTAGGTGCTGCCGTCTAAGGCAACAAACATCTATCCTCCAAGACTTGAAATCTTGTATCCCTTCGGGATGCAGAAAAGCTCAAGCACCCTCCTGCTTCTCGCCGTCTGCAGCCTTCTTCTTCTTCTTCTTCGGCTTCAAGCCGGAGATCAAGCCACGCGCGGCTGCCTGTTGGCGGCACTATGGACCAGGGGTAACTTAAGGACTTAAGGATAAGAGGTTCAGGGGCTCGGGTTTTCATCTTAAGTTCTTTTTAGTCTGGATATTTGTCCTCGACCCCCATGCACATCTCGACAAATGCATTGAGTGGTTTGCAATGGTTTCGGGTCACGGATTTGTAAAGAGCCTGAAATGCACGTATAGTGCTCTGAACTCGGGCTGTTCTAATGCTATTCGGGAATAAACTTACTAATCATTAACTACCGTGATCGTTATACAGATTAGCAAGGCCTTACGACCTCGAGGTTGTGCATCGCCGGGTTTGTGGTTTCGAATTAGTTATACGGGCCATGGGGTTTAGGGTTTCGGTTTCGAGTTGGTTGTAGGTTTCGGGTTTGTTGGCTTCATATTGTTGGCTTCATATTAGGCATGAGACTGAGGACCACGTTGCATATACGGGTTTGGGGTTTCGAATTAGGATCGAAGGTTGTTGGTCCCTGTAAGCCCGAGGGTTCAAGCCTTTATGTTTCCTCCTTAAGATTAAGGTGCTGGTATTTTGGCTTCGATATCATAACAGCGTTGCACATTTCGAGTTAGCCCGGCCTCGGCAGTCTTCCACCACGCAAGCTTCCTGGTACACTTGCGCAAAGGCTTCCTGTAGGAGGCATCATCAGCCTTGTCAACATCCAACTTCTGGATCGCCTTGAACAAAGCCTCCATCTCTTCGTTGAATGTCATCAACTCATCGTGCAATGAGCCACCGTACTGCACGTGTGACAAGCCCAGGGCCAGCTGACGGGCCTGGGAGCTGGCTCGGAGAATCTCGGCCTTTGCTTCCTCGGCTTTCCTGACGAGGAGGGATGAAAGGGTTTAGAGGTTTCGGGTTTAGGGGGGTTTAGGGATCTAGGGTTTGGGCTTTAGAGTTGGAGTTTAGGGGTCGAGGGTTTGGGGTGAAAGGCTTTGTGTTGGCCTAGAGTTTGGGGTTCAGGGTTTATATAGGGTTTGGGTTGTACAATTTGGCTTCGAAACTTGGACCCCTAAATCCTATACACCCCCAAACCTAAACCCTAAATCTATACACCCCCAACACCCTAATAAACCTCTACACTCTAAAAATTAGCCAAGGTTCTCTTTGTAGGTGGTTGGTTCAACCTTCGTGGATTTCTCGGTCTTCCTCTTGTTGTTAGCCTTCTTGGAAACAGTAACGCTCTTGTTGAGGGTTTCTTGCAGCGCCGTCTCGCCTTCGGCTGTCTGTGTCTCGAGAGCAGGAAGCGCCCCGCTCTGCAACGGCCCATCGGGACCGACCAGCCCACCAAGCAGCGCCTGCTCAGGATTCTTCTCGGTGCCAGACAACGACATCTTCGTGCCGGTGACATTGTCGTTCCAGGCTTTCTTGGGCGCTGACAAATAATAATAGTACTCCTGCAAAAGGGATGCACATGGCTCCCACGCATTCTACCTTATCCCCATATAGAACCAATGTACCCAGACCGACAAGTTATTAGATGGATAAGATACATTAAGTCACAGCTCCTCCTCATCACCCGGAAACTCAGGGTCTTCGTAGTACTTCCCCTTCTCCTTGAGCCGCTTCAGCAACTTTTCGGCCTTCTCTTTGGAGTACTTCTCCAGAACGTCTCTGGCCTTCATGCTGATGACACCACTGCGCGAGGTGTTCACATTCTCCACCCGGCGCTCGACGACCACAGCGACCCTGAATTGCACAGCAATCGGCTGCAAGGGTTCGGGATGTGTTTTGGGTGATGAGTTTGTTATACCCTCCAGAGCCCTGTTCGCGCGCAACATGCGACGGGTTCAGGCTTGCGATTTTGCTGCCGGGCGCTGTACTTTCAGGCATTCTTGCTTCTAGAGGGTGCCAAAGTAGTGGTTTTTGCAGCATTTCCTGCACGTGTCCGGGTTGTTCCCGCAGACCTCTGAGCCTCGAAGAAGCTTCAGCCATGATGACGTGCAGATCAGACTCCATCCATTGCCGCAGAGCATCCATGTGCCAACCATGATGACGTGCAGATCAGACTCCATCCATTGCCGCAGAGCATCCATGTGCCAACCATGATGACGTGCAGATCAGACTCCATCCATTGCCGCAGAGCATCCATGTGCCAACCATGATGACGTGCAGATCAGACTCCATCCATTGCCGCAGAGCATCCATGTGCCAACCATGATGACGTGCAGATCAGACTCCATCCATTGCCGCAGAGCATCCATGTGCCAACCATGATGACGTGCAGATCAGACTCCATCCATTGCCGCAGAGCATCCATGTGCCAACCATGATGACGTGCAGATCAGACTCCATCCATTGCCGCAGAGCATCCATGTGCCAACCATGATGACGTGCAGATCAGACTCCATCCATTGCCGCAGAGCATCCATGTGCCAGCCATGATGACGTGCAGCTCTTCGCCTGAAGAGAAAAATACAGCATTTTTTCGGACAGTCTTGCGTGGCCCAACACCTCGAATTCATTGGCAGGGCCAACGAATTTGCAACATGCGCGCCTTTGCGCGCGCGCGAACAAAGCCCTGGCGCGTTATAGGTTATACAAAGGGCATATGGTTCAGGATGTGCTTGGGGCTAATATAAGGGGGTTCTCGGGATATAAGTATAGCCTAGGAGCTTCTTGAGGTCTCGGCTGTTATCCAGCCACAGGTTGAAGAGGTCAACTTTGTCCTTCTGCAGATGCGTTGACAAGCTAACAGGGAATTTCTTGCGGTCTTGGACCTCCCTGCTGAGGAGGTCCCAATCCTTCTTGTTGGTGACACCTGAGATTGTACGTAACCCCGGAAAACCTTACATCTTAGAAAGAACACACATTGGACTAAAACCACATTGGCTACATGTCTTCGACTGAGGAGCTGTTGCGCTTCACCACTGCATCTGCCTTCTCTGCCGCTGCGACCAGCTGCGTGGAGGCTGCCGGCGTGGAGGCTTGTGGCTGCTGCTCGGCTTCGGACTTCTCAGAACCCGATGTGCTGTCGCTGTCGGAGTCATCTTCATCGGAATCCGATGTGTCAGCTGACCCGCCAACGCTGTCACTGTCGGACTCGCTGTCTGCTGCACTCACGGACTTAGCTGACTTGCCGTCGTTCTCCTCGTCGTCGTCCAGCTCCTCCTGCTCGACGATTTCTGACTCTGTGTCAATTTCCTTGAGCATCTTGTCGACCTCGCTGTCCAGCTGCGCTTGCGTTTCTTCGGCTGGCTCCTGTTGTCCGTATACTAGACGCACTCGTGCCGAGGGACGAGGTACGACAGTGTATGCTAGCGCTAGTATCCCTTTGGGAAACATCGAAGGTGTTTCGCTAGAAAACGTCGAAGGGGTTTTCCTCTGAAGCTAAACAGAACGAAGCTTGTCTGTTTGCTAGAGTGACTGCACATGGCCGGTGAAGCAGTGCTACTCCGTGGCCATTGTGCTGAAAGGCCCCCAGCTATTGGGGGGCAAATTTCGAGTGCCCACCCAACCCACCCTGGAGATTAGCTAGCCAAAGACTAGAGTTCTTCTCCGGGCTAACTCATGATGATGGTGCAAAACAAGAATATGGCGAGGCCCTTCAGCATAAACCCTTACTCAGTCATACCCTCGTGAAAACACTATAAGGATTATATTAGGGCCGTATTAAAAACCTAGACCCTCACAAGTTCGGATAATCATGCTAAGTATTGCCCAAGGCCTGGTCCGTCTTGGCCCTAAACCCGCAAAAGTTCGGATAATCATGCTAAGAATTGCCCAAAGCCCTCTTCCGTTTCAGTCTAAACCCTTCAAAACAGGGATAATCATGCTAAGTATTGCCCAAAGCCTGGTCCGTCTTTGTCCTCAACCCTCAGAAACAGGGATAATCATGCTAAGTATTGCCCGAAGCCTGGTCCGTCTGGGCCCTAAACCCTCCAAAGTTCGGATAATCATGCTAAGTATTGCCCAAAGCCTGGTCCGTCTTGGACCTAAACCCTCACAAGTTCGGATAATCATGCTAAGTATTGCCCAAGGCCTGGTCCGTCTTCGCCCTAAACCCGCAAAAGTTCGGATAATCATGCTAAGAATTGCCCAAAGCCCTCTTCCGTTTCAGTCTAAACCCTTCAAAACAGGGATAATCATGCTAAGTATTGCCCAAAGCCTGGTCCGTCTTTGTCCTCAACCCTCAGAAACAGGGATAATCATGCTAAGTATTGTCCAGAAAGCCTTGCCGCAGCTGTTTTTGTTTCGAATATCAAACACCACCCAGCAGTCCCGTGTCCCTTTCTTGGTGTTACACCGAGTTAGGTCAGGGCGCAATATATCAAACCACTCCCCTGTCCCTTTCTTGGTGTTACACCGAGTTAGGTCAGGGCACAATATATCAAACCACTCCCCTGTCCCTTTCTTGGTGTTACACCGACTTAGCTCAGGGCACAATATATCAAAGCACTGCCCTGTCCCTTTCTTGGTGTTACACCGAGTTAGCTCAGGGCACAATATATCAAAGCACTGCCCTGTCCCGTTCTTGGTGTTACACCGAGTTAGGTCAGGGCACAAAATCCAAGAGCTATAACCCTACGGGCTTCAGCTTCAAAAAGGTTCAGGGGTTCAGGGTTAGGGTTTACTTTTTAGATGAAAATATGATCGAATAGGACATTTCCTATCTCTGATGTTCTGATGGCCGGTTTGGGGCCACCACCAAAAAAAAAGAGGACCACAAGTGCTGGCATCGCAGCAGCCGCCCGTGAACTGCCAGGCTCCAGATTGAGAGTTTGGCTCCTGGAACAGTTTGCATGGGGCCTGCTATCACCACAGCAGGTGCAAGCAATATCTGCTGCAGCATTGCATGATGCCAGAGAACGAACTGTGACTGACCTCGAGCCCCTCGCCAAGCTTGGAAGCTCCGGTCAACACAGCAACAATGTCAACAGGGACTTGATGAGATTGGTCGGGCAGGAGCCACTGATGTACAATCCCAGTCGCACCACTTTGCGAAAAAATGCTTCTGAAGTGCCCGTGCCCGTCGACGGAGTGCCCAGCGACGAGCATGCCTACACCATCAGCCTGCCACACGAGTTATTTAGCAGCCTCTACCACAATTACAAGGCAGCATGGAAACAAGTGATCATGCCTGGACAGGCGTTTTTGGATCGCTTTTGGAAGTCGGCCAGAGGGCTGCCGCAGTGGGAGGGCCACCCACTGGCATCGGAGCCATCCCATCAGGTGAGAAAAATCATACCATTATCATTGCACGGGGACGAAACACCGGTGCTGGCCAAGGGGAAGATTTGGTCCTCTTCAGCCTTAGTGATGTCATGGGCTTCCCTTTTGGGTAGCGGCTCCACGAAACAAAGCCAGCTCTACATCTGGGCCGCCTGGCACAAGTCATTCTCCAAAGAGACGAATGATGACCTCTGGAGTCTTTTACTCTGGTCTTTCGAAGCCTTGTGGTCCGGCGTTTTCCCGAAAAAAGACTGGCGAGGATATGATTTCGATCCCCACAGTCCCGAGGGACAGCGAGCTGGCCAATACCTCGCGGACGGCTATAGAGCTGTCTTGGTGGCTAGCTGTGGAGACCTGGACTACATGGCACAGTTCCAGGGCCTTCCCCGGTGGAATTCCAATTCCCCTTGTTGCTTGTGCCAGTGCCAGAAGAAAGGAGACCGCAGTTGGCACTGCTTTGCGGAGGATGCCGCATGGAGGACGACTCTGTGGACCCCTGCTGCTTGGAAAGCATGGCCGAGCCGAAGCATGAACAGGATGTTCCAGAAGGACCTCTGCTCTGTGCTGGTGGTCCATTTTGACCTGATGCATTGCCGGTACCTTGGCTATCTCCAGCAGCTCTATGGATCGGTTTTTTGGGTCCTCTGTGAGGAGACGATGCAGGGGAGTCCAAGCGACAATCTGCATGAACTCTGGGGTTTTCTGAAGACATACCAATCCACCCACAAGGTGCACAGCCCGTACTCCCAGAGGCTGAACAAGGTCAGCATGTACAAGAAGAAGACCGACTTTCCGAAGCTTCGTGGAAAAGCGGCGGAGATCAAGGACATGGCAGCAGCCGTGCGGGCAATGTGGGGTCATTTTGGTGTTCCTGGTCAGGACTTCCAAGAGATTGGGTTACTCTTGGATTTGACATGCAAGTTCGAGGAGATACTGGAGGAATGGCCCATTGCAGACGGCTATTTCTGCCTTCCTGCCGAAGCTGCAGACAGACTGAAGACGAACTTTCGGGACTTCGCATGTTTGTATGTCATGGTCGGGGATCGCTTTCGCAGCGAAGATCGTCGGGCCTTCAATCCTACGGAAAAGATTCTCTTCTTCCGGAACAATGCATGTTTTTCACATTTGTGGCTTTTATAAATATACAAACACAAATCCTGCAACCCTTAAACCCTATAAACAGCCTTTTTCTAAAGCCCACAAACCTTTTCTTCCAGAGACATATAGAAGGATGCATGCCTGCGAGCATATCGTCATGCTCAGTCACTTGATTCATCCTGGCCTCACATCTTGCTGGCGAGGGGAGGACAGAAATGAATGGTCTCCTGCTTTATAAACACGTGCTCGCACAATCCAAAGGGTTTTTTTTTGTGTAGAGGTTTCATATATGTGGGTCCTAGGACTTATATATAGAGAGGGCTTCAAGTCTAAACGATTTTGGGTTTCGGGGCCCTCGAGGACTACATGTCCAAGCTCGGCACTCTGATGGCTTCCTGCTGTCGTGGTGTTCAGCGAGAGGAGGCGAGCCACAAGCTGAACCTGAAGATGAGGCTTGCACTTCACCTGCAGTGGCAGAAGCTGTCGTGACCTCTGTTCTCTGCTCTCCTGGTCCATTTTGACAGATGAGATCTCCCCTGTTCCTTTCTTGGTGTTACACCGAGTCAGTGGGGAGATCCACAAAGCAAACGCCCCTGTCCCTTTCTTGGTGTTACACCGAGTTAGGTCAGGGCGCAATATATATCAAACCACACTGCCCTGTCCCTTTCTTGGTGTTACACCGAGTTAGGTCAGGGCACAATATATCAAAGCACTGCCCTGTCCCTTTCTTGGTGTTACACCGAGTTAGGTCAGGGCACAAAATCCAAGAGCTCTCATCGCTCTCGCGGAAAAAAATTCGCAGTGCACAGAGGCCTGCCGCACAACCCTTTTAAACCCTCTCTATAGAAACCTGTAAATCCTGTGAACCCTATAAACCCTCTATAAGCCACAACAAAAGGAAGACTCTGTTTGCATCTCTCTGGCAGGCTCCATCATCCTGGACGAGGTTTTGGTGGCCAGCTGTGGAGACTTGACGGTGCTCAGCAAGGGGAAAATTTGGGACTGGGCTTTGGCCCACTTTTGGCAAAGGCCTGCTCCAAGGGTTTACAGAGTGTGTCTTTGCAGTCCCACGAAAGAAGATTCAGAGTGCTCTCTGGCAGGCTGTGGCTGTGGTTTTGAGCTCTCCAAAGCAAACTCCCCTGTTCCTTTCTTGGTGTTACACCGAGTTAGGTCAGGGGAGGGCTATGGAGGTTTTGGCACAAATCACGAAGGCCTGCTCCAAGGGTTTACAGACTGTGTGTTTGCATTCCCACAAAAGAAGATTCAGAGTGTGCTCTCTGGCAGGCTCTGGCCGGTTTTGAGCTCTGGAACTTTCTGAAGACATACCCGTGTTGCTCCAAAGCAGCACACACTCCTGTGACCTTTGTTCTCTGTTCGCCTGGTCCATTTTGACAGATGAGATCTCCCCTGTTCCTTTATTGGTGTTACACCGAGTCAGTGGGGAGATCCACAAAGCAAACTCCCCTCTCTGTTCCTTTCTTGGTGTTGCACCGAGTTGGGGGAGGTTTCTCGCACTTAGAGGAAGCACTCTCATCGCTCTCGCGAAAAAAAGATGTCGTCGCAGTGCAGTTTCGAAACCTGTGACACATCGCGACTTCCAATGTGAAGAGCATCGCATGCCTCATTGTGTGAGAAGCTTTCGCACAGCGAAACTGCGAACAGCTCTCACACATTATATAAAGCAGCAGGAAGTTTTGACCGACGAGATGTGAGGGCACACGCACAGAGAGTGAGAGAGAAACAGGGAAAACACACACGAACCCTAAGCCCTATACAGACCTTTTTGGCCCTAAACCCTATAAAACCCTACAGACCTTACACACCCTCTCATTCTTTGGATCAAATTTTCGGCTACAGACCTCACCCTAAACCCTAAAATTTATAATTCTTGTGGCTCAAGTTTTTGGCTCAAATAGAACAGAGGAGCTCTCCTCCACAAAGATGTGCTGGTGCCTCGAAATTCTGTCACTGAAACCTCGAAAAAAGTTCTTCTGGCTCAAATGTGTGGCTCAAAAGAACAGAGGACTCTCTCTCTCTCCTCCACACAAACATGTATATACATCTCTTGGTTCTGCTTGTTGTTATGTCGGCCGCATTCTTCAGTGGAGACAACAAAATCTTGTTTTTCGTGTGTGTGTTTCGTCCAAATGGCATTGGGAAACACATGGAAACACAAGCACAACGGAACTTTGTGCCAGTAATCTCGGCTGCAAATGTACCGAAACAGAGTGTAATTCGGAGAACATGGGTGTATAATTTACACGTTTTGGCGTGTAATTTACACACCCAAATTTACACGAAAACGTGTAAATTTCAGGGATAGATTTACACGTCAAAAACGTGTAAAAAATTAAAAAATGTAAAATGTAAAATTACACGCAAAGGATCTATCAGGCAATCACCAACGGCCACCGCAAGGCAGCGGTGACAACTCCTCCTTGCCCAAGTCCTACCAAGAAGGTAGGGGAAAACGCAGCAGCTTCGCGGAGCACTTTAGCGCAGGATGTAAGCAGATCGACGCGAAGCTTCTTGACCTTCTTGGGCCCGGTAAGCTTACCGGTCATACCATCGAAGTGGGATGCGACCCCGTCATCGTCCTCGAAAGGGCCCCAGCAGCCTCTCACCGCTACGGAGTGACCTGGGATTCCCGAAACGAAGACCTCACGGATTTCCGAAAGCGCCCTTTCCTGGTCCTTCCAAGGGGCATAATCGAAAACGATCATAACACGGACAGGGGAAGAACCCGCGACCCCAACCGGCACCGCAGCCGCGGTCGCCGGGGCAACCTGCGCAGCGGGGTCGGGAACCGCGTCTTCCCCTACCGCCCACCAGCACGTGCTAAACGTATTTAAGTGGCTATCCGGCTCTATGTTGTTATCCGGCTCTATATGGGAACACAAAGTGTTCTGGAGTCTGAGCATGAAATGTGTTTGACTCTTGGCGTGAAATGATTGCGAAGCTGAACGGCAAAAAAAACGTGATTGCGTAATTTTTGCAGGTGCATGCACCTGCAAAAAATGACGCAATCACGCATCTATGTGTATACATATATATATATATATATATATATATATATATAATGAATCTATATGTAAATAAATATATGTATATATATATATATATGTATATATCTATATACATATATACATATATCTCATTTCTTCTGCTCTCTTTCTCTTCCACTCTGCAATTTTGCAGTTCCAGCTTGTCGATCAGTGCTGTCATTGTCCATTCGCTGCGTCCGAAAGCAGCTGTGCGGCCCATGAACTTACCTACTCGCAAGGCTGCAAAGGCCATCTTGGTGGCCCGCGAGTTGTACAGGAGCGTAGATCTTGCTCTTCTCGAGGCCTCAGGAAACCTAGCTCCCGCAAGATCCTTGAGGTTTAAGAAGGTTCGGCGGTTTCTGAGTTGGACAAGCAAGTTTTGCGCACGTCGGTTCTACACGTTGGGCACGTTGACACTAGCTGTGCGACTATTGGTCACAAAGCACGGCGTTGTGCCTCCGCTGGCTGGTAATTTCGACATCAATTCGTGGGTGACGGACCAGTCCAGAGTATTGCATAAGCTTATCCGAAGATCTGTTAAGAACAGTTGGGAGCGCGCGAACCGTGCCATGGCCTTGAATCCGGATGAGCTGGAGACGCAAGTTCAGGTCGGTAAAACTTAATCTCAACGGTGTGTATCTTTGATGCTGCCATGTGCAGGCTTGGGGTGCGGATGAGCTGGAGATGCCAGTTCAGGTCGGTAAAGCTTAATCTCAAGACTGTGTATGCTTCATGCTGCCATGTGCAGGATTGGGGTGCTCCCGTTGAAGCGCCACCACTTCGACGCCTGGGGGAGAACTGGCTTCAATCATTTTTGATGTGTGGCATGTTCATGGTGCTTGAATCAGCTGATAAAGGCTGTCAAGATGGAAGTGACAGATGACCTGGACGGAGAGGCCGTCAATTGTTGCGCCCGCCTAGGAAGTTTACATGCGTAGAAAATGATGATCAGGAGTGGGATCCAACTCAAGATCAAGGAGACGACGGCGAGGCTATAGGGTGTTTACTCAAATTCAGTACATGTGCCTCTTCGTGTGCAAATCTTTACACATGTTGTGCGTAAAGCTGCCTTTGTGCTCTAGCATTCTGCGGGTTAGGGTTTCGGATTTTAAGGCTCAGGGTTGTGGGGCTTTAGCAGTTTAGGGTTCCAGGTTTCGGGTTTTGGGGTTTAAGGTTTATATAGAGTCTAGGGAGAGAGAGAGAGAGAGAGAGAGAGAGAGAGAGAGAGAGAGAGAGAGAGAGAGAGAGAGAGAGAGAGAGAGAGAGAGAGAGAGAGAGAGAGAAACAAAATTCCAGGATGAAGCTGATGATGCAAAGCCGCCCATGTGGCCTGAAGATGAGGCTACGGTTACTTCCTCAGAGTCAGTGTTGAGTTCCAGTGCCACATGTCGACATGATTCTAAATTCTAAGGATGAAGATAGTGTTGAGGGTGGAGAAGAGGAGTGGGCCTCCTCCTCAGTGAGTCGTTTCGCTTCATGAAGCCCTTTGTAACACTATGCACATGTATGTAAGGGTGAAGATGACACGGTTGAAGAGGCCGGATTCACCAATCATGCTTCAGCTGTTTCTTGCATTGCGTGTGCAGGAGCCCACTGATCCCACAGCAGCTGAGCACTGGCCCGAGGAAGAGGCCGATACATTGCTTGGCCAACGAACGTTTGTTAACCCACCCATTTGGAGTGCGTGTACAGGAGCCCGCCACAGTAGCTCAGCACCGGCCCGAGGAGGAGACCCATGCATTGCTTAGCCAAAGAGCGTTTTACAACCCACCATTTGTGAGTGCGTGCGCAGGAGCCTGCCACTGAGCACTGGTTCGAGGAGGCCGGTGCATTGTTCAGCCAGCGAGCCTTTTCAATACCCCATTAGTGGTCAGGAGCCTACCACTGCAGCGGAGTACTGGTCCGAGGAGGCCGATGCAGTCTGTAGCCAGCAAACGTTTTGCAACACACACCATTTCTCGTCAGGAGCCCACTGCAGCACCGGATTGCTGGTCCGAGAAGGGTGGCACCGAGTATGAGGTTGGGTTTGAGTTTACTGGTGTGAAGCAAAGCTATAGAATGACATTGGCAGGACGAAGATTGGTGTGGTTCTTCGTGGATCGGGGTCGAGGTCGTATACCCACCGACTCGTGTGCGCTTATCACTCGCTTTTCTGCCAGGACGCGGAAGACAAATGGACTGACACGAAGCACCAGGCTGGGTTTTACTTGAGACTTGAGTATGTGTCTGTATGTGGATATTCATATACATACATACATACATACATACAGACAGACATACATACATATTGCAAACGGGTCTATGTGAAGCCGGCAGGATGATGCAGATGGCAATGCCACTGGATGGGAGGCCGACGACTCTTTCGAGCAACAAAGATCCAGTGTAGGAGAGAGGTAGAAGTAGAGATCGAGGTAGAGATAGAGAGAGAGAGATAGAGAGAGGGAAGAGAGGGATCGCAGAGAGGGGGAGACCGAATTCAAGGAGGTCCCAACTGCATTGCAATGAACATGTCGTGCTAGGCTGCAGCAGCCGATTTTTGGGAGGACGAGGAGGAGGGGGAAGAGGCGTGGAGCAAGGCCTGGTTGCAAGCTGCGAAGAGAAAGAGAGATAGAGAGAGAGAGAGAGAGAGAGAGAGAGAGAGAGAGAGAGAGAGAGAGAGAGAGAGAGAGAGAGAGAGAGAGAGAGAGAGAGAGAGAGAGAGAGAGAGAGAGAGAGGGGGAGCGGGCTGTACAAGCCCGACTTAGCTGGCACCCCGCAGGATCCGGATTTGGCGGCTGAAACAGCCGAGTTTTGCAACGAGGATGAGCACGAGGCTAGTTTTGAACTGTGAGCAAGAGGGGAACCAGCCCAACTTCGCTGGCACCCCGCAGGCAGCCGATTGGCGCGAGAATGACAAGGGCAAGGCCGGGCTGGCTTTGCACGGCCTGAAGCTAGTTACGAGCTGTGAATGAGGGCAAGCATTCAGCAGGCTGCTGATGATGTTGCGTCCGATGCGACGACCAGGGTCCTGGGAGATCATAAGGTCGGGAGCGGTCCTCGTGCAGTGCTGCAGTGCTTTGGAGACTGGGCGATTCGTACTTTTGCGCAGGACGACGAGCGGTTTGGTGCTGATGAGGATGGCGCCGATGCAGCTCGATGAGAATACTCGCTCTGCGTGGTTGTGCGTGTGTGTTGCGCGGTTGGTTTGTGTGTGTGTGTGGTGCTTGCGGTTGCTTGCTTGGTTGTGCTGCGGTGTTCAGGACCCAACTGCCGGCGATCGACCTTTCGTCGGTGGAAACCGCACGGTGGAGGTCCCTGTTTCTCGGCTTCGGATTTGTTTGCAGTTTGTGGTTCTTACTGGTCTGCCCTGTCTGACCAGGACCCATGGATCGAGAAGGAGTCGGAGAAGGCTTTAGGACCCAGCTTGGAAGCAGAGGCGAGGTCCATGTGTGCCGTGGGAAAACACCAAGCATTGAATCCGACATCGCAAAGACTCCTAGCAGCATCAAAACTTGCCTTGAGCAAGGAAGACAAAGGCAAGCCCAAAAAAAGCACACCGAAAGCGAAAGCAAAGGGCAAAGCAAAGGCCAAGACGAAAGCTGCAGCAGCAACAAAGAAGAAGACAAAGGGCAAGGTGGCTTCAACTGCTCACCCGGACAGCGTTACCTACATGACTGCGAAGAAAAACTTTCTGGATAAGTATCTTGGCAGGATGTGACATGCATGGGATTGCATGGGTACCTTGTTTCCGAAACGCATTCGGTACTCGTCATATTCAGGCAGACCGACATGCCGCACAAAGACAAGGAGAAGGCATGGAAGGAGTCCTAGGAGTACCAGGAGGTTATCGCCACTTTGGATCCCCGCCAGGTGACTTGGCATAGAGGTTGAGGCAGCTTTGGGTATTGATTGTGGTGGCCGATGAACTGAGCAACTTAGGTCAAGAAGCGCAAGTACTAGATGTATCAGGAGATGCTACCGCAGGGATTTTGATCCGATGCTAGCAACAAGGATGCTGCCTTTGTTAAAAGAGCGTGGGTGAGAATGCAGCGCAGACCATCTTTTAGCAGAAGTGTTGTGTCCAGACTTGTTGTGTTGCTCAGTGTTGTTGGGGCTTACGGCTCAGATCAGAATCATGGTACCGTTTTGATAAGCCGAGATTAATATGGCTGGTACAGAAACTTGAAGCACAAACTGCTCTCTAAATCAAGGCAGCAACCAGAAGAACACAATATAGCGCGGCACAATGTAGCGCACCACCATGACACTGCTTGCACGGCACAGCACGGCACATCAGCGCGGCAATGGCAGAAAAAGAAGAAGAAGAAGAAGAGAAGCCAGAACGGAAGTCGAGGAGCGGCAAATCCGGCAAATCGAACTGGCCGACAAGAGCGACAACAACTCCAACCGAAGCGAATGCTTCTGGTGCCGATAAGCCGGCGCCGAAAAAAAAAAACAAGAATAGCAAAGAATGCACTTGATGGTGACAAACCGGAGATGAAGACGATATGGACGCAAACACCCGTGTGGGCCCGTGAACTTACTCCGTGCAATGACGACGACGTCAATGTCTATGCCTTGGAGACCTTTTCTACTGAGAGAGAGGGCTGGGGACATTATTACAAGATGGTGGACATGGACAAAGACATGGTCTGCGATGATGGCCGAGGGCTCAAACTGGTGTGAGTGCACACTTCTGGGCTCACAGTTTCATTGCTTGCCACCTTAGGGTTCAGACTTGTTTGCGGTCGCGAATGGAAGCGGCTCAGGAGTGTCCTTGAGGACGGTCATGCAGGGGAGGTATCTTGTTTTGCTGATAAATCATTTTTGTCTTATGCAGGAGATCGACGACGACGACCTCTAGTGACTGTCGTGCACTCGAATCCCGAGAAACACTGCAAGCAATGTGCACGCACATGCTTAGATCTGTGTGGTGTGTACAGCTACAGAACACCATCTTCGCTGTTCTCAAGTGCTAAGATTCACACGGACGATGCTTTTTTTGAGACACGCTCAGTGGCTTCAACTTGGGCCTCCAGCCGTTTGTGTGCTACAAACAGGTCCAAACTCCGAGTCGGGATTTCACAAACATCGACGAGCCATAAGACATAAGTTCACTCAGGCTGCCCAGGTACCCCGCCCAAAACCTAGATTACCTCGTTGCTGCGACGGCGCATCTTTAGATGTGCAATGAAATTTTCCAACTTGGCGCTGGTGCTCACCTCTCTGCTGGCCAGCCGGTCTCTCAGCTTTTGCTGTCTTAAAAGCGGTCTGTCACATGCCATATAACCTCTTTGTGTGACCATGCATGAGCTCCTTGGGTTACTTGTTTGCATTGTCGCAACGAAAGAGATATGCATGCAGCTGTCCCACACTTCTGCCTCCGGCTTTTGCTCCTGCTCGCTTTCGAGCTCTCTCTCTCTCTCTCTCTCTCTCTCTCTCTCTCTCTCTCTCTCTCTCTCTCTCTCTCTCTCTCTCTCTCTCTCTCCGGTCCGATGCCAGAGGCTTCGGTGAGACGCCGCAGTGCGATGGTGTGGATGTCATCGAACTCTTTTCAGGCTTCTCGACATCCAACTATTGTATTCACACCATTGCATGCATCGGCTGCACAGAGGATCGCGGGTTCTGGCAGAAGGCTGCCAAATGTCGAGTCTCAGGGTCAAGGTGGCCGATGTGCCTCGTCTGACGAGCTGGGAAGCTACCCTGTTACGTTGGGTGATTCCATATGCATGGATTACAGATTTGACGAGGTGAAATATTCGAGGAAATTTGACCTATTGACCACGATTGGATTCCTGACGACGCTACAGCTGGCCGCCGTGCTGCATTAAAGGAGTCTGAAACATCTCAGCTTCTCAGAGCAACTGCAAGCTGAGCTACGCCGATTGGTCAGCAACGGAGTATGCTGGATGGGAGTGCCATGCTCAAGCTGGATCTGGATGCTATTGAGCTGCAAATAGCCGTACACATGTCCATTCTGATACCACTATCAAAACTTCTCTGCCTGCGCTTCTGATATTATAGGAGCCGAGCAACGACGAAGCGCAGCCGTTTGTCAACATCAGGACAGGCATCCAGCAACTCTGCTCGTTCGTTTTGACCACAGCAGCAAAGCCTTGGATCAGGATGCAGGCGCTACAAGAAGGTCAGAGATGCAAACCGCCTCGCTAGACGAGTCTGCTATTTGAACCTCAGACTCAAATTACCTTTCCATGTACTGCTGTGAGTGTGTACAAGTGTGTATGTGTCTATGTGTGTTTGTCGTGCTATCATGCACTTGCCTGGATGCAGGTGTGAGTATCTGTTCCAACGTGGTGTCTACTACGTGATCGAGAATCCAAGTTCATCGCTGGTATTTCGCTACAAGTCCGTCCTTGCAATTCGGCTGCAGTCATTCTCGTCTGCACGGAGCATTAAATGCTGGACTTCTGACAACTACTACAGCCTATAAGCCTCGTCGGTGTCAACCTATAGCTAATACCTCGGGTTTGCGGGCAGCTCTGTAGAGTCGTGGGTTCTGTTCTATCAACAGTTCTTGGTCTTGAGTTCGCATATATTGGGGGTGACCCGACAGAACATAGCATCCTTACGGACTTGCATGCCTTGAAGTCAAAAGGGTGGTGTGGAGCCTGGCTTTGCTGTTAGAGGGAATTATAAACGTTAGGGGTCGTGCTTTCAATTGCTGAAATGGTAGGATTGAGATAGCTAACACTAGAACTATTGTACGAGCTTGCAAGGCGTCGGTGCATCGGGTGCTATTAACTACATATAGGAATTTGGGATAAGTGCTTGTAGAAACTAGGGGCTAGTATCTTACCCTCTCAGCTAGAGCAGCTGCATTCATAGTTTTGTTTTTCGGCAGTGGGTGGCCAACACCACCTTGTTTGTGTTTCTATAGTCGGCAATGTTTTCTCACAGACTACACATCGGATCGATGGCATTTGTTGGGTAGTATATTCTTTCGAGCAAACGTTAAGGCCATTAAGCTGTCGTTAACCGGACGTGGCCAACAAATGGGGATCTTGCTTCAAAGTATGTTGGGCCGCCGTACCCTGGTGATAACCCGGCGGAGAAGTCAAGTTTAACTACGGAGGCGGAAATGGCGTAACCATCAGAACCCTGAATCCTTAGAACCGAAAGAAAACCCTAAGATTTATAGTAAGCCGTCTCGCGCACGATGCCAGATTTGAGGCCTGGTTTGAGCTAACGTATTCCAAGTATCATCCACACGTACTGATCGTTGTCCAAAGCTCGCAGATAACCTTGGCTATGATTCGGTTATTAAAGGGGGGTCTGAAGTGCTGAGATCTCATTCGATAATTGGTTTCTTTACCTGGGCTCCGGCTTGGGATCTTGAGTGCAATGCTGCGGTTGCTCTTGCCGGTGCTGTTGTGGGGCAGTGTCTACCCAAGTTCAAATTGATGTTGCATATAGTAATATGTTTAATATGAAAGACTTGGTTGATCTCATGTGAAATTTGAGATCAAGCTCAGCCTGGTGGTTACCTGGCATCCAGAACGAGCATGCATTCTGATGCATGCGCGGCTCTGCAATCTGCACTACAGAAACTACATGCGACGACACATTTGCGTGCGTATAGGCAACTTTTACAGCATGGCGTTTGCATGAGCCCGCAAGGAATCGATCAGGGTTATACATGGCATGTTCACATCGAACCGGGGTGTAAATGAACATAGTTTTCGTGCCTCATGCAAGTTCTTTACCTGGGCTCCGGTTTGGATCTTGATTTTCGGGCCTTGCGAGCTGCCATAGACCTATCTTTGTGACATACAGCGATTGTCGAGGGATGTGTGTAAGTGGGTCGAAGATCAGTGGCTTGGCTCTTCTTCCACTAAGGGTCTGTCGAATTTAGGCTAGGGGTTGCCATTCTTAATTGCATTGGGTCGAAGAAGTCTGTCGGGTTTAGGCTCGGGGTTGGTATTCTGGTGACGCGAGTAACTGGGTTCGAAGATCTGTGGTTAAGTTCTTTTTCCACAAGTCTGTCGGGTTTAGGCTAGGGGTCGCGAGTAACTGGGTCGAAGATCGGTTTCTTAGCTCTTTTTCCACAAGTCTGTCGGGTTTAGGCTACTTGGAAGGGCAGGGGACTTAGTAAGTAGGTTATAAGTAGGGTTATAATTGGGGTAACTCCATTTAGGGTACTTATAACTCTACTTAAAACCTACTTACTAAGTCCCGTGCCCTTCCAAGTAGGGGTTGGTATTTTGGGTACGCGAGTAACTGGGTCGAAGATCGGTGGCTTAGCTTTGTCGGGTTAACTTGTATAATTCAGGATCGCTTCTTGTGGACCTACCCGTGCAGAGGAGTTTCCATGCAGCATGACAATCGCACTCTATGGGAACGATCCATGCCGTGCAATTACATTAACACACACATATCTAGCTAGGGTAAAGGATGGCTGCGTCCAAGCTCCCGATTCAATTTGAAGCCAGCCAGTCATTGAAAAGCCGCAGCAACCACAGTCGCAAGAGTCCACAAAGTTCCAGGGAAACCTCGGTTCGGGTTCGATGAGGAAAACAATAGACCCCATACAGTTGGAAACCGGATTAAGACCAACCAGTGCTGGGATTCGGTATGTATATATATATATGTATAAATATATATATACGTATGTGTATATATATATATATATATATATATACATATATTACTTTCAAGGGTTGAGGCTAATTCAACTCTTGGCAGGTTCTACTGGCTTAAGAGGTCATGACCAAGCAGCGTTGGGAGCAACATCATCGTCACACGTCGCACGCAGGGCTGTTGCAATTTGGATTGAAGGAAAGAGGAATTTCGGGTGGTTTCACACCCTTGCCGCCGAATCCCGACGCAAACGAAGCTGAAAGACTCCCAAATTGCGACGACATGTTTGTGCGACCCCGCAGTCTGAGTTTAAGGTTGGAACGAGGAAGCGATAGACCAAGCGGCATGTCATGCATTGCGTCCTTGTAATAGTCCGACATGCTCTGCTTGATCCATGACAAACATGCGAATCTTCCGGTCCGAGTATCGATTTGGCGGAATACCACTTCGTAATCGAGGAGCTTTGTGGCCTGTAAGTTTGGGATCTGTATTCTTTCAAGTTAAGGGGCTTCAGGATTTCGTGTGCTTAGCGATTGAACCTAGTGGCTTGAAGACTCGGCTTCAAGATTTCTTATTTGGGGAACTGCTGCATTCTGTGCATCTCCGTGCACACGCTTGGTCTTGCTTTGTGAACAAAGTATTTATCAGCATCGCCATTGAACACCACGTATAACCCAAGCCTATCTTCATCCATGCATACCAGGCGATGATCAAACGCCATCGAGCCGAATCTCTGGTTGTATCCCTGGGACAATTCGGTGCGCCGACTCCGAAGCAGGCATCCCTCTTACAGTGTATAGTTGCAGGTTCATAATGCGGCACCGCGCTACACATGTGAGTTCAGGTCGAACTGGTCGGTACAGCGCCGTGGCTTATCCATATAGCGGATGCTCAGAGTGCAATCTCGAGGCCCGGAACTGCAAGCTTCATCCCAGACTCTATATAACCCTAACGCAAAACCCAAACCCGAACAAAGCAGGACGCAACTGCGTAGAATCAAGAGCTTCATGAAGTACGAGACACACCGCCCGTTTCGGGATGCTGCTGGCAAGCAGAGATCGGTGCCTTCGATTGCAGATCGTTTGTTCCAGTTTGGAATCCAATGAGACGTGTGTAGCTTCTCTCGATTACACTGTGCACTCTGAGACCGGTGGGAAACACCTATCTGATACAGCGCAGTATCCTGGTCGATTCGGCATGCGTGCTGCTAGCAAAGCATTAATGTTCTTCTCGTGGCCACGTCACACGACCGGCATGCCCACCTCGATAGAGCCTCCAGGTTGGCGCCATCATCAAGCAATTCCTGGACGAGCTTCCAGAACATCAAATATTCGTGAAGGACGACCAGGGATGTGTCTTTCAGGACACACAGGACGGCTGTGATTCTGATAGCGGGCTAGATGAGATTTTGAATGGGCCGGAAGGCTAGGAGGTTCAGCACCACATGCCCAGCAAACTCTATATTACTCTATATGCAAAACCTACCTCCTTGGATTCCAACTGCGCAAAGCAGTTAGTGGATGTCGTGGACTGCAAGCCTGCCTGGAAAAGCAGATTCTTATTCTTTTCTCTTGGTACCGTTCAAGCTCGTGCAAATATACACATGTGCACCCACGTTGTTCCCAGCACCATTGCACGCATGCCCCCCTCCACCCCCCCACCCACCCACCCACCCACCCCCACCCACCCACGCACCCACCCACCCACCCACCCACCCTCCACCCTCCATTGTAGATATATACATACAAAAGTATATATACATATGGTCCTATACCCCAACCTACTTGTACCTGTACCTACCTATACCTACCTATACCTGCTTTCCTACCTACCCACTATATACCGCACACATGCGTATCTGTACTGGTCTTATAGCTACCTACACTAGCTCTAAAACCCACCTATACCTACCTACGGTTGTGCTCCTTTATCTATGTTTGCTAGTGTGCATGTGTACATGTATAGGTATGCATGCGTGGATGGATGTAGTGTGTGAATGCTTGCGTGCCCCCATGGTTGCCACGGGTACAAATCTGTCGTATATAGAAACCATGGAATGATTATCCCGGATGCACCAGCAGTTCTAGGAAGTTTGAATCCGAGGACATGACCGTGTAGTTGCGTGTACGTGCGGGTTTGGGGGCACCGGGGTCAGATCCCAAATTCTTGGAAGCCGGCCGGAGCGTGTATTTGCGTGTATTTGCGTGTCAGTGGCTCTATATGAGCCCTAAAAACGTGTATCTGCGTGTACCTCCAAAACCAGGCTGAACACAAACCTTTGGGTCGCCGTGTCAATTCGTGTATCCTGCTGTTGCCAACTCATGGTCGCCGATCCGAGATTCCTGGCAGTTGTGCTCGATTTAAAGTAGTGATCGATCGCATCCCCGCTGGTTGGAAAGACCCCATGGCTCCGACGAAAGCAAACTTCAGGTGGCCCTCCAACCCTTCGTCTTCCGAGGAGTGGGTTTGGAGGCCTCGAGATGGGCTACCAAACGGGGTATGGGTTCTTAAGGCCGCCCTTAGGGAAGAGGATGCAAGCGAAGAAGGCCGAGGCAAGGGAAAGTCAAAGGGACAGGTAAGTGGAGCCAGAGAAGTGAAGGGCAAAGGAAAGGGAAGTGAAGCCAAAGGAGACAAGGGCAAAGGAAAGGGAAGTGAAGCCAAAGGAGAGAAGGGCAAAGGAAAGGGAAGTGAAGCCAAAGGAGAGAAGGGCAAGGGAAAGGCAAGTGAAACGGAAGAAGAAAGCAAAGGAAAAGGACAGCTTGCCAAAGGAAAGCATGGCTTAGGCCCGATCAAATATTCGGTTTGGTGAGTGTTTACCACGTGTTTGCAGAGTGCCTTGAAACTTGCGGTTTGAGCCTATAGAGATTCGAAAACAGGCAAAGGAGAGGGAAAGACTGCCCTTAACACAAAGGGTGACAAAGGCAAGGGCAAGAGTGCCGAGGCTGACCACCCAAGCAACAACGCTGCCGAAGCCACACTCACAGAGGGTGACAAAGGAAAGGGAAAGGGAAAGAAGGGCCAGAGCACCAAGGGCTGCGCGGGAAAAGGAAAGGAGACACCAAGCACCGAGGCTGACAAAGGAAAGGGAACGAAGGGCAAGGGAAAGGGAAAGGCTGCCCCAAGCGCCGACGAAAAGGCAAAGGAGTCGCCAAGCACCGAGGCTGGAATCCCTGGAAAGGGAAAGGGAAAGGAGGCCCCAAGCTCTGAGGTTGGAAAAGGAAAGGGAAAGGGCAAGGCGGCCCCAAGCGCCGCGGCTGGAAAAGGAAAGGGAAAGGAGGCCCCGAGCACCGAGCCTGGAAAAGGAAAGGGAAAGGCGGCCCCAGTAAAAGGAAGGGAAAGGAGCCCTCAAGCACCGAGGCTGGAAAAGGAAAGGGAAAGGAGACCCCAAGCACCGAGGCTGGAAAGGCAAAGGGAAAGGCCGCCCCGAGCACCGAGCCTGGAAAAGGAAAGGGAAAGGAGGCCCCGAGCACCGAGGCTGGAAAAGGAAAGGGAAAGGCGGCAGTAAAAGGAAAGGGAAAGGAGCCCTCAAGCACCGAGGTTGGAAAGAGAAAGGAGGCCCCAAGCACCGAGACCGAAAAGGGAACGGGAAAGAAGGCCCCAAAGACCCAGGCTGAGACAGGCAAGGGAAAAGGACACCCAAGCGTCGAGGCTGGCAAAGGGAAGGGAAAGGAGGCAAGCACCGAGGGTTGCACGGGAAAGGGAAAGATTTTCCCTGGAAGGAAAAATTAAAATTATCCCTGGCACCGAGGTTCACACAGGCAAGGGAAAGAACGGCGCGGGAAAGAGCAAGGCCAGATGCTCCGGGTTATCATTCCGAAAATATCACCCAATGTAGTTTCTTGGAGGATCGAATGCCTACCGATGCCACTGTCGAGTGCTCATTAGACACGATATCACAGTCCATGGTGTGTGACCTGAGTGCATGTGACATGAGCATAGTAGATCTACCGGTTTTTATGTATGTCATATCTACCCACCGCTCTAGGTCGGAAGCCCTGCGGAGATCTCTACACCCCCGGCGAAGCGGCGGCGATTGGATGATGTGGCCTCTGCTGAGAAGTCTTCTGAGAAGGTATCTTCGCTTCGGGATTTGAGCCGTGAGTGCTTCAGCAACCTGACAAAGGATGCTTTCGTGTGCCCCCTCACCGTCTTGGAAGAAAAGTTTCCCTATGCCTGGGTTGGCGATGATGTCCGCATTCGCAAGAAGAACATTGAAAGCCACCCCATCTTCCAGGATTACATGGAGCACAACAAGACTCTCCAAAGCCCCTTCCAGTGGGAGATGTGTACCAATGATTGTATTCCGCACCTGCAGAACTACAACAACTTCCTGCTGCAGCTGCTGAACCCGAAGCCTGGCACCCTGAGCCGACGTGACACAGGCCGGCAATCTTGCTGCTTTTACAGTTGTCTAACAAACCATACGACCGCCCCCCCCCCCCTTCCCTCGCCCCCCCCCCCGACCTGCCCCCCAACACACCCCCCACTCCCAAAATACAATCGCGCACGCCCGCATTCACCCACACTCATACCCCGCCCAGCCCATACCCATACCCCTATATTTACCTGTTCCCAGAGCATTATATGCCTGTGCCCAAAACCGATACCCGTTCTTACACCCTTGCATCCAGGCCTCAGCACCACGAGTGCGAGCCCGACACTGCCAGCATCCTCGCCGAGCCCCTCGGAGCCACCGCCACGGTCCTGGGCTGAGAATTTAAATTCGGGCCAAGCTCTATCGACTCTATCGGTTCCTAATTCCAGGCCGACGAGAATGCCGAGACAGTTGTCATCCCTCACCGTCACGAGCAACGGTGACGGCGCGACGGAAGTTGGGCCTCTGGGGTTGAAAGATGAGAAAGGTCAGGTGAAAAGGGTCAAGGTGCTGTCGCCTGAGGAGAAAGAGGCCATAAAGGCCGGGTTTAAGCTGCATCAAGAGCATGACGAAGATCTTATCATGCACGATGGTCGGTCTGCAGGCCATGACCCACCCCAACCAGATGGATGCAGGGGAGCGGAAGCGTCAGAACGAAGCACTCCGACGCAAGTTGCTCGGTGGAGGCCGATCACGTTTCAGCCACTCAACATAGAACCACTAATTTATCCCTGACCATTGCAGGACTCAAGCCGGGACTCCTCGAAAAGTATCAGAACTGCAGCGGCACCACACAGAAGCCAGCACCTCAATCGGGCTGTCATGCAACACAGAAGCCCAACTGGATCACCCTGCAGGTTCGAGTTTTTGAAGGCGTTCATTTTGGACCCCGACATGGAAAACATCGACGTGGAGCATTGCTTCAAGGAGTGACTTGGATGGCACTCAGCACCACAGACTGAACAGCAGCATTGATTCGTTCTGCAATAAGGATGTCGGAGCGCAAAACGGCGGACGTGTTCGTGGAATTGCCGCTAGAGGAGCTCAAGAAGTCCTACACGAGCCCGGCCCAAGTTCGTTTTTTGACCGACGTCATCTTAAAGCAGCCAGGGCGGCCGCACCCACAGGACTGCTCTTCACATACACATGCTCATGCAAGCGTCAGTGTGCAATTCAATGTGATCGCGAGGATCCCTCCAACAACGAGATGCGCCTCTACAAAGTCTACCAGACTGGAGTGGACAAAAGCCCCTCGGCTCAATAATCCGAAAGCGGTCCGAGTGTTGATTTCTTGTAAACATACGAGAGTGTACCTGAGGCTCGAATGTGTCGCAGCTTTCAGCCAAGCTGCGTGGCACGGCGCGGGTCGGGAAGAATGCTGCAGCCAGAAATGCCCTGGCGGAGTCCTTGGCAAGCAAGTGTGCAGAGATGACGAAAAGCTCCGGCAAGACTGACAAGCAGCCAAAGACGAAGAAAGACAAGAAGGCCTTACATGTCACTTCGTATATGCATCGCTAGTGTCAAAGCCACGATAACTTGTACCATCTTTGTCTCCACGCCGTCATTGTGATCATCGTCCGAAGTCCGAAGAACAGCATATCATCCTAGGCGCTGCCAGATTGATTGTTTGTCGTCTGAGCTTTTTAAAGTAGAGCCTAGGATCTACGAAATTCAAGCCCACACCCTAAGAACGCCGGCTCCAATCCGGCATCAGCTGGGAAGCCACAGCTACTTCTGTCGCTTTTCCTACTAGACTACATCGGCCCTCCGTTTTGTTCTGTGTGAACAGGAGCTTACGCACGACGAGAAGCAGCAGAAAGAGTTCGATCGAGATTTGCAAGCGTGCCCTGACTTTGACAGCCGTGCTCGAGTCGAATGCTTTGTGCTGGATGTCGTGATGAATGCCTCTGAGGGTGCATGCTCTGGCCAGCAAAGCACGCGTGACTGCGAAGAATATCATTGATGCAAAGCTCCTGAACCAGGAGGTTTCACCGGCCTCCTTTTCGGAGTTTTTGTGTGCCTTCACATATTCAGCTGCATGCAGGCTACCGTGCAAAGCTTGAAGTCGGTCTATGGGCAGCTGATGGAGCTGCATGCAAGGCTTCCTGTTTGCAATCCTCGTGTTTAAGTCGGTCTGGAGCTTGCCCTGGAATTGAAAGGGCTGTTGCTGCTACAGGGTCAATGAGATGATCTTTAACGGCGGCACCTTCGAGAACTATGCGTATGTCTTGAATACGGAGAAAGAGCGCTGTGAGGCGCCGGACTGTAGACTGTTGTGCGACAAACTCCCAAATAATCCTACTTAAAGGATCATGGGACTTAGTAAGTAGGTTATAATTGCCCCTAAGTGTAGTTATCCTAACTATAACCTACTTATAACCCTACTTACTGAGTCCCATGATCCTTTAAGTAAACCTGAACTATAGAGACAGGCCCTGCGTCGTAGGTTCGTCGTATACCTATACAAGTTAGGAGGAAAAATGTAAACACCAAGAGCAAACCCTAAGCCCTTCATGCGCGTAGACCCCACATGCTAAATCCCCACATGCACCACGGCCTTACACAAACCCCATGAAGCCTGCTGAAGACCGAACGTCCAACCCCGAAGCCCGAAAGACCCAGGTGTAAGCTGCATCCAAGCCAAAGTTGCAGGACTTCGAGAAGCAAGTCGCGTCAGCAGAAACCATCGTCAAAGCCCACGAGAGCCGTCTCATCCTCAGCTGGGTGTACTCATGCATGTGTGTTGCTATCGGATCGAGTTTGTTCTCACAATTAAGGGGTCGCGGCCGAGAAGAGAAAGCGGGAAAAGGAGAAGAAAGAGGAAGAGGAGAATGCAAAAAAAGCGAAGGCCGAGGATGAATGGGCAGCATGGAACACCGGAGAAACCGAAGATTGGGGTGAGGAGTGGGAGGAAAATGCCTAGGCTTCTTTATCGAGCATCGTCATGAGTTTTCAAGCTGTAAGCTTGGTCGGGTAGGATTGTTGGTGCACTGCTTGCTGATACCTCTAAAACATCCCGAGGCTGCATGAATCAGGCAAGTGTCGCAGTGTCATCGATGTCAGCCGATCGCGCCGTGCAGAGTCCTTGATTGAGGATCGAGTGTGGTGGTTTTCAGTGTATATTGAACCCCTTTAGACAGAGCAAATTGCCTCAATTGCCTATCGAGTGCCCCAGAGTCTACAGCGAACTACTTTCCGCCCTGCTGCCACAACTCGATCCCGGTCGCAAGCGAGTTAGAGCATCCAAGAAACATCGGATGCCGATAATGTTCGAGGCGCAGCCTGTTCAATGCTAAGCATTGCAGCAGGGTTTAGCAGGCGTCTGGCATCGATCATGTTGGTTGCCTGAAGACTCCAAGCTCCATCTGTAGAAGCCAAAGCCACCAAATCATCAGGTTCAACACTGAGGAATTGTCACTGCCGGAAGAACATTCTACTTAAACTTCTCATGGTTTATCACCGTCACCATGACCATCATCAAGCGAGGCATCTTCAGTGTCAAATCCAGCATGCAATGATGCTGGGAGGGGATATGCCCGCAAGCTGCCGCAGGCTGCTCCTAGACTTTAGACGAGTGCGCACTGCCGGTGCAAAGAGTGTGTGGCTGTCTGTTGTCGCTCCTAGAGATAATTCGAGGAACTTCGCCAGCGATGTGATGCCTCGATCATCCGTGGCTTGAAGACTTTAGTTCCTACTCCATTGTATTAAAGGCCTATGTAGATCCCACACCCGAAATGTTCGTGCAACTATCTAACCCAAAACCCACGAAACCTTAGATGAACCCTGAAGCCCGAAACCTCATTTTCATATCCTGCCTCTGTTATATCCGAATCTCCAAGATCATACAAGGTTAGTCTTCCAAACCTAAACATGTGAGCACTGTGAACCCTTTCAAATGTGTCAGCATGTCGAAAGCCCAATGGGCTACGCAGCTCGTCCATGATACAGTCAATGAGTTTTTCGAAATGCTGGGAGCTGGTGAGGCTGGACAGATCGAACATATGTGTTTCTGAAGTATAGACATGGTATGCTGCAGCAGGTCCCAATGGAAAGACTCAGATCCTTGCTGAGTCACGGTCTCAGCCATCTCGCATGTACTCGAAGATCCATCCTGATGCTGAGGTCGTTTCAACAATGTGCCGTATTATCTTATACCGAGACTTGTAATGCAATGACTCACGTTGTGCGTGAAAGCTGCCGAACTGAACTTGCTTTGTGGATCCAAGGCAAGATGTTGCGCGGTTATTGGAGATTGTGCAAGCTGCTGCATCATCTCGAGGTCTAGGAAATGCACTGGCAAAGTGGATCAATGAGCAGCCCTGGCGAATCTCGAATGCAATATGCCATGCTATCCCAGGTTGCGGCGCAGTGCAACAAGTCTCATGGTTGTATATATGCTTGCCTTATGTGAGGGCAAGTCCTACCGCAGAACTATTCGATGACAGTCCCCATCGCTGCTTGGACTAGAACCGTGGTGCGAAAAAATTGTCAACCTCACAACACACACTAGAATACCGAAGTTCAAACTCGGAGCCCGACGCGCGGTAGACTAAGAATCTTCTATGTGCCGGCCCTGAATTTTTCTATGTATGATCTTAAAAGAGCGTATTCAGCTGAGGAGCGCCTCGATATGCACGGCCGAGCGATCCCCGACACGCAGCAGCACGAGATGCTATTGCCTCACGAGGTTGTCGGCCGGCTCTATGCTTCTGGGCTCATGGACCTACTCACGGGAGATGCTGATGAGTCCTGTCTGTGGAGTGATGGCTTATACTTGGTACCGCACTCTTCTGCAGAAGCAACACTAATTTATAGGCGGTGCAAACCAATCTTGACTGATCGATCTATGTGGTGTAGTGTGCTTATAAAGCCCACTAGTCGATGATAACTAAATGCATGTTGGGGCAGCAGCAACTTGAGGATGCCAGGCGATACTGGGAAATGGAACGGGACACCGAATGGTTCCGACAACATCCTGTGCTTTCCGCTGGTGTCGACTTGAGCAAGTGCATCCCACTGCGCCTCTATGGTGACGGCGCCGAAGCATTCCGAAACCCAGCATGCATGCAAAGTGTGTGATCGATGGCTTCATCCTCTGCAGTTGGGAAATTCAGGGTTCAGGATTTTTGCCTTGTGTGATATGGCGACCCTGTTTGTAAGAAAGCCAAAGTCTGCGGTCGGCCCACGCATGATCTCATATAACTCAGCAAGCCGAGGATCTCACAAGTTCGAAATCCTAGTGCTGCAGAGCGTTCTTGGGAAGTCTTCAACAACTTTGAACAATCGCTGGTTGTCTCTAGGCAGCACTGTTAACGGCGGTCATGTGGGTCCATGTCCACCTGTAGAATGTGCAGTTATTCTGAGGCTCTCCTGTGCGAACGCTTCATTGCACACAGCAGCTGCTCGGAACAAGATCCTTCAGGTTCTGGCATGGAGCTTCAATGCTCTTAGCTTCCCGGACGGTTATATATCGATGCCACATTAACTGCCTGAACTACACAATAAACTCTGGACTTTGGTAACCATGGCCGAGACTCCAAGGCTCAGTCCAAACATTCAATCCACAAACTTTTTGAGAATAGTCTCCTACAGCAAAAGTATCATTGCTTATGATTCTGAGTCCTGTATCTGGTTAGACCCAGAGGACCGCCGATTGAAAAAAATCAAGCGGGATTGAAAATTCTCAGCGTTTTGATTGTGTCGATCAAATTCAATAGAAAACGATCTTTTTCAATAGAAATTTAAATCCTCAAAATCAATAGAACTGCGACATAAAAATCAATAGAAACCTCCACATCAAAATCAATAGAAAATCTCCATAAAATCAATAGAAATTTTCCATAAAATCAATAGAAATTTTCCATAAAATCAATAGAAATTTTCCATAAAATCAATAGAAATGTTATCTCAAATCAAACGAGAAACACTTCTGACATCAATAGATTTCAGCGCTATCTCTGCCTCCACCACTATATATAATACCTCTACCTCGACCTCAACCTGTACCTTTATCCGTATCTCTGCCTGTATATCTCTACCTTTACATCTTTACTTCTTTATCTCTCTATCGCTGTATATCTCTCTATCGCTCTACCGCTCTATCGCTCGATCTACCGCTCTACCGCTCGGTCGCTCTATCTCTCTATCTCTTATATCTCCCTGTCTCTCTATCTCTCCATCTCTACCTGTATTTTTATTTCTATATATCTATCTCTTTCTTTTTTCTCTTTCTCTATCTCTCACTTTCTCTTCCCCACCCTTTCCCAGAAGGCTTCCAGCCTAACACTTCTTTTTCACAGCAGCGGCAGGGAATCTTGGGTGAAGCTTCTTTTGAGCTCTCCTTCGAAACTTGGCCTTGTAAAGGCCTCGGAGCCTAACTTTCAAAAACGGTTCCTGGCTACTTGGACTTGGACGTGGAATTGGACTCAGGCATTCCAGCCTAACACTTCTTTTCCACAGCTGCGGCAGGGAATCTTGGGTGAAGATTCTCTTGAGCTCTTCCTCAAAACTTGGCCGTGGAGGCTTGGAGCTTACCTTTCAAAAAAAAGCTCCGGGCTACTTGGGCTTGGACTTGGTATTGGACACTGGCAGCCCGCATGGCTGCAAGCCGTCCCTGACTCTCGGGTTTTGCTTGATGATCATTTTTTGAATCGGGGACAAAAAATCCCAAACGAGAAGGTGACCCGGCGGAGCTTCCGCTTCAGCTTCCTGTGAGGGGTCGTGGTAAAAGTCAGGCTCCTCTGGCCACTCCTTCATGGCCTGCTCAAAGTCACTCTGAGTGATCGGAGGGTCATACATGCCCAAGACCATCGTTTCCTGGCTCAGGCTCACGTTGTCCGGGCTCTGGTTTGGCCCCTTGGCCATGGTCTCGGCAGCTTGGCAAGCTTCCCAAACGGCTTCCAGACCTCCATCCGAGTTGTCTTCTTCCTGCAGATCTGTTTCGGCGTAAGGGTTTAAAAGCTGGTTATGAGGGTATAGGGGTTCACATCTATCTATCTATATATATATATATATATACAAAATCTATATATCGCACTGAAAGAATCCCGCCTCGAGAGCAAAGCAGGTGGCGGCTGCAGGCCTCTTGGCTGTCGTCTCTGCCGGAGTCTCCAAGGTGGCGTCTGGCCTCTTGACTGTCGTCTCTGCCGAAGTCTCCAAGGTGGCGGCTGGCCTCTTGACTGTCGCCTTTGCAGAAGTCTCCAAGGTGGCGGCTGGCCTCTTGGCTGTCGTCTCTGCAGGAGTCTCCAAGGTGGCGGTTTGGCTCTTGGGAGCTTGGCCACTGGAGGTCGTGGAAGTCGCAGGTCTTTTCTTGACGACCTTGACCTTGACGACGGCCTCCTTGTCTGCGAGCTTGGCAGCTGGCTTCTTCGAGACCGGGGCCTGTCGAGGCACAGCCAAAACTTCAAAAAACAGACTTAAGCTCGACAAGCTCACAGGCAAGTATCTGGCCTGCCGTGCGGCCGGCTTCTTCTGGCTTCCTACTTTTGCCATCTGAAGAGCCTATAAACTGCAGCTATAGACGGCGACACATTTTTAAGCGTCCGGATTATACCACTTGGGAATGTACGTATAGGGCCGTCCGGCCCTTAGCAGATGGCGCAAGCGACTTGTTTTCCATGGGCCGTTTGCAGTCGGCCTGGACCTGGACCGTTTGAGCAGCTTATGGCTCATGGGCCGCTTGCAGTTGGCGTGGACCTGGACCGCTTGCAGCTTGGCTGCTTGGGTCAGCTTGGCTCATCCAGCACTAGCAAGCCCTTTAAAAGCAGATGCCAAAACGTCCTGTACTTGAACAGGATGGTTTCCGGCACCTTGTGAGCTGCAGTGCCTGAAAGGCAAGCATTGGCGATGTGAGACATCAAGCCCATAAAGGATTCGGAACCATACGTCCAAAAAAACCTGGGGGCCAAGTGCTGCGAAACTTCTGGCAAGTGTGCCGTCATGTGAAACTTGGAAACTTGGCTATATCGACACTGCTGGGCATCAAAAGCCAGCTTGGCAAGATGGCCGTAGTGCTTGGTCAAGCACTGGACTTGGTCGGCGAATTTTCGCCTGACGTCCTGGGGCCACTTGAAGTCTTGCCTGTCCAGCAAGTCGTAGATGTCCCGCAGCGACTCAAGGACACGAAGTCGGTGCAGGCTTCGGCGATCATCTTGGGAGCCTGAAATTGCTGTAGAACTTTAAACAAGAATAAGGTCGTGTTCACATTTATAGATATAATGCAGCTTAGACACTGTACCTCCTGGCGAGCTCCACAGCAACAGGCATGAAATGCCTGATTCGCCTGCCCTTCTGGTGCTTGAGGCAAGGGTACTCATTGGCACTGCTGGCAATGTCAGACTTCCATTTCAGGTTCGGCAACCTGGTGCCTGAAGGAATGCCTAGCTCCTGGTAGATTTCCTGGATTTCGGCATTCAGGCAACTCATGTTGGTGTCCCTGGAACCTGGCTTGGAGTCTTCGATGATCTCCCAAAGCAGATTCCCCACCACATGGCAGGACACACCGAGGTCCAGGACGTGGAGGACGTCAAGCTTCAAAGCCTGAGCATTGACGCCTTGGACCTGGAAAAGCGGGTGCTCCAGCCTGGCTTCCAGCTGCCTTGGCCTGAGTGTTGTCCTTCTCCAGCCTGCTTCCTGGCGAAAGTCGTTCCAGCAGTTCTCGCCCTCTTGGGTGCAAGCGCACCAAAGGCAAGGGTTGGCTTGGTTCGGCCTGGGGAACTTGAATTCCTGGTAGAAGAACTCCATGTCCCCTGTGATGCAGTAGATCACTCCTGGCCTGAACCGCCTGGAGGTCGTTGGGCACCTTCCTGAGGCCATGGCTTGGAGGGACTCGCAGAGCTTGGTCCAAAGATCTTCCATGAGCTTGGGCGTGATGCACGACTTGGGAATGCAGGCCAGCAACAATTGGCTGCTTGCCTGGACTGCGAAAGCAAAAATTAGAGACACCAAGACCTAAATGGTGATTTTGCGGTCGTACTGCCGAAAGAATACTAGACAAGCCAAGCGTCAATCGAACGTCGTGACGTTATCGCTCTCATGGATATCACAAGCAGACTGTCCACCTTGGAGTGGGGAGCTGCGTCGCCGTGCAAAGCGAAAGGGACCAAGGCTTGGGTGTCCTGGAAAACTTGGTCAAAGTAGTCCTGGCTTTGCGACACCCTGGAGTTAGCGCCTTTTTGGCTGTCCCAAAACTTGGCAATGTCCTGGATACCCAGGATGTCATCGTCCATGCCATCCAGGCTTAGCATCCAGTTGTGCGGAAGCATGACTGGAAGCTTGCAGTCTACCTGGATTTTTTGGCCTGTGGCGCTTTTCCCCCATGCCTTGGTCTGCACGACCGTTGGGTCTGGAGCAGCCATGTCCTTGAAGACCCTGGAAAGCAGCTGGTGGTGCGTGTGGTTCGGGTTAACACCATGCGAACCCAAGCTGGCAAGTCCCACAAGGTCGGCCTGGGAGCAGCCTGACTTGACAGCTGCCTGGGACAGCTCCTGGACGACCTTGGCGCTCAGGTCTCCCAAACACCACAGCCTTAAAAGGGCCACCGCAAGTGGAGATTCTGGCTTTATCTCGCGACAGGAGGAAGAGGAAGCTTGGTCCTCCGTCTTCCTTTTCCTCCCTGACATGGCTTCGCCTGGACATCTAAACCTAAACCTGGCTTGGTCCTCGAAGCTTCAAAGCGGGGAATTTGCAACTTGAACACGAGAACAAAGGCAGTTTGCAGCAGTCCCTGGCAGCAAAACGCTTCTTTTTGGCGCTTGAAACTCCAGCTTTAGGTTTCAGTAGGCTCTCTCCCTTGAACTGCCTTTGCTCTTGGAGCCTAAGAGGCTGGAGGGTTCAAAACATCCAGACTGCGTGGCCTGGACTTAAGGCCGTTCACAGCTTGGAAAACCCTGCCTGCCTGGACTTCATGAAAACTATAAGCTAAAATCTCATCAGGAATAGCTGCCGGGTCAAGACTCAAGACTTCTAGCTTTTGCTGGACTCTGCAGGGCCGTGGTACCAAAGACTGTTGCGTGTTACACGTTGCTTGAGCTTGGGCCTCTATGCAGCCATCC
>CAJNDT010006025.1:294577-497077 GCA_905221615.1 Symbiodinium sp. CCMP2592 | reverse complement strand
GAAGTACGGCCTACTTGCTGGGACAGGTGCACAGACGGACGCGTCTGTTCACAACAAGGTGTCGGAGGAGGAAGCCATAGTTGCAACGTAGTAACTGAGTAGACTGAGCAGATTGAGAGATTTGAGCGATGAGTGCTAGCAGCAGTTTCGCGAGTGCACGAGACCAAAGGCGCCCGCAAAGCGCAGAGCACGCTCGCGCAGCGTTCAATTGAAAAAATAGTAGTAGTAGTAGGTGTAGTAGGTGTAGTAGTAGTGTAGCAGCAGTCGTCGTAGAAGTAGTAGTAGTAGTAGTCGTCGTCGTCGTCGTAGCAGCAGCAGTAGCAGTGGTGGTGGTAGTGGTAGCTGGTGGTGGTAGTGGTAGCTGGTAGTGGTAGTGGTCGCAGAAGCAGCAGTAGCAATATAAGTAGCAGTAGCAGTAGCAGTTGCAGTAGCAGTAGCAGTAGCAGTAGTCGTAGTCGTAGCGGTAGTCGTAGTCGTAGTCGTGGTCGTGGTTCTAGTAGTAGTAGTAGTAGTAGTAGTAGTAGTAGTAGTAGTAGTAGTAGTAGTAGTAGTAGTAGTAGTAGTAGTGGTAGTGGTAGTGGTAGTGGTAGTGGTAGTGGTAGTGGTAGTGGTAGTGGTAGTGGTAGTGGTAGTGGTAGTGGTAGTGGTAGTGGTAGTGTAGTGGTAGTGGTAGTGGTAGTGGTAGTGGTAGTAGTGTAGTAGTAGTAGTAGTAGTAGTAGTAGTAGTAGTAGTAGTAGTAGTAGTAGTAGTAGTAGTAGTAGTAGTAGTAGTAGTAGTAGTAGTAGTAGTAGTAGTAGTAGTAGTAGTAGTAGTAGTAGTAGTAGTAGTAGTCGTCGTAGTACTGTTGCTGCAACCGCCGCAGCTGCAGCTGCACCAGCTGCACAAACAATAACAACAGCAACAGCAACAATCAGCCAGCAGTTGTAGCTACGACGGCAGCAGCAGGAGCAGCAGCCACAACAGCAGGAATAGTGACCACAGCATCCGCAACAACCACAACAATCTCCACAAGCACAGCTACAGAAACTGCAACAGCACGTCGCCAACAAAAGAGCAACAGCAACGACTGAAGCAAGAGCCAGCCGCAGCACCGACAACCAAATGTAGCAAAGGCCCTATCACAAGAATCGCAGCAGCATGAACGGTACATGGTGACGAGGGAGCGAGCAGTTACTGATGATGAGTGCGCTGGTGACTGCGACCATGGCACTGGCGAGAACGAAGAGGGTGACGATGATGAAGATCGTGATGATGATGACAATGATCATGACCATTGTTATGACAAAGTTCATGAAGGCAACTCTAACGGTATCTATGGTGCTGGCCGCGACCACCTTGACAGCGACAGGGGGTGTTGGTGGTGATGACTTTGATGTGGGTGCATAAGGCTATGGAGGAATAGTACGAAAAGGCTGCGACAGGAATCGATGATAATTCTGATTGGTTCTCCAGGAGTCTGCCTACCTGATGGAGGGATGGTGGTTTGGCGTCCAGGTAGAGGCAACTCACGACCTCAAAATCTACGAGGGTACCTTGGCTGTTGAAATGATTTAAAATGCTTTTCATGGAATATGGGGGCCCGGGCTAGTGCACAACACCAGACATCTAAGTACAAAGGCCGCCATATATCTGAACCCATCTACATTATATTACAGAAACTCCTACATTCTATTATGGAACGCCTTGCGTACCCTGTGGAGTAATGCATTTCGGTTGCAGTGACGGTTTCGGGAGTCTTGCCCCTGTGAGACCTGAGCCCCCTAAGCTCTAAGCTCTAAAAGTTCTATGAGCGTTTCTGTAAGGGTGTCAACAAGGGTTCGGCCCTGAAACTCCAAACCCCTAAGCCCTGCGGACCTAAACCGCAGACAGAGGCAGGTGTCCGAACGGGGACGGGTTGCGGATGTGTTGCCCATCTATGCACCGCCAAAGTGCCCCAGACCCTCAAGGCAATTCTTAAAGGAACCCTGGAATCCTTAGCCTCAAAGGAACTGCCAAAGGAACCCTACTGTAGCCCTCAAGGGAGCCCTTGCCCGTTTTTGGAGCCCTTTGGAAAAGTGTCAGGCCCGGGATGGTGGCTCCTCTTTGCCTCTGTGCTATGCCTCCAGTGCAACGTAGGAGGCCTTCGAGGGCCTGAGAGTGCTGGGATCCGGTTTGTACTGGGCTCATTAAGGATTCTGGGTGGCTGGAAAAATGCCTGGAAACCCGGAAACTTGATGTAAATGAAATTCAGCTCTGGCGCTCGTTGTCAGCTTTGAGCAGTTCGAACTGCCCTGGTGATGGTGGCAGACCTGAAGTTCATGAGGGTGATGTTCGTGTGGGAGAAGGTGATGGTGATTAACTTCTGCTCCGGAAGATGATGTGTTCTTGCCGGAGGTGACCTCGGATGATGACACCCCCAACCCCATCTTCCCACCTGATGGGTTTAGAGGTGGGTCCAGAATATGATGACCACAATATGATGACCATGAGGGATATGGGCCAGGGACATGATGTACTGCCAGATTGTTTTCTTTAAAGCAAGTTCCTTGATTGGTTACCCCTGGCGAGCCTTAGTTGGCAGAGCACGATGGCGTACGTGTAACAAACAGCCCTGCGCACGAAGTCTCCGATCGCTCTTTGAAGGAACAGTCTCCGATGACTGCGCATCCCTGCGACATAGCGAGTTCTGAGTCTCAGATGCGATTTGACTGTGGGCTCCTACGAGGGGTACCGGAAGTATTTTCGACTGTGGAGTGCAAGATCAGTAGAGAGGTCACTATAACGTATTGCGATACTGCTCAGGGAGTCCCCAATAAGAGATGACACCACTCAGCACTCATGACATATGCTCCGAAGATGCAGTCATTTCTTTGGGGTTTGGGGTCTCCAAGCTGTATTCTGCAAGCCTAAGTCCTAAACCCCAAGCCCCAAACCTCAGCTGAGTTGTGAGGTTTCTGGCTAAACCTTCGATGGTTCCTCCTGCTGCTGGCCCTGGCCTTCTGCGTGCTCCTCTGCCTGTCGGGCCGGCAGGGAGGTGGTTGCCCTCAACGGTGCCAGGCGGGCAACGAGGGGTGGGGTCGGGGGGGGGGGGGGGGGGTTTAGAGGCTCGGGGACCTAGTCAGTTCGAAGTGGGGGTTGGAATCACGATGAGACAGTCTCGGGCACGGCTACAGCTGTGTACCCAAACCACCACCACCACCGCCGCCGCAACCGGCACGACCGCCACCACCGCTCCTTGTGACCTCAAATTTTACCGACACACTCCCTTCAGTCGGCGGTTTTTCGGCTTCCAGAGCGGTCAGCTTGTTTTAGGAGTGAGAGCTCTGGGTTCGGGGTGCTTCAGAAAACCGAGTCCAACTCCACGCCGCCTCGGGTCCCGGAGGCGTGGTGGCCAAAGAAGAAGCCGGCCGTTTGGGAGGCATAAACCTGGTTTCAGGCTTTGAGGTTCCGGGCTTGGAATTTCAGGTTTAGAGTTCAGGGTCTGACGCTCCAAATCCCCTGCGCCCCGAAACCTTCGAAGTACAGGCTCCGAGCCCTAACAAAGAGCCTTCAGGGTCCTAAATCCTTACCTTTGGTTAGTAGGGAATGGAAAAATGGTAGTAATAGTAGTTATAATTGTAATTACCCCATTCCTCCATTCCAAAGGTAAGAATCTCCAAAGCCCGAACCCCAATCTCCCTTTGGACCGGAGCGCGACCGCGGCAGTGGAAAAAATGTTCAGGACTTTTTGGCTTTAGGGTTGTGAATTCGAATCCGAGGTTCTCTGTGCGATTCACAAGGGCTCGGGTTTTCGTTGGGTTCTATAATTTAAGGTTTTGGGGCTTAGGCTTTGTAGGGTTGAGGGTTTAGGGCCGGTTGCTTGACTTGGGGTCTAGCGACTAATTTTAGGCTGTGCTGCAAGGCCGTAAGATTTGGGAGGTGTATTTGTGGGCGTGAGGCTTGCTGTTTGTGACCGCTTTGCTAAGGATACAAAAGCTGAGGGGGTCCCACGTAACCCTGAAACCCAAACCCTGACCCCGAGAGCCGTAAATCCAAAGACTCCAAAATAGTAAAACCCTACTACCACAGAAAAGCGCTGGACAACTTCATGGCCCACAAGGAGGTAAGGAGGTCATGAGCTTTCCTTTCACATTTGCCAAAACCGGCCATGGGGCTCGAATCATACCAGAACTAAGAGGCTCCCTGAACTACGGATCATTCTTTACCATGTCACACGTAAGGGCGCGCGGGACCCAAGTAGTAAGTTGGGCAAAGGCAGGGCTGTCTGTAGGATAACCACCTGCAGGGACTGTAGTGTACTGATGTCTTGAACCCGAGGTGTTGCCGACTGACTAGGTCCCATGGCTCTTGAAGTGTGTGATACCACTGGCAAGATCCGAGAGAGAACGAGACAAGAAAGGGGTCTGCAACATAGCAGTAGTTCTCTATCTCCTCATGCCCCCTGTGTTCCTGTGTTTTAGTCCTGCACATAACTCCAGATGCGCCAAAACCTTAGGAAATCAAGTGATTTAGCATCCTATGTTAATCACTTCGAGCAGCCGCTTGTTCGCCAGCCGATGAGACAGTAGGTTTTTCATCCGAAGCCTCCATCTGTTTGAACATGGTGTCTACAGTCAGAAACCCGTATGCACGCCCCTGTAAACCCGACGATTAAGCCCTTCACCCGGCCCATTATGGGAGGTCTTGACGAAACTCTCCCATCTTTCCAGGCAACAGCAAGCCAATGAGTCTAGGGTTGAGGGCCAGATCTTCACGAGAATTGATTTCTGACAGGACTGACCCCCGATATCTGCAAGATTTTAGGACGTGGAGCTCCAAAACCTATGCAAAGACTCGTTGGAACGCTGAGAACTGCCCCGCCCAACTTTGACCAACGATTTCTTTAGTTTAATGTTGACACAACTTCAACCATGCAAGCAATGTGAAACCTCCTCCTACGGCCCAAGCCGTAAGTCGTAAACCCAATGTGCTACAACCTGAAGCTGCAGACCCCGAGCCGTCGAGTGCCCTTAAGAGCAGCCGCGGCCATGCGGCGAGCATGGCCCTGGCCCTGGCCCCTCCTCCTCGTGGCGCAAGGATCAGAGGACTTTGTCAGCTGCATAGGTGGGGGAGCCCGTTTAAAAGGCACATATATATATATATATATATATATGCGAATTCTATTTTTGGGGGGCATCAGAGTCAGGAGATTCCAGAAACTCTCCCGAAGCCTGTGACCCTCGGGGCCCCTTAGTAGGTGCAGAACGTCGAGCCCACGTGGCCACCTTTGCCAGCGAGCTGGACATGATCCAGTCGGCTTTTTTTGCGTCTACGTCCAAGGTTTTCGGTGAAGTTGCGGTATTGGACTATGGCCGTGGGGCGGAGTGGCCCAAGCTGACTGTGAGGTTACACGCATACAAAGATTATGTTTTTCGGATGATGGCCTCTCAAATCTGCGACTTTGTGCTTTTCGTGGATGGTTACGACTCGGTAGTTACCGGCTCGACGGAGGAAATCGTTGACAGGTTGTTGGCGCTGGAGTCAAGGACTGGCAAACCCGTCGTCTTCGGTGCAGAAACACAGCCGGATAAGTTCTTGGAAGCTTTTCAAGAGCTGGCCAAGGCCAACAACGTGAGCACACCATGGCGATATCTCAATGCCGGGCTCATGGCAGGACGAGTTTGGGCGCTTCGTACCTTCTTTCAGGAGATACTGCATGGCCACGGCATGGACGACCCCATCTCCGACCAGGTCTTGTGTGCAAACTTCAGCCTCTTTCAGCGGCCGGACTTGGTGGCGCTGGACTACCAAACCGAGCTCTTCTTGAATGCCTTCGGCATCGAAGGTATTTTAGACGGCCCCTGGGCCTGGGACTTGGGCCAACCCCCCCAGTCGGTGGCTTTGGTGGAATCCCAGGGCCAAGCTTGGATCGAAAATCGTCTCACCAAGAAGAGACCCCTGATCTTCCATTTCCCGGGGCCCGGGAAGTTCTCCAAAAAGGCGCCCTGCCTGAAAAATCCGAGGCTCTTCTGCCTGAGGTCTTTGCCCTTCGAAGTAGTTCGGCTACTTCTGCCCGAGGCCTACAAGGGTTGGCGCCTGGAGACTGGGTTTGGCGAATTGGGAGATTTTCAGTTTTCCCTTGTTGAGCCTGAGATTCTAAGATTTTAGGAGGAGCTCATATACGAGTATTATTCGGGTGGTTTGAGGGCCCAAAGCTATACTATAATATAACTACAGTTGTTCTATAGTATCTCTGTATTTACTATAAGATAACCATAGTAACCAGCCGAAGGAGAGCATGCAAGATCTCTTTGACGACCTCTCCACACCCTGGCTACCGCGCTGGAACAACGACGACTACCTTCACTTCCAGCGGACCTGGGGCGTTCTAGAGAAGCCAGGTGGCAATCTGGGATAAATTTTGCAATTTCTGCGAACAATTTTAGTTTGTGGCAAGTTCTTATGGATCTCGCGAGCAGTTTGGGAGCCCCGACTGCAACCCAGGAAGATCAAGCTGAGAGAGCGCATCATCAGTTACATGGGGCTCCTTGACCTTCTTCTTCTCGCCCTCTTCGCCCTCTTCCTCTACTACCGCGTCTGGCGGCTGAGAGGATGTTCTCGGCTGCCGCTCTCTCTCCCCCAGACTCTTCGGCTGCGAGTGAAGCCCGAGACTCTGGACCTTTGAGGAAAAGATCGGGGCGATACTGCTACTACTACTACTACTACTACTACGACGACGACTACGACTACGACTACGACTACGACGACGACGACGACGACTACTACTACTACTACTACCACAACTGCGACTACGACTACGGTTGCTGCTGCTGCTGCTGCTGCTGCTGCTACTGCTACTGCTACTACCACGACTACGACTACTACGACTACTACGACTACCGACTACGACTACCGACTACGACTACGACTACTGCTACTGCTACTGCTACTGCTAATGCTAATGCTACTGCTCCTGCTACTGCTACTGCTACTGCTACGACGACGACGACTACTACTACTACTCGCAGTAATACTGTGAAGACGGAAGCAGAATCGTGCAGCCCTAAACCGCCGAGTCAGATTCATGTTTGAGCTTGGCTCTTTGCGCCCCCAAAGTCCCACTGTTCCATATTCTGGTTGTGCAGTGGCAGCTTTGGGCTTTCTTCAGCAGTTTCTGGAAGTGTGTTGTAGAGACAAAGAAGGTAAAGGTTTTTTTCGGTCTCAGGGGACCCAGCAGGGTGAAGCGTATCCCGATGCCCTAAACCTTAAACCTTGGACTCTACAGATGGCCAAAACCCCAGAACTGTCATTTCTCCCAGGGGTTCTTTTCATCTTCTTGCTCTAGAGCATGCGTGCCAAACTCGACGTGACTAGCACCTCCTGGTCCGGCTTGTTGGGCGAACTCTTTCTTGCGCACTCAACAGCCAGCCACGACCCTGGACCCTAAAGCCCTAAAGCCCAAACCCGTAAAGTCCAAACCCATGAAGCCCGGCACCCCCCCCCCAAATCGATGCCCGTTCAAGTTCTCATGCTTCCAAGCCGGGCCCAAAGCAGGAATCATGAAGCCCATGCTCAACAAAACGAGCTAAACCTAACCACCGAACCCCAAACCGCACGGTAAAAGTTCAGCTCCTCGTGCGTCGGGCCCCTGAACCCAGCACCCTAATCCCCGAAGCCTGAACCTAAGCCAGACTCTGTGAGTGGAAGGCGCCTCAGAATGAGCTTATCGAGGCAGCGTGCCATGTGGAAGGCTTTCTGCCTCTGGTGCCTTTGTGCCTGCTACCCCCGAGCCATGCTGGAGGATGGATGGCGACTCCACCGGGGGAGGCAGATTCCTTGGAACCTCTTCAGCCCGAAGGCAAGAGCGTGTGGGGTTGGGCCTTAGTGCTAGGAAACAGGTTGTTGGCTTTTGGGCTATCATATGACAAACATGTTCGGGTCTCGAAGGGGATATTCAAGACCCCTGCATTCTCGAGTGCGGTTGCTACTTTGTGGTTCAGGGAGGGCGGTGACACTTCGGAGGGGCAAAAGTGAGTTCCTCGCTTGCCCGAGCCGAAACCCTAAACCCCCGGCACAAGTTTTAGCCCGAGATGTTGCCCAAACCCAAAGCCCCAGACCCTAAACCCTAAACCCTGAAGCTTTCAGCCGTGAACCTGAGACCGAAGCTCGAAGACTCCTGGTTGCAGCCTTGCTTCCCTGCTCTCCGTTGCTTCTCCAAAGACGAGGTATCATGTCCCATGTAGTGCTTGTACAGCTCGAGTATCAAAAACGCCGAAAGCTTCTTATAGTTTTGAAGCACCCTTAAACTTTCTCACCCCTCCCATAAAGTCTTGTAAGAAGTCCGTTCTAGATATCAAGGACCCCACAGTAGGTACATGCAGGGAGATCCTGCCAGGAAGTTTACCATTAAGATATTATTTTATGCTATACTAGATTATATATACACTGCATTATACTATATTGTATTATATTATAGCTTAGCTAGGGGTTTAGGGTTAAGCTCCTGAATCGGTCTGTTTTGTCAGTATCTCTTGGAAGAGGCGCCGTTCCATGCCACGGTGGTGGCGAACCACGACCTGCCCAGAATGCTATCACCGGCCACGGGGGAAGCCGGCGAGACGCTTGGGCCTGTTGAGGTGTCGGGTTTAGAGAAGAAAGATCGGCCTCGATCTGAGGATGAGCTCTGACGTGGTCAGAAAGGATTGAATGAACCAGGAATTCAGGCGTGCAGGTTGCGCCTGCAGCCCTTCTGCCTTTCCCACGTTTGGGACCCTTGAGCGTGATGGCACGGACATGTTCATCCTTGAACCCAAACCCTATGAAAGAAACAAAAACCCTACCCCATAACATCCCAAACGGCATACCCTGACCCCAAAGCATAAGCCATTGAATCCTGATGCCCTGAACCTTCAATGTAAATGCCCGAACCCCTTTGAAGTCATGCTTGGCCTTTCGGAAACCTCTTGATGCTAGGGACAGGGATTTCGTGGTCACTTCAAAGTAGTGTTCTGGAAGTTAAGAACGGTTGCTGAATGCCCTGCAGGCGCGCGGAATGGCCAAAGCCATAGTAGCAGCATCGCATTGAAGCTCGTATATATTGAAACCAAGTAGACCCCGTCCCCATACCCGATTCTAACTAGTTACCGGTCTGTTTGTTCAGGTTCCCGGAACCGCCCAAACTCGTCATCCTGAACTCGACACCCCTGAGTCCTTCAAGCGCAGACCCAACAACCCTGGGCGTTCTAAGCAGAGTTTTGGGGTTTAGGGTTGATTGTGCCTTTATACAAAGAGGCCTCCGACTTGGGGCGCACACACCTCGCAGAGTTGTGTACATGCGTGTGGTAGCGCTAAAATCATCAAAAAGGACAGTCGAGGCTCTAAGCCCTCAAACCTATATTACCTATATCTTCCCATAGTTGAGATGGATTCTTGAATACTTAGAAATGATAGCCAGTTCTATTACACGTTATAAACCCCAAATCACAGTCTAAGTAGCAAGGCCCCTATCATAGTGTCTTGGTTCATGTACATTGGTCCAGATCTTCTTTCAAGCGAATCATCATATCTTTGCTACAGTAAGTACTCATGATGGAACCCTACTCCCCAACTCATGAGCTCTAACCCCTAAGCCGAAAGTCCTACACCCAGCCTTCTCTTGCCGAACATGAGTCGGTCATGGCTCACATGCGCCTGCGCGGCTCTCCTTCTTCACTTGCTACCCTGCCGAAAGATTGGTTTCGAGTTTAGGGCTGCGCGTTGGAATGTTGAGGGGTTGCAGCCGCGTAGGGTTTCTGGGTTTATGGGTTTGCAAGGTCCCAACGTCCGGAGGTTAGGCGTTTGCAGGTTTGCGGTTTCAGGTTTGGGGTTCCGGGCTTCGTCGTATTGTGCAGCTTCAAAGATGACGATGATGTTTGGCCGGGCAGAGGCCCGGGTCCAGGATAATGATGATAATGGTGTTGGTGATGGCATTTCGGTGGCAGCAGCAAGGCTTGAGGTCCACGTGCCGCCACGGAGGTGTTGTCATTCGTTGGTGTTGGGCGAAATCACGGTTTCTGGCAGCTTTCGTTACTGCATATGCCTTTGGCGCTTCAAGAATGCCGCGTGTTGGCATGAAGTGTTTCTTTGTGGATGTGAGAGGCCGTCGGGAGTACCGTTGCTTGTAGTAGCTTCTGTTGCATCCTTCTCTGTGTGTGTATGTGTGCGTTGGAAGGGGCTAAAGCATGCCATACGGCGCAAGAACTGCCAGCAACAAAACGATTAGCTTTATTAGCAACCACACCGGACGTCGCAAGTACAACAAGTGCAGAGACAACGATGACGCGAGCGGCAGAATCACTAACAGCAGTAAAATCTGACCCGACTTTGTCCACACCGACGACCGCAATAATAGAAATGACATTTGCACTACTTACAACGGTCGCAACCAACAGCGAAACATGATTAGTGCTCATGTTTTCCGAAGAAAAATCGCAGCATGTGTGGCAAGGATTACTTCGTGACATCGTGACAGTCGGAGCCAGAGTAAAAGATTAAATGAGTAAATGCAACAATACACATAAGCTGAGCCATACGCCTCTCTGAGCCGTCAACCCTGTGTTCGAAAGACTCATAACTCACCCTGCTGGCCTCAAGAAGCCTTCTTGCAGCATTACAGGTACTCGGATTCAGTGTTTTAGTGTACAAACCCATTCAAAAGAAGCCAAGGCCCAAGACCTAAGTCTGCATGCCACCTCAAGATTCGATCCTACAGCCAAAGCCTTGTACGCTAAAATCGAGAACCTCGCCCGAGATTCAACAACCATATGAAACGATCAAGCGCGCTTAAAGGAACCGCAAACGTTACAGGGTTTGGGATTCTAATGCGCTAGGTAAACCGCTATGAACCTTTGTCGGACCCTTACGAATCTCTATCAATTAATCTAGACAGCCCAATACCCCTGAACTATGCGATCTTCAGTACAGCTTATTATGAGGACCCCGAAAAGGGACCCTGAAGCCTCCGTTGTCTTGGTTTCCAGTTGTTTGCGTGAAGGATTGTGGGACCTAGCAAGTCCCTTCCATGTGCAGCATCGTGCCATTAAAGCCTTAGCCAGACCCTGAACCCATAAACCCTGAAAACTAAGCTTACCCCCAAAGGCTTAAGGCATAAATCCTAAAGCTCAAAACCCTAAACCCCAAAACCCTAAGCCCCTCAGCCCCAAATCCCAAACCCGCAAGTCCCAAACACCCAAACCTTAAACCCCCAGCCCCCATAATAACCCTTATAGCAACCTTTCAACACCCTTTACAGCAACCCTTATAGTCACCCCTTAAGCATCCAAAACCCAAAAACCCGCCGAGGAGCCGCGGGCAGTCGCCGGAGGCGGAGGACGCGGCAGCGGCCACGTCGGATCTGATCCTCACGCTGTACTATAGGGGCCTTAATCATTAGAAGAGGGTTCCCTTTAAAGGGGTCTATAAGGGATCTAGAGTAGGAAAAAAATATACATAGGGGCCTTAATCATTGGAAGAGGGTTCCCTTTCAAGGGGTCTATAAGGAATCTAGAGTAGGGTTATATAATATAGGGGCCTTAATCATTAGAAGAGGGGTCCCTTTAAAGGGGTCTATAACGGATTTATAGTAGGGTTATATACTATAGGGGCCTTAATCATTATAGAAGAGGGTTCCCTTTCAAGGGGTCTATAAGGGATCTAGAGTAGGGTTATAATATATAGGGGCCTTAATCATTAGAAGAGGGTTCCGTTTGAAGGGGTCTATAAGGGATCTAGAGTAGGGTTAAAATATATAGGGGCCTTAATCATTATAGAAGAGGGGTCCCTTTAAAGGGGTCTATATGGGATCTAGAGTAGGGTTATATACTATAGGGGCCTTAATCATTATAGAAGAGGGTTCCCTTTCAAGGGGTCTATAAGGGATCTAGAGTAGGGTTATATAATATAGGGGCCTTAATAATTAGAACAGGGCTTTGGGGTATGTTATACTGTAATTGTCTAGAATCTAGAGTAGGGCTCCTTTAAGGAGTCTACAAGGGTTACTGTAGGGGTTCTATAAGGGTTGAGCATGCTTTCTTTTTGGACTGAGAAGACGAGCCTTAAGAATTTGAACGGGATTTTTTTGGTATTTTACTATACGACGAGTACTACTAACTTACTTCACGACCGCGCGATAAGATTCCCGGAGAAAGTTTGTTGACGCCCATCTCCTGCAAGGAACCAGGTGCAGCTGCACCTGATGACTTACATGTTTAACATCCACCGGCATTTCGCTTACCTTCAGGCACCTTGCATCCGACTCAGCACCCGAAGCACGAGCTCTCGTTCCTAAGCTTGGCAGAATAGAGCCCTGCGCGCTGCGCGTTGCGAAAACAGCACGACGTCGAGAGTAGCAAGGAAGAAGACAGTCGTAGCAGTGATGATGCCAGTCGTCATCGTAGTCGCACTTGCAGCCACTAAGGGTCAGGATCTAACCGGTACCCGGGGTCTCTGGACCCCACGTTTTTATCGGATCCGGTTCGGTTTCCATGGCTTTTGTGGGAAAGTTTCGGGCACGTTGGAGGTCACTGCAGAGTCCCAGCAGATCTATCCTCAAGTGATGGGCCTCGGCATCCTGGCGGAACCGGATGCTTGTTATCAGTTTTCGTGTATCAGGCCTCATCTATTTTCTTCTTACTACTGTCCTTTCCCTTCGGCTGTTCCTATTGTGAGTCGTATTCTGAGCCTCTCAACATGTGGCGCGGCACTTCGAGCGCTGAGGGCCCAAACGGGGCCCGAGCGGCATGAGCTTGAACTATGCACCGCGCCACAGCTGATTGTGTGCGTGCGTGTGTGTGTGTGTGTGCGCGCGGGTGTGGGTGTGTGTGTGTGTGTGTCTGTGGAAACTTAATACACCAAGACCCTACAGTATCTAAAATATCAAGGCCTTCGTATGAAGCCCTGAGCCCTCCGATGCGTTGGGGAGTGGGCCTGAACCCTGAACACCGATCCCAACCCCCTAAACCCTGAACCCTGAAATTCTGAGACCCAAACCCTAAACCGAATCAGCTAGCAAGCAGAAACCTACCATAGAGGCCCAAACAGCACCAATACTATTCATGGGGGCTCCTTATTATGATTATAGTATAAAATACCCCCAAATCCTATTCTAATTAGTAAGGCCCCTATTCCCGACACCCCAGGCCATGCGCCAAAACCTGGACAGCCTCAACGAGAATTTTTCTTGTCCCTGTGTAAGGCCAGTCAAATGACTGGGGCCAAATGGGCGACAAGATAAATGCGATACGGACATTCGCCTTTTCGAAGAATGACCAGGATGTTATGATTCTTGGATTGTAAAGATCGACGGATGTTCCTCATGTTGCTTCAGTTCAGTGTGCTGGGTGTCTCCCTTTCTGCTCTGCAGCCGAGGATTGTTGCAGACGCCTTTGATACGCTGATTTTGGCAGGTCGGCTTGAAATACTGCGGAAGTTTGAGGAGCTTGAAAAGGAATCTGGGCGCAGCATCGTCTTCAATGCTGAGGTTGCCTGTTTCCCAAACAGCGACAGCATCTGTGAAAAGACTCCTCCCTCGAAGTACCGCTGGCGCTTTCTGAATGCTGGGCTCATGGTGGGTCGTGTGCACGCCTTCAAGACGATCCTCCCCGAGGCTCTGGAAGGCGAGAGGAAGCAGGTGAATCTGGGTTCCTGTTAATAAGGGATTCTTATGTTCAGGTGCCTTAATAAGGAAACCATTTAAATATACGGTAGATCCCACTTATGGTAACTTAAATGTGAATTCCTTGACAAGAACCCAGGAATGATCAATGGTGGTGGCAAACCTACCGCAGAGACCATCCAGAGAAGATTCTTCTGGACACGGAGTGCAAGCTGACATGCAACCTCTTCGCCGTTGAAGAAGAGGACGGGAACAACTCTCGGGCTCCAATGTGCATCCATCTTCGTTTTTCCTGATTCTTGAGTCCTAAGATGTGAATGCTTGGCTTGACAAACTACGCTAAACTCCAAAGCCTTTCATTGAGTCCCACAGCCACAAGCTACGGCCTCCAGGAGGGCATCAGCTTAGAGGGGAGACGGCTGCATGTGCGGCCAACTGGCACTGTACCACCATTGATTCACTTTGCAAGCTACGGGCATCGTCCCTTCGCAGAGAAAGAGTTCAGGATTGAACCACCATTTGTAAGGTTTACAGGGCTCTGAGCTTCAGAACGGTTCAGGGTTTATCGGGTTGAAGGTTTGAAAAGGTCGGGCTTAGGGGTGAAGACTTGTGGGGTGGAAGATTTCAGGATTCTGTTGCCGAAGGCCGAGACTTAAAAGCTTTGACGTTTCCCTGGGGGTCGGAATGATCAGTACTAGTATCCCCTTGGATTACTAATTACTTTAGAGCCCGCCAAACAACCGGACCCTGTGGTAGCTTGACCCCATGTAACGCATCATGTACGCAGAGTTATGTGGCTAAGCCCTGAATGAGTTCTGTGAGCGGCAGCTCGGTTTCGTTGATGGCCACGCGGCTGTAAAAACTGCGTGTTGTGATCAGGCGTGAGTACTTTATCGAAAATAGTCCAATTCGCCACCACCATCAAAAGTCTGGGAAGGAGAGGTGAAAAGAAGGGCTTATACTAAGTTTAAACATCAAGCCTCGGCTTGGTTTTTCCAATGTCCACGCTAATGAGTCAGCATACCAGAGCATTGTTGATGTTGATAGACGGATAGTGGCATGCTTGACGGAAGCAAGGCACCAGATGGGTGAATGGCCGGTCGACTTCCTACGTGCAGGACGTCTTCCGGCAACTCTTTCCGCAGGACCTGCTGCCTGGAATTTGTATGCGTTGCGCATCCAAGCCGATCATGCAAGCCGTTTTTTAAAGGTCCAGGACCACGAACAGCCTTTGGTCAACCCAGCAACGCGCACCAATGATGCAGCATGGCAATAGGAAGAACAGAAACTGGCGTGACTGAGAACGGTGGTGCCGACTGCGGTAGGAGGGCAGAGGTTCACGAGAACGGAAGCAGCAAAACACGTAAGACTAAAAGGCGAGGTGTAAAAAATACTGTTACGGGCATTTGTTAAACTGAGTGCAAGCGCAGGAAGATAAACAGCTAAGGATTGAGAACATGTTGCAAGAGTCTCAGCCAGCAACAACAAGCCCGAACCCAGCATGACATGCGCGACTGGTGAGGCCTCAACGAAGTGGAATGCTATTGCCAGTGTCGTGATAGCATCGGTAAGAGTAAGATGCTTCCCATACTTCTGGAGCTCGTTCAGTGAAGTGTCCTACGAGTGACAGCAACAAAACACCACTGGCAGCCCTCGCTGGCGAATGAGGCAGATGCAGCAGCAAATCGGCAAGCAAGCAACAACGAGAAGAAGAACAACAAGAGCACCAGCAACAGAAACGGAAACGTACACGGAAACGGATACAACAACAGCAACAGTGGCACCAACAGCTAGAATGCAACAATAGCAGCAGCTGCAGCAGAAGCAGCAGGAGCAGCAGCAGTAGCAGCTGCAGCAGCCGCAACAACAGCTAGAACGCAACAATAGCAGCAGAAGCAGCAGCTACACAAGCCACAAAAGTGCTACAGTTGTTGCAATCAGACAAAGGTGATGAGACGTGATGAGGACGCTGATGAATGTTGTTTATTCAGGAGTCTGCAAGTCTGATGGAGGGATGGTGGATTGGAATTCGGGTCGGATCCAGCCACGATCTCAAAATCTACGAGGGCTCCTTGGCCTGCGTCAGTTTATTCTTTTAGCCCTGAGTCCAAACCCCTAAAGCTCTGAGCTCAAAACCCCGTACCGTAGATGGAAGGTTTGGAGCCGAAAAGGCGGACGGGTTGGTGTATCAGGCCTGAACCTTCTAATCCCTAAACCCTGAACCCCTCACCCTAAAAATTCGAGTTGGGAGTGGGCTGCCCGTACAGGGATTGACCTGTTCCTAAAGGGTTGTCGTAACGAAGGTTGACAGATTGCTCGCGGGGACGTTGTTTCCACTATTGAAATTTCCGAATGTAGCGATAGAGACTTAAGTGTCCGCTTAATTCAGCGCACGCTTGTGCAAAATACCTCGCTTTCTCGAAAATTCCGTGAGTCCGGCGCAGCCCTCAAAAGATCCCTTAAAGGATCCTTAAGATCCCTTAAAGGATCCTTGAAAGGATCCCTTAAAGGATCCTGAAGATCCCTTATTAAGATCCCTTAAAGGATCCCTTAAAGGATCCTTAAGAACCCTTTAAGGGATCCTTAAGATCCCTTAAAGGATCCTTCAGAGCCTGGGCCTGGGATCTCAGGCCCGGGATGGTGGCGACTCCTCACCTCTGCGATTTGCCTCCAGTGCGACCTGGGAGGCCACAGGTCTCTGGAGTTTGGGGTTCAGGGGCTTAGTATAATGTATATATATATATATATATATATATATATATATATGTATATACACACAATATATATATATATATATATATATATATATATAGGGTTTGGGGTTCAGGAGCTTGGGGCTTAGGGTTTAGGGTTCAGGAGCTTGGGTTACTTGGGTTTAGAAAGAGGGTGTGTTCAGGATTCTTTTGGGGTTTCTCAGGGTGTAATTGAAGGTATAGGGCTTAGGGTCTAGTTTCAACAAGGGTTTCATAAGGATTTCTATATAGAGGTTCAAAAGTATAGGGTTGCAAAAAAAGGGAGCTAGCCAGGGGTTCCAGGTAAATCGGGCATGTCGTGTCCACAGCCGACGCCGCGGGTGCAGCGGCATGCAGGAGGGGTGTTGTCGTATCGAATGCCGGCATGCAGCGGCATGCAGTCAGCATGCAGGGTGCAGCGGCGTGCAGTCGACATGCAGGTGATGCAGGTGGGGCGTCCGTGTCCACAGTCTGTGCGACGGCGCAGCGGCATGTAGTCGGCATGCAGGTGGCATGCAGGTGGGGTGCGCCGTGTCCGCGGGTGGTGCCGAGGCATACAGTCGGCATGCAAGTGGCACGCAAGTGAGAATCAACTAAGCTTAATTTCCTTTTTGGAGAGCTGAAAGCATTTTTGGTGAGCTTCGGGACGCTGATTTCGGGCTTCAAATCTAAAGCCCAAACTTACATCCCGAAGCTCTCCAGAAACATCATGAGTCATGAGATTTAGTTGGTTTTTGTTTAAAACCTTCTCGGGTCCAGGATCGCTTTCTGGATCCGGCTTGTGTATTTGCAACTGATGTAGTGGCTAGCTGGGTAGCTTTTAACTCCCAATATCCGCCTCCCGAAGCTCTACCAAAAAAAGCAAGTAAATTGAGTTGATTTTCTTTATGTTTCTGCCGCTTTGACCAGGCTTTTGGATCCGAAGGCTGATTTTGGCTTGAGATTCGCCAACATCAGCCACAAGTGCATAGGCCAGATCCAAGAAACATTCCTGAGCCGCAGAAGATTGACAAAGAAAAACAATCAGAATTCAGGTGTTTTTAGGAAAGCCTCAGGGAGCTGATGCTGGGCTTGAAAGCTAACCGCCGGCAGTGACAAGTGCATAGTCCGGATCCAAAAGCGCTCCTCGGCGCAGCAAACATCAGCTCAAACTTAGTTGTCATGTTGGTAGAGCTTCGGGAGGCTGATTTTGGGCTTGAAATTTTAGAGCTTGCCAACATCAGTGGACCCGAGGAAACCGCCAAGGAAAAGCCAACTACATGTAGTTTATTTTTTTGAGAGCTTCGAGATGTTGAGTTTGGGCGTGGAAGCTAGCCAACATCAGTTGCAAGTGCATATACTGGGTCCAGAAACGCCCCCAACCCGGGAAGATTGCAAAGGAATATCAGTGCAATTCAGCAGATTTTTGGGAGAGCTCCGGGAGCTGGAAAGCTAGCCAAAATCGCCAGCAAGCATAGGCCGGATCCAAAAAGTGCTCCTGGAGCCGTGAAAACTGCCAAAGAAAATTCAACTAAATTCATGTTATTGGAGAGCTTCGGCAAAAATGACTTTGGGCATCAAATCTAGCCGACGTCAGTGGCGCTTGCACAGACGCTCTTCGGCCCGGCATAATTCATTGCTGAAGACAAAAGCCTGCTCCCAGCGATTTGGGGTCTTCGCCGGTATGATAACGGGTTCATAGGCTTGTCTTGTATCATTTGTTTTCATAGGGTTTTTGCAAACTCTTTAGATGGATTTTTATGGGAGTAACCAGAGGGGGCTGCATTGCGGGCTAGTCCCTTTTGCAAGTTTATATATCAATGATTCTACTCTTGAGGCTGTATTAAGATCGCTTGATTTTCTGAAGCTCCCACCTCAAGCAGGGCAGTCGGAAGGACAGGACAATGTTCAAGAGTGTCAGCTGTGGGAGTGGGGGAGAACGGGAGTAAGAACGAATGTTCTCAGTATATCATATTGAATCGGTGAACTTCGGCTGAAGTTGGAAATCGGGCATGTGCCCCAAGCCGTAAACCTCATTTCATGTGCCGTCTTATCGTCGGTGATCATTGCGAAGGTGTAGAATCCGATGACTGCAAGTACTTGGGGCACAGTGCCACCTGCTTCTCGGCTACGATTTCGGTTTAGGGTGAAGGCATTACGCGCAATTCCATAGATATTGTCAGAAGGAAACCACTGGTAGAAGCAGTTGTAGTGTTGATGGGCACGTTGGTAGCAGGTGACAGTAGGCAGTGGTAGTGTTGGCATTGGCAGTGGCAGCGGCAGACTGGCCAGTCCCGGTCGAAGTAGTCGTGAGAAGCCATGTAAACATGGATGTAGCAGAGTTTGCGTTTAGGGTGTTAGCACTGTTGCTCTGCAAGCCGGCCCTGGATCCTAAACCTCAGACGCTAAGCCTTACATGCTGAAAGCTGAGGTTTCTGGCTCAACCTCGGATGGTTCCTACTTCTGCTGGTCCTGTCCTTCTGCATACTCGTCTGCGCACGGGGGCGGCAGGTATTTGCTTGCGGTCAGCGGGTTCAGGCGGGCGGCTTCGAGCACAGATGTTTGGAGTCACGGGTCCTACACCCGAAAACCCCAAATTCACTCCACCCCCTAAATTTTAGACCTTGAGTAGAAATCTAGACCTGGCTTCCTTGCTGGGCCTTTTTCAGCTTTGATGGGCTTAGGCTTAAGACCTCTCAGCACGGAGCCCCGAAAGCAAGACCTGCGGCGCGATAGACTCCAAAAGCCCTTATTCCCTAACAGGTTAACCACTCACCCCCGAAGGAGCAACATAAGCAAAGACGTTGCAACGACGCCGCCCAAAACCCCTAAACTAAACCCAAACCCCAAACTCGAAGCCCTAAACCCTAAACCCTATATAGTCGTACCCTTGTCCTAACCCCTTATAGATCCCTCTAAGGAGCCCTAAATCCTAAACCGAACCCAGTGCTTTCCCCATTTTTCTCCCATAGACCGCACAGGTTCTCGAGGCCTGGCGACGCTATCTGAAGCCCCGGAAGCCGACGGTGCTGGCGGCCTAGGCAGAAGATTTGAGGTATACTATTTTGGGGAGCTCCTTATTGTAATTATAGTTTAATATGGGTAATTACATTTTTGGTGGGGGTTCCTTATTATAAGTATAGGTTGATATGTGTAATTACTGTTTTGGGGGTTCCTTATTATAATTATAGTTAAATATGTCTGTGTAATTACTATTGGTTCCTTATTATAGTTCTAGTTTAACGGGCCCCCAAAACCCTATTCCATAACTGTGGGAGAGCCTGAGAAGTGGGCAGGAGCACTGGCGGCGCCACCGGTCCGGAGGAAAAGTGATCCGAGGCGTTCGCGAGGATTTAACGTATGTGGTTTAGGGTTTCGTGCGCAGCTTAAACCTGCCTTCGCTAAAAGGAATTAAAATAGGTATTCAGGTATCGTTATATCAAGCCCCTTGAAGCAAAGGAGTCTTCCAGACTGGTAACGAGACTGTCTAAGTGGATATAAACACCGCAAACCCAACAGCCCTGCAGCCCCTAAAGCGTCAATTCCGATCCCAAAACCTCCTAAACCTACAAAGCCAATCTCCTACGTGAGGCATAGACCCTGAATAACACCTAAACCAGTTGGCAAGTTGACGGCCGAGGACACACCACATCACGCTGAGCCACCACGGGCAGGCGCCGGGTTCATGATTTAGGGTGCCGAGGTGCCAGGAGGAGGCGATTGCGGTTGCTCCATTCTAAGCCCGAGTATAATCAGTGATTCTGATACCAGTTCTCAGGAGCGAATCCAACGCCACACTTTTAGACTACAGACACCCTACTATAGTAGCCTGAGAGGCCCGACCATGGATGTCCCAAACTCCTAAACCTCGACCCTACAATCCGAAACCCTCGAAGCCCACACCAAGCCCCTATTATTCAACCCGTACAAGCTCTCGTTACATAGCCGATTTTGCAAGCCGTCCATAAACCGCTGTAAGCCACGCACAAAGTGACAAACACTTGCAGACCCAACAACTCCAAACAGCCTGATGGTCGCACTGCTCGAATCCCCTATCGAGCACACAAAGGGAACCTGAAGATGAAAGCCCTTAATCCCAAACCCAACCCTAAATCCTAAACCCAAAAATCGGCCCCAATCTCCTGAGCCCAGTGGACAAACGCGGAGGTGCCGTATCTGGAGGGCCAGGCAATCGGCGTGATCGCTCCGGGTCCTGAGAGGATCGAGTGAAAGCTCTAGGTTTCGTCCTGTTGTGGGCATTTTTGAGGGTTTGGGGCGGGTTTGCTTTTTCAGGCGCATTGTTTCTGAATTTCTGTTTTTTAGGGTGGATGGTAGGGTTTAGGAACTCTGCAGTTTCTCTTTAAAGTCAAGACCCTTCTTTTATGGCGTATAGTTATTTCGTTTCGTGCGCTAGGGGCCTCAATCAAGGCAACTAGGGGGCTACCGGGCTCTGGGGAGAAGGGCGGCTGCAAGGAGGGAGGCTCACACAGGAAGCTTCATGATGAAGGCTTAAATATGGCTTGCACTTATACGTTTAATGGCTCGGGGATTGTTTTATTTTTATTTTTTAAGTTTCTCTGGGTTGATGGAAGGTTTGAGGCTTTATGCAGCACACTGTGGCACTTTGAGTAGAGGATTGCTCAATTGAACTTGTGCTATTCCCTTGCAGGACTGGTGAGAGGCCGGCAAAGCTCCGGCTCTACTCAATCGCTTCATCCAGGTGTGCTGCTCCAAAACTGATGCACTTGTACTCGTAGGAGACGGCACTTCTAGGATCCCTGGAGCAAGTCGGAGTTGTCTTCATCAGGGAATATAAGCCTCCCTGAGGCCCAAAAACGCCCGAAGCCCTGAACGAGGTCAGGAGACGACCAAAGGTCGAAGACCCTCTCGCTTTGCGTGAAGCGCGTCCTGGACGTCTCGGAGCGCGACCAGCGCGACCGGTCGCGCGGTGTGGGAGGGCCGAAGACCGCTGGGGTCTGCTCGAATTACCTCTGTGATGCGCAGCCGGGGGATAAGGTAGTGATTACTGGCCCCACAGGGAACGAAATGCTTCTACCTGAGGAAAACTGCTGTAACTTGATTCTGGTGGCAACAGGCGCAGGCATCGCTCCAATCCGAGCACAACTGCGACGGCTTTTTCATGACGTTTCGGCGGCCAATCCCGACACAACCCGCAAGTTTACAGGCCTGGCTTGGCTTTTCTACGGGGTTCGCTATGCGTCGTGTCGGCTCTATGAGGATGAGCACATGTCCTACAAGGCGAAGTTTCCGGACAACTTTAGGTACAACTGCGCCATCAGCCGTGAAAGCAGTTCTGGAGAGAAGGAGTATGTACAGACGCAGATGTGTCAACACATGGACGAACTCTGGCGACTCCTTCAGCTGCCAAAGACTCACCTTTATGCGTGCGGCGTAAAGGGCCTGGAATCCGGGCTTTCTGACTGTCTTGCCTCTGCTGCAAGGGATCGCGGCCAGGACTGGCGTGAACTTCACAAGGCAATGAGGACCGAGGGACGCTACCATGTGGAGGTTTACTGAAAAGGCAACTGAGGAGGCCTAGGGGCCTAGGTGAGCTGGAGCAGACACGATGCATCCGCCAGCTTAGACACGACGATGCCGGCTGGACACACGGTCGATCCCATCGCATCTGGGAGTATGGCTACACAACTGCCATTGTCATCGCGACTATTTGACTATTGCAGCTGGATGAAACTGACCATTCCGATCAGCAATGTCACAGCCGTCATTTAATTTTGTACACCTAGGCCCCCGAGGTACAGGTGTCCACCAAGAGCAGTATTTGCGTTTTCAGCTGCTCCTACTCCCGAAGCGCTAAATAGACCCTGAATTCAAAGCACTGAAATCAACTGCACGCCTGAAACGCCAGGACTGCTTTCAGCCACAAATCCATAAGACTCCGAAACCTAGCCAGCTCTTTACTCTTTTTAACCCCGAACCCCTTAAACCTTAAACCCCAAGCCCCAAACCTGTTGGAACCCAATGCCATTTGAGCCCCCAGCGCCAAATCTGCTTTTCAGGCCTAAACCCGGGCTCATAAGCCCCCAAACCCCAAATGTCCCAAGCTTCTGCCCAAAACTCTAAACCCTACTTGGGCCCTTGAGCTTCTCGAGGTTCTGGCTCGGCTCGAATCGTCGAGCCCCAAACCCTACAAATGCCCCTGGTCCCGCAAACCATGCAGCCCGTTAAGATTGAATCACCTTCGAGAGGCTTTCCAAAGCGTTTATAGAGCCCTTTGAAACCCTCCCTAATCTAGCCTCTCATCCCTGAACCCCTGAGCTACAGCAATACAACTGTCAAGATCGACTAAGATCCAGAACAACCCCCTTCTGAAACCCCTGCAACTCCCTCGTAAGCCCCTGCGGCAGTCGAACCAACAAACCCAAACCCTAGACCAAAGAGCCCCTCTTAAGGCTCTAAACCCCCTGTTGGCAAGACCACCTACAATCCACAAACCCCTAATCAAGCCCTAGAAACACCGTGCACTTCCCACTTTAAACCCTATGCTTCAAAGAGCATTGCAAACCCTACACTCCAACCCCCACCCCACCCCGAAAAACCCCGAAACCCTAACACCCGAAAACGCTGCGGCCTTTGCTTCTTGGGGCTCGGAGCCTGGCTTTGAGATCCGGTGAAGAGGCCGCGTTCAACGCTGAGGTGCCAAGCGAGGGCACCTTTTAGGGTGTAGAGTGGGGGGTAATATAGGGGCCTTAATAATTATGACAGGGTTTGGGGGGCCATTTTGCTATAACTATAAGAAGGACCACCCCCCCACCCTCAAAAAAAACATAGTATAGGTAATTTTTAAGGCCCGTATAGTATGCGTATGGGTTTAGGTTTTGGGGCTTAGGGTCATGGGATTATTGGTTTAGGGTTTTTAGTGACATCGTGTCAGTGTAGTTAGTTCTTTCGCAACGTTGATGTAAGTTCTTGATGTAATGGGCTATGCAGGGCTTTCCAGCGGTTTGTGTGTGGGGATTTCGGGGGATTCTGTTGAGGATCGGTTGCCGGGTACTGCGCTTCGAAGTTTTGGGCGCATCTTTCAGGATCTTTAGGGTAAGCAAAGAGTTCGGGCCTAGCCTTTTAGTGTAAACCCTCAACCCCACCTGATGCATCCGCTTCGGGTGAAAAATCCCCTGACCAGAATACCACCCCAAATCATGACCGTGGACCTCACACGAATCCACCCAAAACGCATGCCTTGAACCCCGAACCTCCTTCCTAGGCAAGCCCTTTGAAGCTCCGGTTGCGAGATGGTCCAGAGTGTCGGGGTTTAGGATTTCAGGGGTTGACGGATTTGGGGTTTAGAGTTTACGTAGGGTTTCGGGCTTAGTTGAGAGCTTATTGCTTAGAGCGTATGGTTTCCCGGATGACACTTCCGAGGCTCAAGAGCCTCGACCAATTTTCAGAGAGTCTACGCGGCCCACGTGGATTTAGAAAGGGTGCCGCAGGCCGTAGCTGGGTATCGGTCATAGTGTCAAGAGCAGAAGGAGCAGATCTCCCTGGGCCAGGAGTGTTGCTATAGATGTGACAAGCATGAGGAGATGGTGGCAGTCCCGAATGGAAACACCATGGAAGTGCACAACCCCACAGTAGGCCCTAGACTCTAAGCCCAATAGCCGAAGCCCAAAGCCTTTGAAGCTAAATCCTAAATCCTGTACCCCTCAAGGAACCCTCAAGAGGAACCCGAAGCCCGAGCTAGATGCAGGCCTGGCATTTCCACATGGAGATGCTCGCTTGGTTCAGTGAGGACCGGAGCTATCCAGCAAGCTCAGAACTCAAGCAATGTCATATAGAGAATAGGGTTTTGGGGCATATTAGACTATAGTTAGGGTGTAGGTAGCTATTAAGGCTCCTAAAGTAGTCATCTCAAAGCTCAGATTCGGTTTGGTTTTCGATTGCATTATATTCGTGTCATTGGGACTACAATGTGGGGATGAAGTTGCTAGTTGTTCGGACGCCTGTAAGGCTCAGCAGCTTAGAGCCTTGTGTCACGCAGCGAAATATAAAGATTCAAAACATGCACCCATGCAAAGATGCCATCATGCGTACACAATCGTCTCTGCAGAGGGTGTGCAGGCATACATATTCCAGACACGTATGTAAGATTCCCACAAGGAAGCTGTGGATAGCATATGTGTAAAATGGTGACATGTCTGGTCAGACACTGCTCAGGGAGTTGATCCGTGCACTTCCTAGGTCCTAGGTGTGGCAGCTATAGTTTAAGGGTTCAGGGGTTTAGGGTTTGGCTGAGACTTTCTACCAGGCAGAACAGTTTACCACTTTCTGCTTGCGAATGACATAGTGGCCTAGTGCAGGATATGGAGGATGATCTTCACACCGCTGGCGTCACCAACGAGCTCGTCACTAGAAGCCCGCTCAGCTGGCCTGACCACACTTGCCTTCTTGCAGTAATGAGACTTAATCTGGGTAGCATCCGTGACAGTCATGCAGGTTCTTGTGGTTGGTTTGGGGGACATAGCGGCTTGAATCGTCGTCGTCGTCGTTGTCGTCGTCGTTGTTGTTGTTGTTGTTGTTGTTGTTGTTGTTGTTGTCTTACTGTAGTGCTTAAAAAAGCGCGTGCTCCACCATCGTAAGAGCAGCTTTGACGTACACATCCCAAGAGCGCTTCTTGCTACATGGAGCAAAGGGGTTGAGCAAGGGGTCTTGCACCGTGTCGTGCGTTCTTCGAGGCACCATACAAGCACGGAGTCATGGGCACATGACGAGGCGCACTGAATAAATCACATTGCCACAGCAAATTTCCTACAGAGACGGGCGGAAGATGCGATGTGGAAACACCTTGAAACGCACGTTTGGGATTCCCAGCGCGTAGTGGGCCTGGAGGAATGCCAGTGCAGATGCTCGAGGTTTTATGCATTGTGGCGACCTGTGCGCATTTTGGGGCCCAGGAAGAATGCAGTGGAGGTTTGATGCATTGACCTGTGTGGGTTCTGGGGGCTTGGAAGAATGCGCTGGAGTGCTGGTGCCGGTGCCGGCGCCGGTGCTGGCAGCGGCGGCGGTGGTGGTTGTTGCTGCGTTTGTCTTCTTGGTCGTCGTGGTCGCTGATTGCCATTCTTACTTCTGGAGCAGAATGCCCAAGCCTTCATCTGCCGCGCAGATCGGAATAAACTTCGGTGATACAAGAGCATCAGCAGGTTGTCTCCTTGGGTCAAGCATGTCGTCGATTCCTGTACTGCTTAGTTCTCAGCGAGCTACATACCCGGGCCATATACGCCGCAAACATGGACCATAGCTGACACTTTTCACAGGGATTCATTAATACTTATGACTTCAGATCAATTTCCTACCAGGGTGCATAGACTATAGAGCTCTTCGGGTTCAGCGCCGAAACGTCAAAGCCCCAAATCTTCAAATTTTGGAGACTCCGAAAGCACTTCAAGCCTAAACTCCAAGATTCGTTCTGAGAAGACCGCCTTCTCCAAGGTTGGGCGAGAAAGGAAGCCAGAGTGGGGCTCTTGGTGGACGTGTTTGTTTGTAGCCAGAAAGGGGCAGAGGTCTGGGGTTTGGGTGTTGAGGCGGTTGTTGACGTTGATTGGCTTGATGTTTGTCATGGCTCGACTGTTTCGATGTTGGGTTGCAGGCTGGTTCAAGGTGCTGTGGTGGTGTTGCAGGGCTGTGACAGGTCCTGGCAGGGTCTGGATTGTAGGACCTTGTTTTGTGCAGTCGTATGAGTCTTGTGTCATGTTTGCGCCGTAGAGGGAGAGTATCGGGTTTCATAGGTTTTGGTCTACATTCCCAAGGAGTTTAGCAACGGTTGATGGCTCTACATATGGGTTCTCGATAGATCTCAACTGGGAGTCTTCCTGGAGCCCCGAAACCCTAAATCCCAAGCCTGAAGCCCCAGACACACCAGATTGGGGGGAGCCAGGCGCCGTGGAGTTTTGACGAGTTTTGGTTTCAGCTTCCCCACACAGGCAGCGCAAAACACCCCAACTCCAAGAGAAAAATTGGCACAGCATCGTCGGCTGTCCCGAAAGCAATTGCTTTTGCTTTGTAGGTGTCCTGTGGTATAGTATACCCCCAAACCCGCTGCCTAAGTATCAAGGACCGTATAGCGCCTCATGAAAACTTTTAAAACAGTATTCTCATTTCAGCCGCGTGGTGTGAGTTCCAAGCTTGTACATGGATGGATGAGGCTTGGAACGAGTCTCACATGCCAGAGCAAAGGCCACAGCTGTTTTTTTGGATCTTGGGAACTTGGGGGGTTCAAGGTTCAAGCTTTCTGCTGTGGGTTTCTAATCTGCGATGCTTAGAAGGCGTCAGGTCCCAGAGATTTCGGACCATACCAATCACAAAGCAACAGAGGACGTGTAACTCGCCAGGGCAAGAAAAATTTGTTTCATCAGCCGTGTTCGTCAGCGTAATTGTCTAATTAATTGGCACATGATCATAAGCTGTAGCACCTTTTGCATCTTTGGCTCTTCAAGCATGACCAGTTACTCTTCTAGCCAAAAGCAACAGTCGCCTGTTGGTTAGGCTTCGCACGGCCATCACTCACGCTCGCCGCGCCGCCGGCACTACCCATGGCACTATCATCTTTATGACGAGCAGAACTACTGCATGAGAAGTCATAGCGACCATGATTGTCATACGCATCAATCTGAGAATAGCGAAATACTGGTATCAGCATCTGACCTTCTCCATCAGGATACATCAGGGTCATCAGTACCGGCATCAACATCACCAACCGCAATAGTGCCCAACTTAGCCAAAACCCCTGTAACTACTATTTATTGCTGTCATTAACACCACCATTGTTTACCGTAAAGAGCACCTCCGCCCTGGATCATTATCGTCAGTCTCACCGTCAACACCATCACCACCACCATCACCACCGTCGGCATCGTTTTCATTTCGATCAACATGCTCCTGACCGTTCTAGTTGTAGTCAGTGGCCGATCTTGTCAATGTTACTCGCTGTGTTGCAGAAGCCGCAGCACTCAGGAGAAGAGCAATCCGAAACCCTGAACAAACCCCAAGCCACGTAAGTCAAATCCTCGACCAGCGAAGATTCCTACCGACCCATCAGGCTGACAGGAAAGCAACCTCGCAAAGAAAATAGAAGCATAGCAAGAGGAGCGATACACGTTCTTGTTGTCAGGAACTGCTTGCGGAGCCATAGGAAGGCAAGGGACGGTGCCTGCAAGAAGCCTTTCTAGGTTCGGTTGTTGGATTTGGGGTTACGTAGGGTTTCGGGTTTTTCGAATTTGCGGTATGTATAATGACAGCGCTCGTCTGAGGAGGGATCCGTTTTCGCTTTGGTGATTCTGTGCGCGCTTTCGTGGATTTGTGTTGTTGGGGAAGGGTGGCCGGGGAATCGGATTGGCTTCCCCGGCTTCTTGCTGCTCGACTTCCTGGCTGCCGGCTTCTCTCCTTCTATGCCCTTTCTAAACTTTAAGAACTGGAGTTTTCGGCTCGCCGTCGAAGCAGAAGTAGGGAAATGCATACGCACTCGTGCATATTCGGGATACTTGAAATCACCGGGCTGGATAATCATACGTGGGGGTGGTATCGGAAACCGATGTATGTAAGGATGCACGGGGATATATAAAGCGAGCGGTATAGTCGCAGGAAACGATAGCAGTTGTAGAGTCATCATTGCCTTATCGTATCCTGATAGCAAAGACCAGACGCTCACTAAACTCCAGAAACAACCATGAAGGCGCTGCAAAGCTCAACAAACAACCCTAATATAGAAGCCTAAATAATTACCAATTCCTGTTTTGGGAGTTAACCCTATTCTACGCATCCTGGCCCCTATATGCCAAAGCTCAACAATATAAACAGCAGGCCATTTTGGAGTTCATGGGTAGCTCAAAGTGGGGTTATAAGTAGGGTAACTATAATTATAACCCATATTAGGGGACTTATAACTCCAATTATAAGTACCCATGAACCTTCAAGCAGGCCATTTTGGAGTTCATGGAGGCCCTAGCGCGGGTTACAGGGCTCTCCGTTCCCGGCTGGCAGGCGGGGGCGGTGGGCAGGGAGGTTTTTAGGGGCTCACGGGCATGATTTTGTTTTTTTTTAGGGGTTTAGGGTTCAGGGGTTTTAGGGGTTAAGGGTTCAAGGACATTAGAGATAAGGGTTTATAGCTTTTAGGGTTCGGGGAACGGCATTAGGGTTGAGGGCTCAGGGTTCATCATGAAATCGGGTTTCGGGATCAGTGGAAATAGAATTAAATGGCTAGAAGGGGAGTAACACTTCTTGGAAAGCCTCTTGCATCTGTTGAGGCCCCTGTTAACGTGAGACCTACCCTCCGTCGATCCAAAACTGCAGGGTGTTTGGAAGCGCGGCCTCCGAAACGCATTCTTGCAGGGTTTGGGGCTTACTAAACGAGTTCTATAAGGACTGTAAAGGCCTGTGGGGTTAACCCTAAAGGTCTGCAACTTTACGGCGCTGCTGTGCTGAACCCTTGAATCAAAAGCCGGAAGTCGTACGAAGCCGACGGAGTGGGCGGGTGCGGAAGCAACACAGAAGCAAGAACCATCCTTTCGAAGCATAAAACAATAAGAAGGAAAGAACCGGAAGTCTTAAACCACAAAGAGACCTAAACCTTTTCACCGATTTTAAAACCTGAACCCTAACCCCCCCCCCCCCCCCCCCCGAAAAAACACTAAAAACCTAAAAGCCCTAACCCCAATCTTGAGGCCTTAAGGCCCGACGCCAGAAACCGAAGCCCGAAGCGCCTCGAAGCCCGAAGCGTCGAAGACCCGGAGCCCCAGAGTGCCAGAACCCAACGCTCCCGAAGCCCTCAAGAAATCCCAAGTCCCAAGGCCCCCCCCAAATATGGGGCTCTAGTAAGTAGAAGAATAAGAAGCATAGCAATAAGAATAGTACTCTTAGATGAGCTAGAATATGAGTGATGATGATAATAGCAGTACTTATGGTAGTCACTGAAGAAGTATTCCGTCAGGCTAGATAGTGTAGTGGGTTTAGGGTTTGGGCTTGCGCCGGTCCAAACCGTATGCCAGTCATTATTACGGCCCCTCTTCATAAAGACCCTAAGGCGCTCTAAAAACCTCAACACCCGGCATCCCACACCCGAGAGCCCCGAAGCCCTAAACCGACAAACCCTACAACCCCGAAGCACCAAACCCTGAAGGGCTAAACCCCAAAAGAAGTGAAGCCCTAAACGGCAAAGCCCTTGAAGGGGTCTGCCCGAAGCAATAAGATGCACCGTCCTAAATCCTAAACACCCAGCTGTAAACCCTAAACCCCACACCCTTAACCCGCTTACTTACCTTAATCCCGAACAGAAAACCCCAAATGGCCAGGTGGCAATCCTTTTATGGGATGCCTTCTGCCGAACTGGGATTTTTGTCGAGACCTCGGCCTAGAGGTCTAAGGGGGCGTTGTTTATGAAAAGGCAACCAGCGTTTAGCGGCCAGAGCATCAGTTGATATAGTACGTCAGTTTGGGTTCGAATCCCAAATCTCCGTTTTGTTTCGAATCCCGAATGGCCCCTACTTTGAAGGCTTTGAAGGGGCCTGCATAGTTTTGGCCTGCATAGTTTTAGGTGTAGGTCGATTCACGGGAGGTTCGTAACACGAGGCAAGTTGCTGTTGCGACGGACTCCCTCTTTCTGCCACTTGCCGCCAACCATTCCCGGTAATAATAGCAATAGTCATGATAGCACATGCCCACAGAGCGCAATACATCTCAATAAAGGAGTAATTATTTGTCAACCATCATACGAGGCCAACTGACGAGGGTAGAAACCCGTGTAAAACCTTCTAGATCTTGAGTGACTTGTTTGGATTTACAGCCGGTGTACAAGCGTACTTCAGAATTCACCAAAAGCCTTGTTCTAGCATCCAGTGCCTATATCAGAAAAAACATATGAAACCCTTATACCATCCCAGAAACACTATGAACACCCCCTACACAACTCATTGAAATTCAATCGTTTATGGGCTTCCTAACCCTTAACCCTAAACCTATTAGATTAATGAGCCTCAAGAAATACTGCTCCAACTTTTCTAACCATGATAACTGTTGTAATAAGTACACACATTTTGTTATAGTTATGACAGTTTCATATTCGTTTAAGCAGTGATAATACTCATAAGTATGCAAACAGTTGTAATGATACTTTAGTACTAATGTTCCAATAAGAACACTCTAAAATACACTTTATGCTAATAGTAAAACTAATACCAATATCTATTATACAACTGTTTCACCTGGAAAGGCTTCGAAGTCTGACCTGGAAGCCGAGAGCCAAGAAGTTGGCAGCCGGCTTTTGGTGCTTTCGAAGGTTTCAGGGTGTTTTGCTGTTGAGGGTGTTTAGGGTTTAGGGTGTTTCGGGTTTAGGGTTTTAGGGTTTAGGGATGCTTTGGATGTAGGGCTTCTTGTTGAAGTACATGCCTTCAGACGTGTCTATATGGAGCTTTATAGGGTTCTGTTCTGCTTTTTCATGTTTCGGGTTTGGGCTTTGCACTCGACGCAATCTAAATTTCCTAAACCCTAGACTGCCTAATCAGAGCAAGCTTAACGCGTACCCATAAAGCCCTGACGCCAAAACCCCGCAAGCCCAAGCCCGAAACCCTAAAAGCCCAAACGCTCATCCCCAAACCTCGTATCCCTAACCCCCGAATTTCAAATGCTGAACAGAAGAAAAACCCAAATCCCCAAACCGCGAATCCCAATCCCCAGCACTGAAGGCCCAGAAGGAGCTCCCGGCTGCAGTTGCCGCTTTGGTGCTGCTGCTTCGCAAGGAGACGAATCCGAAAAATCTCCACAAAAAGGGCCCAGGGTTTAGGGTTTACTTCTCGGAGCTCCGACAAACGACTCCATTCCAATTTGAAACGCTTCGCGTTGTCCGCCTCGGCCCGGCTAGAGTTGACAATCCCACTCTTCGCTGGCAGAATCTCTGGATTTCTGGACGTGGGGGTTGCGAACCCGATTTTTCCTGGAAGGGAGGGGTGGGGTGGTTGGCCAGGCTCATGCCGGCAGGGTCACTGCGAATTGTCAAGGCCCCTCTGTTGCGTCCTTTGTAGCTAGGTCACCATCAAGCTCCTCACCGGATCCAGTCCCAAGTCTTGCGTCCCCTGTTCGTTGTAGATCCACACGGACGCTGCATGGTCTGCGACCACAATGCCCATCACCAATCATGGGGCTGCGCAGATTTTTGAAATTTGCAGTCCGCAAACCCTTGGCCGCTCAGAAAGCTGTGTAGTCCTTCCTGGGTCCTGCATCAAGCACCGAGTCGGGGTGGATGCAATGGCCTTCAGCAAGCAGATCGCACATATCCTGAGATCGAAAAGAGGATGAGTGCAGCTGCACGGCTCCGCGTGCTGCCGAATTGGCGCATTTCACTACGCGGTGCGGGACCCAGCCGGACTTTCGGTTCAGTTATTGCAGCCATCGTGATGAACATGAGCCTGACTACAACGACTATCATTTCCCATTCATGCTTACTGACTTCTGAATGCAACTGCTATCATGATTGTGGGACTTCCAGTGGCCGTTGAGAGCCATCTCCAGAGATAGTTGAGATATCGGTTGCATTTTCGGAGATGAGAAGGCGCATTATCCGGGATCCTCAAAACCGGAATGGTTTCGAGCTTAGGTTTCGTTGTCCAAGGTTCCAAGGGTTGGTGACACGAGCGCCCACAGCCTGAACGTAATCGCTCAATCCACGCCGTACCCAAAGTGCCCCCAAGCTCAAAGCATGATGTATCAGCTCCTCCTGGGATGAGCAACTAGACTCAGAAGTCAACCGACCCCCCTTTTTATGAGTCCCGGAAGACTTTGGGCCCTTATCCGGCCCAGAACCTAAACCCAAAGCCCGGGACTCAAGAGACAACCCGACGCCAACAGATCAAGAGTCCCGAACAAACCCCTAAGAATTCCAATCCCCAATGCCGAAGAGGTTCTACCGGCGCTTCTTTGCACGGAGCACGTTCGAATCCCGGTTGAGGTTTAGGCTGCAGGGTCCAGGATAAGGTTTGGGCTCAGGGTTTAAGTTTAGAGCCAGTTCAGGGCGTCGAAGTAGATGTCTCATAGCTGTTCAATAGCGGTTACTGGTCGTGACTTCAGGAGACTGTAGATCCCAGGACCGCCTATATCCAAACTCGCCGGAGCGGTCTGGGGTTTAGGGTTTAGGGCCTAGGGGTAGGTGCATTCTTCAGGTCGGCCAGCGAAGAAACGAACGAGGAGGTCCGTTCTCTTCTCATGTTGGTTGCTTCGGAGTTTCGGGGTGGTTGAGTCTTGTTAGTTTAGAGTTTAGGGCTCGGGGTCTAAAGGGCTTGGGGTAAGGTTTAGGGGTTTGGGTTCTAGGTTTTTCAGGTTACGTGCATTGTTTAGAGTGTAGAGTGGGGTTTTGTTTCTTGCAGTCTAAGTCTGAAGTCTGATCGATCAGGTACAGTTTCGCCTCGGCGATTTCAGGTTCTCATAGCTTTCGAAAGGTTTTGGGTCCATTTCTTAGGGCTGATGGCTTTTGGGGGTAGTCCGATAGCTCCATTAAGCCCCAAACCCTTAACATGACTGCTTCAGCGTTAGAAAGCAAAATCAACTCAATCCTTAGATTTGAACCCCACCTGGATCTCCAACTTCTTGCAGCTCTTCAAGAGCTATTAATACTCCGAGTCATTGACGGGCCATAACATACAACGCAGGGTTCGGGGTTTGTTCATCTCTGGAACCCCGAGGACCTAAACCTCAACGGTCTTGAATCCAAAACCTCTTGAGCTCAAAGCTCTAGGGTTCTAAGGCTTCGACTTCCCAAAACAGTCGGCAAGTCCTGTAGGGGCACCAATACTATTTGGAGGTTCTTGTTTTGATTATTGTAGCATAGCGGGCCCCAAAACCCTATTCTCATTATTCAGGTCCTTGTATTGTAGTACTCTTATAGTCTTATAGAAATCCTCTTAAAGACCCCTTCTAGAGCCCTTCAAAGGGAACCCTAATTTAATTATCAAGGCCCCTATAGTAAACTACTGCTGGATCTTCCGCAGGGGCCGCAGGAGCCGGTGCCTTCCGTCATGGCAGAGCAGATCCACCAGCAGGCTTGGGCTTGGGCTCGGAGGTTTTTGCTGCAGTGGTTGTTGTTTTTGTTTTGGTTGTTGGTGATGGTGTTGGTAGTGGTGGTAGTCGTAGTCGTAGTCGGCATCGTCGTCGTAGTAGTAGTAGTAGAAGTAGTAGTAGAAGTAGTAGAAGTAGGACTCTTACCAAGCCCTGCTCAAACCGTAAACCCAAAACCCCAAACCCAAAATTTAAAACCCTAAACCCTAAACTAACCCCAAAGCCCAAAAGCCAAAAAGTCCCTAAAACTCTAAACCCCAAAAGCCCTAAAACTCCTTAAACCCCCAAAAGCCCGAAACCCCCCTTAAACAAAGAAGAGAAAAAGCAAAGCCCCGAGGAGCGACAACTTCTAGAAGCCTTGGACTGGCAGATGCACCGTCCCTGTGCTGCCACCTGGATCGACACACTCTGCAAACGCCCGGGGGCACAGAGAGCTCTATGAGGGTTATAGATAAGGTTGTGAAACTTTGGGGTTTAAGGGCTTTGAAGTTTCGGGGTTAGGGGTTTAGGGGTTGAGGGGTTTAGGGTTGAGGGGTTTAGGGTTTAGGGTCAGGTATTTCAGGAGCCGAGCAGGCACCCACATGTGAACCTTTCGGTGGGTTCTCTCGGGCTTGCTTGAAGGGGAAGTATGGAGCACACCAGCTTATGTTTTTGTTGCTGAGTCCCTACTATTCCTAGGATTCAGCAAGGTTGAAGACTGCGATAGGACATTTTGTATGAGGGATGGATTCAACAATGTTTTGAGTTAAAGGCTTTGTGTGTGCCCGTTTAAAATGGGTCCCATGCTTTGGGGTCCTGACGGTGCAAGTTTGGGGTTTAGGAGGATGGTTTTCAGGGTGTCGGGTTTTGGGATACAGCCTCATCTGTGATAAGACAGGGAGTTTAAACACCCATGTAAGATTATGGGGATGCCTTGCCTTTTTTCTTAACCCTTCCCCCAGGCTACAGGTGATGCCCTGAACTGCGGCAGGTCACACATGTGAGAGACGGCTCGGAGTTTTCATCCACCTAAACGCGAAGCCATTTAGGGTGCAGGGTTGGGTCGCCGTAGACTCAGTGGCTATGCAAGGTCTGAACATCATCACGAGCAAAAAGTTCACGCCTGGAGCTTAATCCCTCAGCTGCATTGCATCAGTATCTACGGAATTTTCGGGCTAATTTACTTGTTTTGGGATACTCAAGAGTTCGTGCAGCATGGATCTACATGCGGCTTTATATGACTTAGGACCATGGTTCCTTGTTCCATTTTTCAGGGTTTGGGGCTTGGTGTTTTTGGCGGGCGGATGGGCGGATGGGTGGGTGGGTGGGTGGATGGGTGGGTGGGTGGGTGGGGTGGGGTGGGGGGTGGTGGGGTGGGGGGGGTGGGGGGGTGGGGTGGGGGGGTGGGTGGGGTGGGTGGGGTGGGTGGGGGTGGGGTGGGTGGGGTGGGTGGGGGTGGGGGTGTGGGTGGGGTGGGGTGAGGTGGGTGGGTGGGGGTGGGTGAGGGGGGCTAAGTGGGGTACAGCCATGCACTACTCTGCTAACCCTGAGTCCTGAACCGCTACGCTTTAAACACTCACAATCTCTTTATTGCGGGACAGTGCAATGCCAAGGCAACAGGTGGCGTGGGTGTGCCAACAAAGCCACGCTCCCAACCACGGCTTGGGGCGGGCTTACATGATTAAGTGTGTTTCGGGTTTAAAAGGGTTCCATACAGGTTCCGTGATGGTGGTTTTGGTTTTGTATAGGTTTCTTGGTCAGAGTCTTAGTAAGGTTGCATGGAGGTGCCTTACATCATTATCGGGGTCCTGACAACAAGGATTCTGGTATTTGAGGGTTTTGAGTGGGGGCCCCTGGATGATAAATCCTTGCACTTAAATGTAAGGTTCACCGATCGTCGTGGTAAGCAGGGCGCTCAGTGGGTAGTTCCTCTAACGACCCCCTACAAATGCCCTAATACCGGGCGCATAATATTTCGCAGAATCCCCTCTGATTTTCGTATACCGCCATGGCCCAAGTATCAAGCACGAGGTCGGGGCTCGGAAATATGATTTAAGTTTACTTGAAACGACCGCTAGCGCCCCCAAAATACTGCTTGCAATGCTGAGGTGTTGCCACATCCCAGGCCCTTGTCCACCTGATGCCAAGCTCTTTCGAGCATCTCAGCAGCTGAAAGTCGTTCGGCACAGTTCTCCAAAGGGCTATGGTCTATGTAGGGTTTCCCTAGTCCGGGCCGCGAGTACAGACCTTGAGTAGCAGGATCTTGATGAGAAGGGTCTCTACATAAGGGACTCTCAATTCCAAGAAACAGATATCAAGGAATACAAACTTCACTAGAAAAGAAATATACCTTAGCTTGTCGTCTTCCTTCCAAGCCTACAAAAACCTCAATAGAAACCAGGATTTGCTGCTATTATAGAACTTTGACCAACTGCCAATCCTTTTCAATACTGTTTCTACTTTTCCTCTTATATTATAAGTATAGCAGAATTTAATCCGAAATGCGGTCGTAACCACGATGGCCCCCATACTGCACCCTTTCAACAGCCTCCCATTTCTCGCGAAAAAGCTGCAGGAGAAGCAGTTATTGGAAGCCCTGGAAGCCAAATTGGGGGGCCTTACGAATGAGAGTAGGGTTGTGGGATACATTCAAACGTACCGTTGCATATGGGGACTTGAAGCGGCAGGGCCCATTGTTCAGGCCTCTATGTTTCAGCTTTGATGTGTGTGACGCCTTCAGACTCTGAAGCGCTCTGCTTGAAGGACCCGGTGTCTTAGTATTGGCTGTACACTCCGATTGGGGTTACGCAAATGACAACCCTACTTGTAACCCACAGACTAAGTCCCGCCTTGAAGTAAGCCCTTGAAAGACCCCTCGAGGATGCAACCTAAGCAGATGGCGAATGGACTCATCTGCCTCATGTGCGTGATCGCTCTCGCCTCAGAGCACGGGATTGAGGCTTACAGGTTCGGGGCAAGGGCTCTCTTGGATTTCTCGGCCTCAACGAGACTTCATGTAAAGTTTAGGATCTCTCATTCTGACGTTCATCCCCAAATTTCTAGACTTCTTAAGCCTTCACACTGACACAAAGTGCCACGATCGTATGCTGAACTGTAAACCCCAGAAGGCGGGGTTCATGGATGTGCTTATGACTTAGACCACAGGTTCCAGAGCAGGAGCACAAGCGCCCAAGACACCCCGGTAACAAGTCCTGGCCATGCAAGCTTCAGGGCATGCACATTTTGCGAGTAAGCGGGTGAGGCCCGAATTCTTCCACTCGAAGTTCTGCGATCGACGAAGGTGCCGGGCGGTGAATGTTGTGACAGCTGCAGCAGCTACGTTGAGTAGGCACTTTCGCGCTTCCTTCCGTAGATGCCGTTAGTGTTACTTTCGGAAGCCTGGCTGCATTGAAGCTCAAGCAGGTCACCACTTCGGAGTGGCAAAAGCTTTTCTGTGATGCGCTTTCTTCAGGCCTCGCAGTGACAGGAGTTTCACAAAAATTCGGTTGTGTTCAGGGTGTGGGGTGTCAGGATTTCGGTTTCAGGGGCTCGGGTTGGGGGTTTTCTACAATCGAAATACCGATTTCCGAGGCTTAGGCTTAAGGGAGGGTTCTTCCAGGGGGGCCGAGTATGTGATGTTTAGGCTTCAGGAACAGGGAGTTTAGGCATTCCGTGTGTGGGGTGTCAAGTCACAGTCATGCAAGAGCTTACATGACTGTTGGGCAGGGAGGTAATAAAGAGGTCTGAATGATTGGCAAAGAACATGCCCCCCAAAAAAACCCTATGTATCTACACCGTAGGGCACCACCCAAACCCTATTCTGACTGTTATGCCCCTGTATCATCTGATGGTGAGGCTTCAGGGATCTAGCTAATATAGGGGCCTTGATAACCAGACTGGGGTTTTGGTGGTTCCTTATTCTAACTGTAACAGTATCCCCCAATCCCTATTCTAATCATTAGGGTTCCTATATCAGACGAATCCCTGAGCCCATAGCAACCCATATAGAACCCTAAAGCCCCAACGCCCAAAATCCCCCAAACCCGAAACCCCCCGAATCCTAGAGCCCAGGACAGTCGTCTGTTAACGGGGTTGCAATGTTAAAACAAGCACTCTTACAACCCACTGAAAACCACAGAGTTTGGGGGTTCACCAGGTCGATCTGGACCCCTAAACCCTAAACCCTAAGCCCCTACCCCCCACGGGGCCTACACCCCCCCAAACCCTAACCCCAAACACGAAATCTCACTAAACCCTAAATCCCAACGAATCCCAAACCTTACGGTAGGGGCCTTGATAATTCGAATAAGATTTTGGGGGTTCCGTACTATGATTAGAGTATAGTATACCCCAAAACCCTATTCCAATTATTAAGGTCCCTTATTGTAGTAACCTTAAAGATCCCTTATAGTAACCCTTATAGGCCCCCCCTTTGAATCGAACCCCCCATTCTAATTATTAAGGCACCTACATTACTTGAAGCCTCGCGAGCCTAAGGCTTGCCCAGCTCCGAGTTGGCGGATGACAAGCTTCCCTGGTTTCTGCAGCACTTCTCTCGGCTCAGGGTTTAGGGGAGGGGATTCCGGGAATAATGTAGGGATTCCAAAATTACCTATACTATTTTGGGGTTCCTTATTATCATTATAGTCTAATGGAGGGGTTTAGATTTTATAGGGTCTCGGCTAGAGGCTTAGCGGATAAGGGCTTCGGGGATTTAGGGCTTGTGGTCGACAGTCCCTGCTTCAGGTTCAGGGTTTCTAGCAAATCAGGATCCAGGCTTTTGGGATTTCTTATAGCCAGTCTTGTATGAGGAACTACTGTTTTCTAGCCTGTTTTGGTGAAGACAAAAATTGGAACTGCGGTTTGGGACCTCGGGCTTGGGGCTTCTGTGCTTCAGGTGCCTCACCGCGGCTACATGCTGTTCACGAGAGGCCTGAACTGGGGCTGTTGATATGATTCTGTGTACACGGTTCGGGCCCAGGGTGTGTGCAGAGTGGTACCAGTATCCGACCCCCCCTGTGCCTGCCTGATTGATAGAGTCTTGGAAATAAATAGAAGCAAGGTCTAAAGCCCCCTTATCCAGAAAGGACTACGAGTGAGCCGCATCCTGCAAAAGACGCCATGAAGACGAGAGTTTCGACAGTTACCCAGACAATGTGAGTTCGAGTTGAAAAATGACCATGGTGATTCATGCATTGAAATCATGTACAGGTCTCACAAGAATACGCTCCTTGTGTGGATAAGCGTGAAGTTGGTCTGAGCAACGACTTGTTTCGGCAGTGCAGATAGGTATGGAGACGATGTTGACGTCGAGCTTTATTGAGAGCTGACGATCTTGACCCTAAACCCTAAACTAAACGCAATGCTGCTTCTGCTGCGAGTTGCCCCTGCCAGCAGACTCACTGGGGCGGCTGCGGCTGCTTTACTGCTGTCAATGCCGCAACTGTTGTCGTCGTACTTGCTGCTGCTGCGGTGCTGCTGTGTTGCGGACGGTGAGAATCACAAGCTGGTTTTAATTAAAAGCAGATGGGGAGAATGTGGACGGGGATCAGGATGAGGCAGATGATGCGAATGACAATATCGCTGTGAACACGATTATCTCCGCATGCTTCCAACATAGCCTTTATTTGCAAGTTTCTGTCACGTCCCAAGATGCTACACCTTACATGGGAAGGCACACTCGGATGTAATGGTGATACGGGTAGTTCCGATGACGCTGTCTGTCATGAGGATCAGGACAATGGTTTTTGCTGAGGATGCGGGTGATAGAGGTGATGAGATTATGAGGACATCCAGGTGGTGATGGTTGTGATGGTGGTGGCGGCGGTGATGTTTGGTGATCTGAGATGACCTGGCTGATAGTGACGTTGATGCTGACGGTAAGGGTCGTCGTGATGCTAGTGATGAAGACGAAGGTGACGATGAGAAAGGGTACGACGTTTCGATGCTACTGTCGGTGGAGAAGCCTAGACGATGATGACGACGAGGAGGGCGACGACGGCGATGCGCAGGACGATAGATAATGCTGGCAATGTGCGCGGTCCTGAAATACAGATACTGGGAATACCTGATCTCCAAAGCCAATTGATTCATGGCTTCGGTCATGCTGCTGCTACCGCCTGATATGAAGGTGCTGCAAGCAGACTCCTTGAAGTTGGCACAAATGTCGGTCGCCCGGACTTGCCGGGGAGCAAGCCGGCCTTGGTTCCAGGCTTTTTGTTTCCTTGGGAGTCCGGCAAGGATCACTGGGGTGACAGGTGTCTCTGCCTTTTTTCGCTTGTTTTGATCTCGGAGAGGTCGGTGCTGCAAGACTTGTGTATTCGCAGGCGTCTGTAAACCCTCAAGTGGCATCCTGTCGTGCTGACCTTTAGAGTGGCTTGCGGCGCTGTAACATGCTTTCAGGTCCTGGGCTCCTTTCCACCGGAGCATGCCAGTAACAGTCCAATACAACACTGCTTGTAGCTTGGAGTCCTTGAGAAGCACCCCCCCTTCTCAAGCCTCCCTTCACGCCCCTCTCAAGCCTTCAACCTTCAGCCCCCCCCCCCCCCCCCCCCCCCCAGCCCCCGTCTTGTGTTCGAAACAATGCCCAGGATGAAGCTGATCAAGCCCAATGCACCAAAAGCCCAATCTGCGGAGCCGGTGCTGGCAAGAGAAATGTCCAGCAGGACGGTGCGGATTTGAGAAATTTTAGTTTAGTTTAGTTTAGTATAGGGGCCTCAATGGTTAGAGTAGGGTGTTGGGGTACACTGCGTTATGACTATTAAGATTATTAAGACCCTCCTGAGGAATCATCTTGGTAAGTATTGAGGCCCCTATAGTAGCCTCCTTAGCTTTACTTTATCGTTCCACAACTGTGAGGAGTTGCTGCTGGTGCCAAAGATACTGCAGAAACGCCCGCGGTTTAGGGTTTAGGGTTTAGGGTGCGTTGCAGAGCAAAGCCCCGTTGAACGCAAAGCGCCAGCAGAGCTGAAAAGCCTCTCAGTGGTTTCGACATCCAAGCTCGGCCGCAGAGCATGAGCAAATTTGCGGGCAGTAGGGAGTCAGAGCAACTGCTTATGACAGCAGGTGTCAGAGCACCGCTTCTGACAACACAATCATGAGTACTTTGCATCGGGTGCTCGTCGTGAGTGGAGAGATCTCATTGCTAGTGCTGAAACGTACGAAACCCTTTGTAAACTCTAAACCATGAATCCGTATTCCGGCTTGGGAATGCCGGCTTCTCGCCTCCTGGGACGAGGCAGCGTACTCGGATTGGCCAATTCTGTGACTTTTTAGAAGTGGTAGATGAAATTGGAGCGAATAGCTCCAGTAGGGTCAGGAACAGCTTTGGCTTGACCTCTTCAGGCCATGGGCCTGCAAAGCTGTAGCGTTTAGTGGTTTGGGCTTTATGGTTTGGGATTCGGAGGATCCTTTTCGGTCTTATCGAACCTTTGTGCATAGGGTTGCACAACTTGCCAAAGCGAACCTGCAAGGCATCTGCGTGTGCCATAGTCCCGCTTCCGCCCTTGCCTATGTGTTGCTTTTCCACTTGTTTTTCAACGCGGTTTAGTTTAAGTCCCAACGTATCTTCCGAGCAGGGATTTAGATTTCCTGTTCGGTTATAGTTATTTGTGATGGCTGAAAACTGGCGGGTCCCTTTTCCAGGGAGCAGGTAGGGGTTCTGTTTGGGATCCTTCTCTTCGTTTTGAGGTGTTCTATTTCGGCAGGGTTTACGGTTTAGGGTCCCTAAACCTTAAACCCTAAACCCCGATTGTCCGGAACCGCCGTGTTGAAGAAGTCAGATGCGATCTTCAGCTCGAAACATTGAATCCACAGCCCTTAACACCGCCAAATCTCAAACTCACCTGTACATCCCTATAGCACACCACAGATCTTGTATAAGATCCTTCTGGATAGACTCGTGCAACCTTCTACACAGACACCGTATAGGGACAAGCAGGGTTTTGGGGATTATGCAGTAATAGTATTGTAATGGTTGAGGCACTGGTACTATAAACCCGCAACTTTGAATCCCAGACCGAAACCCCTTCAATAGAACCCTTTCCACAGGACCAAGCCCCTTGAAGGACGCCATCAGCCTACGAATACCCCCTACTGAACCTGAGCCCGAAAGCCTTCCAACAGAACCGACAGAAAGCCAGAAATCCAGAAACACCACAACAAAGACCATAAGGCACTGTTCTTTTCGCTCCCTGATAGAGACCTCATATAATGGACAAAGGGACTGTTGACCTGGCTTTTTGGTCGGACGGCGGCCGGCAGACGCAAACTCTTTTAGCCTCTCAGAAGAGCTCGGGGCCAGCTCATGAAGACGGACGGTTACAAGAACCTGGGGAGGAAAAAGCCGACGAAGGGTAAGGGTTCCTTTGACGGTTACTATACGGGGTGTTTTTAAGGGTTTGGGGGGAGGGTTTGGGGTGTGGGGTTCTGGGAGTTAGGGTTCGTGGATTCTGGATGATCGTCACGATGGTTGTTTTGACGGTGATATCAAAGACCGTGGCAAGGATTAAGTCAGAGACTCCATTACAGAACGTTTCGTAGGTTCTAGGAAAAATCAATAGTAAGGGCGCTTTGTAAGGCCCTGAGTTCTTAATCCGAAACCCTAAATTCTCAGACCCAAACCCTCTACCCTAAACCCTTTTGGTAACTCTCAAAGAAACCCGCCGAGCCTAACAAGCTCGCCCGTTCAGCTGCGAGGTTGGCCCAAGTCAGGTAGCTCTACACTCTGAACCTCCATATCATGAACCATGAAGCTCGACACCCTGGGTTTGGGGTTTAGAGTGTAGGTTTTGGGGCTTAGGGTCTAGGGCTTCAAGATCCTACAGCCTGAATTCTTAAGTAAAATACAAGAGCTCAAACCTTAGCCACCTGGGCAACCCCAAAATCCCAGGACCTTTCCGAAGACTTTCTTGGGTTCCCTATGATGAATTCCAGCGCAAAATAGGGCTTTACAGAGCTTAGGGTCGACAGGACATAGGACTTTCAATATTCATAATTTAGATATGTTATCCATTATAGACTGGGCTTTGGAGTACCACACTTTAATACTTTTTTGTCTTAGAGGAACCCGTATGAAATACAAGCTTACACTTTTTTCTCCCTGGTTACTTAAAAAATCCAGTAGACTGTTACTGTATGGGGCAGTACCCGACGTAGGACCTAGGGCTTAGCAATGAGAAGTGTGGATGACTTCTTCGCTTCACTGCCCGCTGAGGAGCTGTGGCCTGAGGTTTCAGGGCTTTAACCTTTGGGGGCTTTATCACTAATGTTTAAGACTAACTATTGTCTCCTTAGGAATTGCTTTAGTTTTACTCTTGTTCATAGAAAACCCAAGAGAACACGAAGCAAGATTGTTTTTATTGTGGTTCTAAGGGGGGTATGGACAATGATTCCCAATATACTATGGGGGTCCTAGGGGTTCCTTTAACGGGGACTATAAGGGTTGCTATAAGGGGTCTGTAAGGGTACTATAATAGAGGGGCTTCAATACTTACCAATACTGTTTGGGGGGTTCCTTATTAGAAGTTATAAGTACATTATATGATACCCCAAAACCCTGTTCTAATTATTAAGGCCCTACATTACGGCTTTTCAAGCCATGTTTGGTTATAAGGGGGCATATCGAGTTTGAGAGATTCTTATCGTCGTTTTTGTTTATAGGGCTTGAGGGTGTCAGGGTCAACGGACTTAGTAGGTTTCAGGGTTTAGGCTGCAGTTTCGTTTGGTTTTTCATCCCGGGGCCTGCGGGGGTGGGAGATTTTCTTATTGAAAAAGGGTGGTGTAGTAGAATGCATAGCATTTGGGGTGTTTAGGGTTTCACCTTCGTGGAGGAGACAGAAGCACAGTGTAGTAGGGTGTGGTGGGATGGGCTTCAACTTTTACGGGTTCAGGTTCAGGGATTCCTCGTAGAACAGACACGAGCGAGACGTTGCCAGTAGTCTGGGTCCTCGTCAGGGACGTTGTTCTTGCCATTGTAGGCAACTCACATCGAGACCATTCAATACATCCCTACGGCGGTAATGTAAACTAAAGAACAGGAGCCCAGAAATAATTGCAACAGTAGCAGCAGCAAAGCGATGCTTTAAACAAAGATCAACCGCGGCAGTAGGGCAGTAGTGGTATAGTCGTCGTCGTCTTCTTCGCCGTAGTCGTGGTCGCAGTTGGGGTCGTGGTAGAGGTGTGGTGGAGGCGCTGCTGCTGCTGCTGCTGCTGCTAGTGCTGCCGGCCGGTGCTTTCGCTGGTGCAGGGACTAGTAACTGGTAAGCTATGTCAGTGCAGAAGCAGTCGTAGCTGCCACAGTACTGGCAGTCGCAGTTGCAGAGATCATGGGTGTGCACTATCATCAGCACCACCAGCACCAAACTGTCCGCACTAGAAACTACGGCTTAGGTATAGTGGGTTTGAAGTTGTAGGTCAGTGTAGGGGTGAATTGTTAATGGCAAGTACGGCAACCCAAACAACGAAGACTGGTTCCAATGTTGACGCACATTGTGGACACTGTGCGAGAACGGTGCGCCTGCAGTAGATCCTTGCAGCACTGCGCGTGACCTGCTGAGGTTCGAAGACTACGAAGCCGAGCTCCGAGAGGTTCCCTGAGTTGTTGTAGTTGAGCATTTTTTTGAAGGGAGGTTGGTGGGCGGGGCTTTGCGGTCTGTTTTTGGAGATTTCCGGTTTTAGGGTTTCGGGCTTCGGGTGTTGATGTTTGCTTGCAGGTGTTGGGGCACATTTGCGGACGTGTTACTTGATTGTTGTTGTACGGGAAGGGTTTAGGGTGTGGCTTTTCTGGGCTGTGGTGTTTTGTTGTGTAAGGGTTGAGGGTTTCAGTGGTCGGGGCTTTGAGTGCTATGTTCAGTCATGTGTAAGGTTTTGGTGTCAGCTTTGGATGTGTTGTCTCACTTTGTTCTGGAGGTCTGTCGGTTGCTGTCTGATCAGTTCTGCGTTCTTCAGGATTGTGCCCTGAAGGGTTCGCGCAGCTCTACTCTCAAACCATTTTGCGGGGTCAGACCTTAAGCCCTAGACTCCGACTCAGGCACGTTTTTGTTCATTTTCCTGCGGCACAGAGACAGACAGACAGGCAGACAGGCTCCGACCCTGCACCAAAAATGTGGACCCGACTCTCCGCCTTTAAACCCTAAGTACTCGACCCTGTGTGCTTCCGGAGGTCTTGATCAATGCGGCCGCAAAGGCGAAAGACCTCGACTTAATAGGAGGGCGATTCCCGCTGCAGCAATGGATCGTGCTTGCCCCAGCTGCTGCTACTCACTGCACATGTCTGGAGTGCCCCATCCCACTCGATTTCGGGTGCTTCAGGATCGGCGCTTAGGGGGCGAGCTGCACAGCACGGTGGACAACCTCAACAAGTGAGTCTCGGCACAGTTCGAGTAAGGGCTTTACAGTGTGTTTCTTGCGTCTTTTGCAGGATCGTTGGACTTCATAACCCTGTACCAATTCTAATTATTAAGGCCCCCATACTTTACCTCACATATATACTATATAAAAATATGTACTGTATACTAGACACAAATATGTGCTCTTATATATATATATATATATATATATATGTATATATACATTATATATATACATAAACAAATATCTGTTTATATGTGTATACATATATATATATATATATACACACACATATTCACTCCTATCATGGGACTTCGCTAGGTCAGGCTCCCCCATTTCAAGGTCCCCAGAAGAAGGCGCCAGTCTCAGAGTTGAGTAAAGACCATCGAAGGAATCAGCCCAAAGCCCCTTAGTCTAAAGGTTTAACTAGTCAGGAGTTAGGAGCCCCAAAAAGGACATAAGCATACGCACTTTAGAGGGATATCCCTACCTCAACGGGCTTCATTATGAGAGGGTTTATATGGGATATCTATCCTAAGTTTTGCTTATTTGCTTTTGGGGGCCTTAAAGTCGGGGGAGGGCCATATGCAAAGGACGGTGGTTACTAGTGTAAGGTTTAGGCATGGTGACTCTGGCGGTTCAGAGATGTTCTGAGTATTGCCACCACTACCTTACTTCGCGTAACTATCTGAAGCCCTGCTGTCCAAGCGGCTCGGCAGCGACGCCAAACGAGCCTGTCGATTTCCCCACTTACAGTCGGGACCTTTAAATGGTCACATATATATATATATATATATATATATATATATATATCAATGAGCGAGGGATAGAAAGATAGACAATCAAAACAAACATTCTTCTGTGGGAGGTCAGCATTGCAGAAAAAGGGACGCTACGAACAAAAAGCATGATCTTTATGCTACGAACCCTCCCTGACTAGCAACAGTCTTCCTTGGTGTTTTATTCTTAGTCTAGCATCATGTACCCCAAAACCTGAATCAAATTAAGGCCTGTAATAGGGGCTCCTCATTATAATTATAGCATCACGTGCCCACAAACCCTACTCTGACTATGAAGGCCCCTACATTATAGTACTCTTATGGACCCCTTCTAGAACCCCTTTACAGGACCCCATGATTGGGGCCCCAATGCCAAGCCTCCCAAGGTGAGATTGCCCTGATCGGCGCAGCCCAGGTCTCAGAGCCTGCTTGCCAATGCAGTCCATATAGAGCTTGGAACAGTTAGTCACAGCATGCCTTAGGGTTCCTTGTTGTAATGGTACTATACTGTGTTTGTCATTGAGGCCTCCATATTAGAGGGCTGTAGTGGTTTTAGGGTTTCAGGCTTGGGGTTGGTTCTGCTGGTTTTTGTATCAATGGGCTGAGACGCTGGGTGCTTCTTTCAAGAGTCTAGGGCTCTTGTTGTCCAGGGTTCAGGGCTAGGGTTCCAGCTTTGAAGACTTGTGTTTGAGGTTGGAATCACGAGGCATCGCCCATCTGCCTCGCACTTTTCTTGCACTATCTTCCCAACTTCGAAGCCCGAACTAAATCTGTCTTGTCTTGTTTTGGAGCCCTGCCTAGACCCTGAACCGTAAGCTCTGTACACTCTACACCCTAGTATCCAAATCCTAATCTTCAGCACCAACACTTCTTGCAATCTTCTATTAAACCTTCTCACAATAATTACAGGCAATAACCTTGGTAACTCTACCCTTGGCCCCTAACACAGAAGCCTCCATAAGCACATATGCGATCCCTCAAGCATAGCAACGTCTGCACCCAAAGCCCAATCCCAGTTTTTCAAGGCTCCCACTGTAGGTTACCGTAGATTCTGCCCATGGCTGCACCAGGCTGGTGACGCCAACTCCGAAGGTGAGGAGGCCAGGGCTTCTATCAGAGCCGAGAAACCGGGGGTTTGGGGTGCCATTTTTGCCTTGGTGGGTCAGGTGGGGTTTAGGGTTCGGGATAAGTCTCGGTGCAAGGGTCCTGTAAGGCTTCTTTTGGGGCGGTTAGAACATTCTTTTAAGGCTCCGACAAGGGTTTTGTACCGTTGGGAGGGTTCTGGGGGTTTGGGGATATGGTTTAGGGGTTATTCTGATCCTGCCAGTTATGGCTTTTTCTGATTAGTACTAGGTTTGACAGGGGTTTTGCGCGGTATAGGGTTTTACAGTGGTTTACGGTTGCATTTTGCATCAGCCAGGTTGATGAATGTAGGCCAGCGTGCATAGTCATATTGGTTTTGGGCGCAGTTAGGGGGTGTCGAGCTACTCTGCGGACTCCGATTATCGTGTAACCCTGGTGTGAGAACCCCAAACCCGAGTCTTTGAGTCGCACCAAGCTGCATCAAGAACCTGACACTCTGATAGTCCCAGCCGAGCGCAATGCAAGGACATGCCCACATCCCCAATGGCACAACTTGGAAACCCGCCAGTCTAGAACAGAGCCCGAACTTGATCCGCAAGTAACACAGTTTTCAGCTCTTTGCTCTGGTTAGTTCGGAACCACAGGCTGGTTTCCGGATAATTTGCAAAGGCTTCGGAGGGAAGACTTCTGGGTACCCCTTTTCAACTCCGCTTTTGCAGGCAGCTTGTTGGGATCGTAGGCTCGTAGACCCAGTTTGGTGCAAAAGGCAACCCCTGACTGGCAGGCGGCTGCTTTTTTCCAGGGCCTGAGCGAAGAAAGCTTCTCAAAAGAGGAGGAAAACTTGTCAGAGCCTTACGTCAGCCGTCAAGGGGCGCAAGAAGAGAACATGGCATGTCTACACTCAACCGTCACGGCATTTGCGATGGTCAAGCACGTGAGCATGACCCTTTCGAGCAGCATATAATAGCAATCGCTGATAGTATCGTTTGATTCGGTTTGCGTGTCTATCGCCCGTAGGAAAATTTTACCTGTGATGGCATGTGGGTTCCGGGTGTTTTGTGTGTGACTGACCCTTCTCGGACTACATACCGTCGCAGGCATTTGACAAAAGACACTTCTATTTCCTCCAGTTGTGTGCTACCTTGGAGCTAGCATTATTGAAGCAGCGTCGTCTCAACCCCAAGCCTCCAAAGCCCCAAACTCTAAAGCCCCGACCCCCCGAACACCGAACCCTTCTAGAATCCTTCAGCTTCCACTAGCCGGTTTACAGTAAACCCCTGAACCCCAAACTCTAAACCCTAGCCCCTTTAGCCCCCTTGGGTCTAGAAAGCCCCAGGCGCGATTCGATCTTCGACTTCTTGGCCGGCTGGCAAAAGGGCATTCAGAAAGCCAAGCTCTGCGAGCTGAGCCCGCGGCCCAAGGAGTGTTTTTGTGAGAGGGGCGCATATGGAGGGAGATAGGGGTTTAAAAGGTTTCATAGGGCTGCGATTGAAGGATGCAAAATTCTGGCCTTAGGAGAGGCATTCGATTGACGAGTTTCTGGTGCTTTACAGGTTCGGGGTGGAGGGTGCAGGGTTTCTGAGCTAGGTCCGAGGCTCAGATGGCTTCGTCTTGTTTTTGTTCACATGGGTGTCCTCAGAGGTTTTGGTTTATAGCGCTTGATAAGGAATTGGGCTTCATATTGGGAATGGACTGTGAGGTGCTCTTCACTTCGGGGGGGGGGCCGTGGCACAGCATGCTTGGTTCAACATTGGGGGCCTTTACGGTTCGGGATGTGTATACCGAGACCATGGTGGCCACACCTTCCAATGCAACTGCCTGAGACAGGCTCAGAGGGGCTTTGGTTTGGCCCCCTTACTTGGCCATACACCGTACGACTAGTATAGGGGTATAGTCTACCATAAGTATAATAATAAGGAGCTCCCAAAACCCTATTCTAATTAGTAAGGCCCCTACTTCTACCCAAAACAGTATTAATAAGGAACTCCCAAAACCCTATATACTCTAAATATTAAGGATCCTACGACTACCCGCCCTCAGTCCTGAACCTCCGCACTACGAGGCGCAGATGCTCGGGTGCAGACTTGCGCTCGGGCCTTGCTGCCTGCAGCGGTCCGCGGCTTGGGCTTTTGATTTCGTTTTTGAAAAATTTAGGGTTTAGGGTTTAGAATTTCTCAGTCGTAGCCTGTAGCCTTCGGGCTCCGCAGACCACCGGTCTGGGGACTACCCAACACCTTACAGCTTTAAGTTTTAGACCCTACATTCTGGAACCCTTACACCTCCCCCGGACCCCCCTTATAATGTCATTCCTAGTACAAGCTCTTGCCCTCGCTTAGTCGTCGACCACGTAGCCTTTGACTGCTAAGTGTCCAAGAGGTGAACTTCAAGTACAGGCCCCAAGCCCTAAACCCCAAAACCTTACACCCCAAACCCTAAACCCCGAACCCTAAGCCCTAAACCCTCATGCGCCAAGAGCAGGAAGCACTTTCCGAGGTTCCTCTGGCAGACTGGATGGAGAAACGGATCGGTGGAGAGATTGAGATTCACCAGGACTTTTGGGGCTTATGTGGGCTGGGATAGGGAATTTTTTGCACGGAGTACATGGGGTTTCGGGTTTAGGAGTGGGGCTGAGGAGTTTAGGGCTTTGTGTGGAGGGCTTTCGCCTAGAGGCTTTGGGGGCCTCGCCCTTCAGGTGTCGACCTACAAGCCGTATTCATATTCAGGAAGGCAGGCTGTTGGGGTAGCCCTCAACCCTAAACCCTCCCTGAACAGTGAAATGCCAGGATGAAAACGGCAATGATGTCATTCACGTGACGCCAGAGGCTGGCGCATTCTAAAGGTTGTACTATCCCGAGATGCCAGAACCCCTGATTATGTACTGTCGACCCTCGCACCAGGTTCCCTACTGTCTGCAAGGTTAGTTAGTGAAGCTAGCACCACAAAGTACTGGAAGAGAGTGGCATGTGCTGTTTCCTGACAGACGACCTCCTCAATGTGAGTTAACTAAGGACCAGTCCTACTTCTTCAAAATTAAGTTAGTAGTGCTCGGTTCCGTTATGCCAGCCGGATCAACGGGCTTGTGGTGCGATGCGGTTTAGAGTCTACGTCTCTGGTTCCAGGTACTCCCATCCATCCGAGTGCAAGAGGGCCCGAGGGGGGTGCAATCGACACAACAGCTGAACAGGGACAGTGGCAGTTCCGGTCCTTACCAGTGATGAGCGGGCCCTGTAAGTTGAGTCCTGAATCTCAAGCCCGAAAGCCTAAAACTCAGCTCGAGAGCGCAGGGGCTAAAGTTAGCTTCTTCTGCCATCTGCGCAGGCGGTGAAGATAGTGCAGGCCTTAATGGGTCCGCGAATACCCAGAGTCTCCAAAAGCCCCCACTCAACTTACGAAGGATTCCAAATGTGACTTTACCGTCTATTCCAACAGGAGCCGATACAAGCTTGTTCCTAACTGGTGGCGAAGGTCGATAAGGTCTTTTTGTGAGCCGTGATTGCGGTGGAGTCAGCGGTTTACAGGCTCAGGGACTGGGTAGGGTGCCCCCCACAGAGACGGTTCTCACAGCACCGAACATAGCCGACTTGCGAAGTCACATAAAGCCTAAGCCACTATAAACACCTCCTACAGCCCTGCAACACACTCTAAGGTTGTCATAGGAATACTGACTAGCAGTTCGACCATGATCAACGCCAGAAGAGCCTCAGCTCTAAAAGCCTTGACATCCCATACCCCAGACGCCACACAGGAAAATCAAAGCAGCCCCAAAGGCTCTAAGCAGTTCCAAGCACATTGAACACAAAAGCAAAAATCACAGCAGCAAACAACCACAACCTGAAAACCCTAAACCCAGACCCTAAACCGAACACCCTAGGCCCAAGTTTGCACAGCCCAGGTGGTAGAGAAGATGAAATCCCGAGGAGCCGCCCCCCCGGGCAATTCGGTGCGGTTCTCAGAACCCCGGGGAGCCCAAGATCCCTGAATTCAGTGCTGTACGTGTTAGAGTTATCAGATAGTATTCTAGTATTCTAGTAACAGTAACTATTATGGTATTGTAGCATTGAAGTATTATACTATTCTGATCCTTTAAGTCAGAGCTTTGAAGTATCAGAGTATTATGCAGATATACGATACTGTTATAGTATCATGATGTTACAGTGTGACAGTGTTTTAGTGTTGCAGTGCTATAGTGTTAAAGTATTTTATGCGAAAGTGCTATAGTCTTATAGGGTAAACGTATTATAGTATTATCGTGTTACAATATTGCAGAGCCTCATAGATTACTATGAAGGTTGTGATCAGGGCATATAGACCCAACACTCTCAGAAGATTAAGGCAAACTCCTTTCTGCAGGGGGTTTTGGGCTCTCTGAGAAGCAAGCAGGTCTCGGGTATGCTGCACAGTTTACCCAGACACTCGAGCCGTCCGCTGTTTGTCGCACCGGTCTTCGCCTTCTGCAGTTCTCTTCGCTGTTTATATTAGAGCTGCTTTGTACAGTAGCAGATATGCAGGCATCAGAGTATGATACGTTTTATTTGTACATGTACGTCTGTAATCGTTTGTACGTGCAGTATATTTTAAGCACATGTATGCATATATGTACATATACATTTGCGCATACATATGTATATATATATATGTATATATATATATATATGTATATATATATATGTGTATACGAGTGCACACACACACACACATACCAAGGGATCGAAATAATGAATGCGTGATGTTCTGTGTCACTTCCGCATTTGGAGCTTCAGGCTCAGCAGTTTCCATTTCCACCGCCGCCGCCGCCGCCGCCGCCGGAAGGGCACACAGGGCAGCAACTTGGCCGCCCTCCATGACACTGGGGTATACTAGGGTTGTCTTGGACCTGTAGGGTTGCTAACAGTTTTTGTGTCGAAACGATTTCGTAAAAGGTGCCACAGTATTTGTGGTAGGGGTTTCTAGGCGTGTTGAGGTTGAGGTGTTAGGGCTAGTACATCAGGCCCGAAGACACTAGGCTCTTGAGAATGTGAGCTCTTTAAGACAAGATACTGGGGATACTAGGGGCCTCATTGAGCAGATGTGGGAGATTCCTCTACCCTAAACCTTAAATGCCGTAAGCCCTGAAACCCTAAACCCTCAACCCCTAACCTAACCCTCAACCCTACACCGGCCGTAAACACGAACGATGTCGCTGTCGGGCGCTACATGGTTCAAGGTGTAAACTTTACACGTCAACGTTGAGACTTTTTACCTTATAATGTTCAGAGCTTCAGGCAGCTTCCTGCTTGCATTCGAGGATTTCCGGTTCACAAGTGCAGAACTGGATTTCTCCGCCGAAAGTCCCCGGTAACGGGTCCCTGGCATAGCACCGGCAGCAAGTTCAAGAGAGGTCTGGAGCTTCGCGGCCGCAGGGCTCCAACCTGCATCCCCCAATTTAAGCCTCTTTATATTTTTAAATAGGCTTAGGGCTTCTCTTAACGTCTATATATGGTAAACCCAAGACGAAAGCCCCAGCATGTTGGGTTTTTGGTTTGGGACATCCTGTTCCTGAAGTCTTAGTTCTTCAGACTTGAACAGTAGCAGACTTCAACGACAATCCTCAATACCTAAAAAGCAGGCAAGAAAAGCCTATACCCTTGGCCCCAAGCCCCACGCCCTCAACCTCAAATGCAAAGCCCTGAGCCCGTAATCCTATAAGCCGTAAGCCCCTCAGCATTAAGACCCAAGAATTCCTGCTCCTCCCTGTAGACTGTATAGTTTTATTTTCTAATGCAAAATGTACCAAAGTATAACAACCGCAGTATTAATCAATAGCAGTTAAAGTACACACACACACATAGTAGTAATGGTAGCACTACTTGTAACAGATTCTCATAGTCATAGCAATAACGGCAGGAATAATATTCGTAATAGTAATAGTACGAAGAAGAGTAAGACTAGTATTACGCCTACTGTTAGTAGTAGTAGAAGCACACCTCTTCTGAAACCCGAGACCCTAAGCAAGCCGCCCACAAGGCCGAAGGGGACGGGTCTCGGGCTGAGATGCCGGCGAGAGATGGTGCAATGTAGTTATGTTATTATTATTGTTATTCTTCTTATTCTTAACTTTTTAGTTTTATGATTATTGCTATTGCTACTAAAAATTGTTGCCACTACTGTTGATTACTGCTGTAATAATACTATTGCATTATAATTCATACTTGGAATACAAAGAATAGGCACTTAGGGTTTTGAGTTTAGGGGTCTTATAGGGTTTGTTGGTGTTTTGTAGTTCCTTAAACTGGTTTCTTTTGTTTTGCTTTTTAATAGGAGCTTCCAGACCTTTTGAATAGCAATGTTGGGACCATGCAAAAGTGTGTGGAGTTGATGGGTTCGTAGTTGTTGAATGGGAGTTTCCAAGAATAGGGGACCCTAATATAGAACCCAAATAGTAGGATCCTCATTATAAGCACCCCAAAAGGCATCCCCTAATTTTCGGAAACTCCCATACAAGCTCCGTCCATGGTCCATGGTCTCAAGAAAGGCTAGAATATTTTGAGGGTGTAGGGGTTTTAGGGTTTAGGGTTTGTAAGGGTTGCTCTCATACCAGCCGAAGGCCGTCACCGCAGGACCGAGGTTTCGAGTTTGTGCTCTGTTTCTTCAGTAAGGTTTCAAGGCTCAGGTTTTCAATGTAGGGTGTAGGGCTTCAGGGGTTTAGGTGTAAGAGTTTCCGGTTTCAAGGCTCAGGGATCTGGCGGTTCAGAGCTGGAATGTTGAAAGCCTTAGGGTTCAAAGCTTAACTGCGATTCCAAAAAATCCCAATTCAGGAAAGCACGACCTTAAACCCCAAACCCTAAACCCTTATTCATGCCTCGCGCAAACACCTCAAATGCGATTCGCAATCCGATTCAGGCGGTAAACTGCTAAAGCTCTAAAAAGTGAAGCCGTGAGCTCTGAAAACTAATCCCAAACCCTCGCCCACAGAAATCTCCCCGTTTCCTAAGCTAGGTCCAGGCTTCACGGCGAAGGCATCGGTTGAGCCGAGCTAAGTCCCAGAAGCTCAGTTGCCGGTCTAGTCTGGGGTGTTGATTAGTCAATGAGTTCTGGGATGGTTCATAAGGGCTTTTGCACAGGTTAAAGCTTTGCTGTAATCAGATATCAGAAGTGTTTCTGTACATATATAAATACACACATATGTATTTGTTTGTGAATGTTTTATATATAAACACATATGTATCCATATATATACATGTGTATACATATATGTATATATATATATATATATGTGTGTGTGTATCCGAGACACCATGACAGGGAGTGAGGGGTTTCAAGTGTTCAGGGCATGTCGGGCTGTTTTTGGCTCATGTATAGAGGTATGCATGCCTGTATGCATTCATGTGTGGGACAATACTTTCAGCATTAAAGGTTTCATGGCTGGAAGGACCAGAGGAGGGGTTTAGGTGAGGCGCCTTCTAAGTCTGCTTCTTGTGTTTTCTTCATGTCTTTGTCTTGGTACATACACGCACACACACACACACACATACACACACAAAAACACAGACACACACACACACACACTCTCTCTCTATCTCCCTCTCTTTCTCTCGCTCTCTCTCTCTCTCTCGATTTCTCTGGCTGTCTCTCTGAATGGACAGGCGCTCGCTCGCTCTCTCTCCCCTTCAGCCGCCCTCTCGCTGTCTTTCCCCCTCTATCTCTCTGTCTCTCTGCCTCTCCGTCTTTTTGTCTCTCTGCCTCTTCGTCTCTCTGGCTCTATGTCTGTCTGTCTCTCCGTCTCTGTGTCTCGCTGTCTCTCTGTCTCCTGTCCCTCTGTCTCTCTCACTCTCTCTCTCTCTCTCTCTCTCTGTGTCTCTCTCTGTCTCTCTCTGTCTCTCTCTGTCTCCATCTCTGTCTCTGTCTCTGTCTCTGTCTCTGTCTCTGTCTCTCTCTCTCTCTCTCTCTGTTTCTCTCTCTCTCTCTCTCTCGCTGTCTCTCTCTGTCTCTCTCTCTGTCTCTCCCTCTGTCTCTCTCTGTGTCTCGCTCGCTCTCTCTCTCTCTCTCTCTCTCTCTCCCTGTCCCGCTCACACGAATCCTAAAAACGCTAGATTGGCCCCACAACCTGCAGGGTGCAAAGGGAGGAGGGAAGCAGCCACCTCCGAGCCACGGGCTCATTCCAAGACGAAGGGTTTAGGCTTTAGGCAATGACTATATCATAACATACGGCGTAGGTCTTTGGGAAGCGGGCTAGGTCTCGTGGTCGTCGATTCCTTGCGGTTTTGTTCTGCGCAAGCTTCAGAGCAGATCATCGAAGCATCCCCAGGTTGTTTGAGTATGATGGAAGATTGCAGCGTCGGCAGGACTCAATATGGCCTTTTGACAGCAAGTCTTATATAGACTCGCCCGATATGGATTGTGTAAGCGATTGGAGGTCTTGCTTCGCGGTCCGAGCTTGTGACGGCTTTTACTACATATGTTCACGATTCCCAGCTCACCCGCAAAACTCCCTCCTTGCCTGGAACAAACATCATTGCAGGTTCCGAGCATCCGCATGTCTGGTGAAACATGAACCCCAAGTCCAGACTTCGGCTCCCCAAACTATCCGGAAACGCATAGTAACTATTGGAGCTACCGGCCTGCAAGGCAAAGAGGCATTTCTGGAAAGCCTGCCTGGCGACGAGCTGACAGGCCGGACACTTTCAAGTTTCTGGGCCTGACAGAGGGTTTAGGGTCGCTTCGGGCTCCTACTCCGACAGCTTGAACCCTAAATGCCTAAATCCTAAACTCTAAACCCTAAACCCCTACACCCTAAGCCCTAAACCGTAAACCCTAAGCCGTGGTGGTGACTACGAGTTTCGGTGAGTGTAGACGGAGCACTGGCGACTGAAAGCTCTACACGCTAAAACCCGAAACCGCCATGAACCCTAAACCCTAGACCCACGATCCCCTTATGTTCACCGTATCTTTCTGACATAAAGTACACAAAACTCTATTCCAAAGGTTCAGCTCTCAAGAATAAGGTACCTGACCTCCGTTGAGCGCACAACAGTATTTCCATGTAGCCCTCATGTATGTAGAGCTTTCGTATCCGAGACTGAAATTCCATGTTGTACTTAGTTAGGATGCCGGTATTATTTCGGCTTTGCAGTTGCGGGAGCACGTTCCGAAGCTGCCTCTCAAATACCCTAGGGCGGGTGATCAAACGTTTCGAGGGTTTCGGGGTAGTTGTGGGGTTTGGGGCATAAAGGCAAGAGAGCGTGTGCGCTCCAGCCCCTCCTCAAAAAGGGTTACCTCAAGGGTTCCTATGAGAGCTTCCGGGCTACCGAAGGTTCGGATGACCCACTTCTATTGCAGTCCTGCAGTCAGACGATCACAACCAAGTCATACTGCTGTTCCCACTGCAAGAACGAAGGGGTGCATAGACAACTGCACTACTTACAAAAGGCAGACGCACTCATTGTGCTGTGCACAACCTGCATCCCTTCTAAGTCTTGCAGTCGCACAATCCTACTATTACTAGGCAATCATGCGCGTGTTGCCTTCAGGGGAGCGGACGTGGAGTCCGAATGAAGAGACACGCCAACTCGTTGTGTTATGGTTTGTTTCAGCTGCAAGTTGAGATCATGGTTGTTATCTGGACACCGATATCCTGATTAGGGATCCTGCGGATTCCTTCCGACATATCCTCGACTCACTGCGAAGGCGACGAGGTCGCATTGCGCGAAGCTCTTCTTTTCTGGATTGAGTCGTGGAGGCGGCTCTTGCTTGATATTGGATCTGTCTATGGTCTGGTGGAGGTTGTGTGAAGCGCTCTGTCTGTCTCTGTGCGTGCATGTGTGTGTTTGTGTATGTGTGTGTGTGGGGTGCTAGGTTTGTTTTCCTATCTTTGGCTTGCTAAACGTGAAACCCTAAACCCGATAACCCTACATCCTCGATGACTCTGCAGTCGCTGCAGAGTCGCCCGAAGCAAGCCTTGAAACCCCTCAAAACCCTGCAAGAAGCCAAGGTAAAGAACCCTAGTTAAGGTTCCTACAACGTCCCAGACAGCCCTACAAAAAGCCCTTCACAACTCGAGAAGAAACCGGATCAAGAATCCTATAGACTCTAAAATAACCGAAAGCCCTACAAACAGCCTTTGGTCGTTGCTTGACCCGAAGAAGAGTTCGGAGCCGTGGTCTTCTAGTGCTTTGGCTGAGGTGCTGATTCTGTAAGGGTTCCCCCTACTAGTAGGGCAGCTGTGAAGGTTTCTTCCGGGGCGATTATGGTTACTGAGGTTTTATCGAATAGTGACATGAACATGAACACCTGGACAACACCAAAACCAAAACAAACCCTCAACACGCTCACACCCTCAGGTCCAGTAATGTTTTTTCAACCTTAGGCTGATCGTAGTACAAAGCCCCGCAGAAGAGCCTAGTCTACTGGTTTATGCCTTCCTGTACTAGGGTTTTCGATTCGCATAGGGATTTGATAGGGTTGAGATTGAAGAGTCTTGTGTGTTCTTTATACCTTTTTATGAGACTGCTTTGTAAGCGATGCTTAAGTATAGGATCCCTAGCCAGGGTCTGTACTAGGGCCCCTTTGTGATCTGAAACTCCCATCTCAGTGCGGAGCCTTCTGTGATGTACTCCCCAAGGCCACCCTAAACCCTAAATCCTCAAGGAAAACAACCCCAACACGAAACCTTACAGTAATTACTCAGTACTCCTAAACCCTGAACTTCCCAAGGCCTGGCAGCGGCAAAGGGAAAGGCGGCAGTGCTACGCCTTTGCTCACCGATGCCGCGACCTGAGGCTCCGAGCAGAAAAAGCCAAGAGACCAGTCTCATATGAGGGACCCTTAATGGGGACCCCTACCCTATAGTGGGCTATATAATGGGTATATAACAGCTATATTAAGGGTATATACCTAGAGGTCCTACATAAAAGGCCAAAAGGGGTTTTAGCCTATGGGGGTTTAGAAGGGATTAGGGTCCCCATAATAGGGGTCATATTAAGGAATCCCCACCCCAAGAATCTTAAACCCCCCTTTTGGCCTCCCATCACAGTCAAGCCCTGCATAGCAACCGCGCTACAACTAAGCCCTGAACTCCTCCCCTATCACGGTAGCCTTGATAGTACTTATAAGCAACCCAACAAGTAAAGCCCTAAACCCTACACCCTGAACCCCTAAAGGCCCCAAACCCAACCCTAAACCCCCCCATAAAAGCAAGCTTCGACTTCCAAGGTCGCGTTGAACCCCCAGATCCTCAAGCTGCGGCAGAAGCTCCTACCCACCACCGTCACTCTTCAGGACGGATAGGGCCGGTTTAGGGTTAGGGTAGGGCCGCATGTATCCAGTCCTTACAACCGGATCATGACCCCCAAAACAATTTAAACTCATGCCAACAAAAGCTGCGTCTGTACTAAGCCACCCGGTCCTTTAAGTGCTGTTTCCCGTGTGTGCCACTGTGCTGCCAGGCAGCTAGGTGCCTCTTTCGAAAGGTCTCATACGGAGACGAACAATCAGGGTCTGGGGTTTTAGGTTGTAGATGGTTTTAGTGTTTAAGGCCAGCCGTAAGACATGGGGTTACCGTTCTGGGCACCGTCTCAGATTCCTACAAGAGCATCGAGACTGGCAGGAGTGGGTGGAAGCCAGGATAGGTGGCGAGATCGAGATACGAAGCAATCAGACGCACGGCAGCAGGGGCTAATGGCACGAGCTTCGGGAATTGTACAGGTGCTCTACTCTTTATTTACCGTAGTTCCTTGATTTCATCTGGTATCTGTGGATGTGCATAGATTCGCAAAAGCCTTTCTGATTATACACGGACAGCCATCAAAGTAGTGCTTGCCAAAGGAGCTTGTCAGGCCAAGGGAACAGCCGTAATCCGCAGATCGAAAACATTGCGGCATTTGCGGCAGGATCAGGGTTTAGGGTGTTTAGTGTGTATGGTTCAAACCTCTCGACTTAGGCGGGCCTAAGACTTGGAGGCGCGAATCGTATCTGTCAAGCCAAGCTGTCAGGATCTTGAAGCGGCATCAGCAGCCTTTGAGCTGGATTTAAGACGAATGGCGCTTTGTTTTCTTAAAACCGGATTCGCGAGTCTTTGCCGCACGTACCTCCCTTAGATGGGCGGCACGAAACGCGACTTCTAGACGGCTGCAGGTGCCAATTGCGCTGGCGATGATGTCTAAGACTACACGGAGTCAGAACCAGTGCACATGCAACTTGTATGTATGTATGTATGCATGCATGCATGCATGCATGGATGTATGCATGTATGTATGTATGTACGTATGTATGTATAGACTATATGACATGAAGCTTGCGGGCTACCCTCTGCCAACCATAGTCATCTTTAAGCAAAGCTTCCCGAAACTCTAAAACGCATCTGCTGCTGAACCCCAGCCGCCCTTACCCTGAGGCCATAAGCCTCAAAATAGTCAAACCCTACTTAGATCTCTTCAGCTGCAAGGCTTTGAGCATCCGCCTTCCAGTCGTCTAAGAAAGGGGCCTTAATAATTACCAACAATATTTTGGGGTTGCTTTTTCTTATTAATGTATCATGAGCACCAAAACCATGTTCGAATCATTAAGGCCCCTATATTATATAACCCTACTATAGATCCGTTACAGACCCCTTTAAAGGGAGGCCCCTAAATCAAGGAAGGGGCAGCTCGAAATCTTGCTGCGGAGTCGGCGGCTAAGGGGCCCAGGGCTTGATTTGGGAGTGTCCGAAACTAGGGGACCTATGAGGGTTACAGTGAGGAAACTATACGGGTGCTATAAGGGATCTATAAGGGTTACAATAAGGGAACTATAAGGTGCTATAAGGGATCTATAAGGTGCTATAAGGGATCTATAAGGGTGCTATAAGGGAATCTGTAAGGGTTGTATAAGGGAGTTTCCTAAAATAGGGGGCCCTAATGCATTGGCCTAAATACAGTAGTAGGATCCTCATTATAAGGACCCCAGAATAAGGTACCCCTAATTCTCGGAAACTCGCATTTGTCAGTCTTAGGATTTACGGTTTCGGCTGAGGGTTCAGGGCCTGAGCCTCCAGTAGATTCGGAGACTTGCGGGTTTGGTGAGATTGTGCGGAGGGTCTGGGACGCAACGGCTTGCCGACGAATAGGAATCTGCGACATATGCGGCTGTATGTGCTATTTTGTGCTGGACTTTTCTTGGAAGCTTCCTAAATCAAGACCGCATGATGGGCTGATGTCACGGATGCCCTCCGAACATCTCCGCGGAGCGTCGGCGTCCGACATGAATCCCCACACCCCTAGAACCCACCCGAAGCCCTACATCCTGAGACCCCTGGCTTGGACAGCTTTAGCGCTCAGGGCTTTGAGGGCCAAGCGACCGTAGAAGAACACGGCCAGAAATAACGTTATTGTTCAAGATCAGTTGCGAGATGCCAAAAACTGCAACAATGAGGAAACAAGCTGCTACAATGAAATGACGGTTGATGCTAGACCTTCTAGAGACGCTAGGAGATGATTGATGAGTGGCTAGATAATCAAACAGACACATCCTGCAATACATATGCACATATACAAATACAGAAACATGTGGAGACACACATGCTTATGAGCACAGACATACAGACTTTTGCAGACATCGACAGGTCCGGCAGAAGGTGCAGAGCCTGAACCAGCGCAGGACCACGGTTTCTGTTTCGGGAGTTTGAGGCATGCGGCCGAAACTGTAGCGTGGAGTTTCAGGATGTTTCGGGCTTGGTAGGGTTGCGAGTTTAAGTTCAAGGGAACCCCAAAACCTATTCTGACTATTTCGCGCCTACAAAACGTATATTCTTTTTGAGAATTAGATTGGTCATACTTTCACATATTCAGCATAGTTTTTGAGTCTATTCCGGAAGGTCAGATCGTGATTGCCGTGAAACTCCAAATCCTAAATCTCCTTGTAGTAGAACCCTGTATAGGACCGTTGACAGAACCCTGATACTAGCCCTTATAGCGCCTTCGAAGTGGTATGGGCTCTTTATCCTCAACGGCCAGGGCTACCTCCTGAAACAAAACTCACCAAGGATTTGGGTTTGGGGTTCAGGCTTCCAATTTCAATTCTGCTTCCTAGCCACATTCTCTATCTGGCCCTTCAGGCGGGCCCTTGTGGTTTGGGGTAAAGGGCGAACAGATTAAAGCGCACGCCTTGAAAACAAAAGACGCAGCTGGTGCAGGATGCCAGCGCAATCTTGGATGAGCTGCCCCAGGATGCGCTGACCGATGAGGCCGTACCTGGGATGCAGGGTTTTGAGTTTAGGGACGGATTGTAAGGATTTGTAGTTCAAGGTCTGCATTTCGAAGAACACCTTGACGTCCTCAGTCCGGAACCCCAAGACCCCAAAGTTCGAACCTTCACAGATCCTGAGGGTCAAGAGCCTGCCTGAGGTTACCCGAAGCCTCCCAAAAACAAGCATAGAGACCAAGAGTCCAAGCGTCCTCCTGATCTTCAGTGGTTTGTTTCCTCGGAACAAGGACACCCACTCGGGCCATTCCTAATCTCCGCGCCACAGATGGTGCCCATCTTTGTACCCCTTAGTGGCGCAGGCGGCGGCTTGGGGTATCTGAAGCTGCACTTTTAGCGTGTGTTTTAGGTAAAAAGTGCTTTAAATCCCAACATGTTAACACATTCTGCACGACCTATAGGAACCCTTAGTTCAAAGAACCTTTTTAGAACCCCTTCAAGGAATCCCAAAGCCCTGCAGACCTTGAGCTGGCATTCCTGAGAGCATCAGGAGCTCGAGCTCAGGGAGAAAGTCGCAGCCCCGGTGTCGGGGTTTAGGGCCAGGGGTTTAAGGGTTTGGGCTTTTGGAGCGCGCCGGCCCATGCAGCATGGGTTAGGATGATATCATGAACATGCTGTGACAGCAATCGTCAAAAAGCAGACTTTGCCTGTGACAGGGCCAATGGAAGGCTCCGTACTTCATACTGCCACTACTCTGAAATGCACTGTTGCATATACCATTCCCGAACCCCAGAAAGTAGGTAGAAAAATGGCCCAACACTTTCCATGGTCTGTTGCTGTCCAGGTAGGCCTTAATCACCAGATGCTGGGGGGCTAGGATTGGGGTGCCTAAGATCCTTGTGGCCTGAGGGGCACCCTTTGAAGACCCCGAAGGCCCGGTGAACCCCAGTATGCCTACACCATATGGCAGGAACCCGTTTAGAGCCTTTTCAAGGTGCCCCAAACGGGACCCAAAAACCACTATAAACAAGGCCCCTGTAGGAATCCTTATCGCCACCCGGAAGCCGTGAGGTGCTCGAGTTGGTGTCGTCAAGTCCAATGCCTCTGCGCCACGTGAGCGTCTGCCTTAAGGTTATACGGAAACTATACGGGCTGCTTTAAGGTTACTATAAGAGCTATCACAAGGAGTACTGTGAGGTTTCATTTTTGGGGCTAAGGCGTTTGGGGTTTAGGGCCTTGGGGTTTCACGATCAAGAGCTTTTGCTAGGCGATTCGGTTCTGAAATGTTGTCTGGCTTTTTTGCATGGCATCAAAACCATGCAGGCTTAAAGTGAGGCCTTTGGGTTGTCGGGACACCGGCTCAGTCCGGGCTGTTAGATGCTGAAGTCTTTGGCTGGGGGGTGTTGAAATTTCAGGTTCCGTCGCATTTGGCAGCAATACTGGGAGCCGCCGTAGCAGGGAAGGAAAGGGTGGAGGCAATGATCTCGAAAAGTCTGCTTGTAGCGCAAGAATGCGCACAAGCATAGGGACTTCTGCAGTAGGCTTCGCCTAACACTCCTGTGTCCTTCTCGTTTCACGTAGCTCCGTCAAAGCCGCAAAACTAAAAATCAGGGCACTCATGCCATGCACAGTGAGGTCACACCCCGAAGGTGCTGGCGGTCAAGCGGAAGTTTCTTCCGGATGAGGTGGCTTCAGGGTTTAGCGCTTACTCAACCTTAGGGTTTATGCTTGAGAGTTCGAGTTCCGGCCGGAGGGTTAAGTTTACATATGACGGTTCGGGATAAGGAAAGTAGCAGTAGTAGTAGAAGTAGTAGTAGTAGTAGTAGTAGTAGTAGTAGTAGTAGTAGTAGTAGTAGTAGTAGTAGTAGTAGTAGTAGTAGTAGTAGTCGTAGTAGTAGTAGTAGTAGTAGCAGCAGTAGCAGCAGTAGCAGTAGCAGTAGCAGTAGCAGTAGCAGTAGCAGTAGCAGTAGCACTAGCACTAGCACTAGCACTAGCACTAGCACTAGCACTAGCAGTAGCAGTACGGGTAGTGGTAGTGGTAGTGGTGAACCTCCTGCCAAAGATGCTCCACAGGTGGGATACGTGCAGCAGCCCACGCCCACGAAGGAGATCTCTTACTCCAGGCAAGAGTTGGTCCAGATGCTGGGGTCACCTTCGCACCAAGACTGGATACGGGCACTCGCCACCGTCAACATTTTGGTCACGCCGGTCATCCTTGGAGGTCTTTCCAATCAGGAACAGCAACCGCTGTGGACTTCGAGAATGGAAGCCCTCAGCAAGGTCCCGCCGCTTTTCTCGGCCATTAAGAAGGTGAAAACACAGACGGGCCTTACCTGGGACCTGGCCATGTCTGTCCGTCGTGTCCTAGCTCAGCACGGCCGTGTCACCATAACAACTGGCACGGGAGAGGCCTACAGTGAGCTTGAGGCGCCGACCAAAGTGCATGGCCTCATTCACGCCTGCTTCAATAGGATGTGGGACGAGAAAGACTTTCAGCGGCACTTCCCCACGAAGGTCGAGTTCAACCTGATCGCGACCTCTATCATGACGGTCTACAATGAGGCGGCTAAATCTGCTGGACTGCAAGCGCGCATGTTCAGGGTCAAGCCCACTCGAGACTCTCAGACTGTTATGAAGATGAAGATCGAGCACAGCAAGGGCATCGAGGAGGAAAGAAGGGTCGCAAAATCTGCCTCGGCTCCAGCCAAGAGACCTCAAGCGAGGGACGACGATTCGGATGGCAAGCGTCCACGACACAGCGCCCCCTCCTCATCCTCTTCAAGCCAATGGACCAGACCAGCCCAACCTTCGCACGATGATGACTGGGACTGGCAGTGGCAGCAGTGGAACTGGGGCGGTTACTACCACCCGTACCAGCACTGGCCACGCGGCCACAATCAGTGATCCGGCACTTTAATTGCCTTTTCTTCCAAAAGCAGCCAGGCACAGCCTCGCATGCTCCCACATGGCACAGCCTCCGGGACTAAATGAAAGCTTCTTCTGACTGCAGTGCAATCTTTTCAGAAGGTGCGCCTCTGCAGCGCGTGAGCCTTGATGAAAACAGTCGGCTCGTCGCATGCCGCCTCCACTCGAAGCACGCTGTGACAGAAGGTAAGAGCAGCCTCCCCGCACTGCAGGTACTCTGACACAACCGAGCCCTTACGGCCCTTTTGCTCGCAGCATGAGTTACCTAGTGTGGGACGCCGGTAGACGGGAACTCGAGGAGTCGGCTCCTTCGGGAGTACGTCCCAATTGCTGTGGGCAGGTGAGTGACGGACGCGTCAGCTTACAAGGGGGTGGCGGAGGAAGCGCAGATTTTCTTTTCACTCTAGTAGAGCCGTTTCTGAGACGATAGTAGAGCGATGGATGCAAGTCTGAGTCTCAAGAGTCTCACGAGTGCACGGGAGCACAGGCGCCCGCAAAGCGCAGAGCACGCTCGCGCAGCGCTCAGTTGAAATAGTGGTAGTGGTAGTGGTAGTGGTAGCGGTAGCGGTAGCGCTAGCGGTAGCGGTAGCGGTAGCGGTAGCGGTAGCGGTACGGGTAGCGGTAGCGGTAGCGGTAGCGGTAGCGGTAGTGGTAGTGGTAGTGGTAGTGGTAGTGGTAGTGGTAGTGGTAGAGGAAGTAGCAGCAGCAGCAGTCGTAGTCGCAATGGCTGTGGTAGTGGTCGTGCTCATGGTGGTAGTAGTAACAGCTCCGCACAGGCGGAGGCGGGATGACCACACGCGGAACCTTGAGGGAAGGCCTAAGGCCAACCGTTCCTCACGGGGAGGGGAACTAAACTCCCAAGTTGGCATTCGACAAGTTGGGCGGGGGAAAGCTACCATGAGGGGGTTGCGGCCGGGGCACAACCATATTTCCTATTCAACCTCGACCGGCTCTCGACAAAGGTGCCGCTGCGTGATTGGATAGACCGCCGAATCGGTGGTGAGGACTGCCTCTAGCAGGGTTCCCACATGGTTTCTGAAAGGTTTTTGTCCGGATTCTACCAGGTGTTTGAAAATCCCCTCAACAGGGGCCTTCATAGGTTCAGGGATGGTTTTGATGGGGTTTATTTAAGGCTTCTTGGGTACAGGTGTCACGTCTTTAGGATTCGAATCTTGAAACAAGGTTGTGTTTTCGGTGTTGCAGCTTTGGCCTCTTGCAAGCTCGTGCGCTGGAGCGCACCCGGCCCTGAAGGACTTACAAGTCTGCCTGCAGCCCCAAACCCCAGACCCTAAACCCCCCCCAAAAAGACCCTAAACCCCAAGGCCCAAACCGAAGACCCGAAAGCTCCAAACCTTAAGCCCGACACCCCAAACCCAAAACTTTACACAAGCCCTCGACCAAAAAACCCTAAAGTCCTTCCTGAGCAATGAAAACTTAAAGAACCCAGTGTAGAATCCTTCAATTAACCCTTTCTAGCACCCTTGAAATCCTGATTAAAGACTCCGGAGGTTGAGGTAACGGAGGACGAGCAGGTGCGATCCCGCAATGCTGCTGAGGAGGACCCTGTTAGGATCTTTGAGTTTAGAGGGCCTAGTGTTTTGCGCCGCAAGCCCTAAACTCTAACAGCTATAGAGCCGGACCAGAACCAAGACCACAAATCCTGAACTCTATCTAGATCACGAAACTCTGGGCCTGGGTCCTTTGACCTTTTGTCCCTTTGCTTGTCGGAGCTTTGGTGGGGAATGTGAATATGGCGAGCCCTACACCCGGAAGAGCCAGAAAGTCAAAGAAGAAGCTTGTAAAACCTGCAACCCGCCATTAAGCTCTAAAGTCCCCAGAGCTTACCCAAACCTGAATGTAAGAGGCTAAGAAGCCCCAACGCTGAAGGGCCTGAACAGCGTTGACATGGCACGGCAGAGCCGCTCCCTCTATGTAGAACCGTAGAATATGCCGCCAAGTCCGTCTAACACGACGAGCGGGTCGTTGTCATCTTCAAGATCTAGTAGCCGTTCTGCGAAGACGGCAGCGTCCCTGAAAATGCTTCCCAAATTCCCAAACCTGAAACCCTTAACCCCCGAACCCCAAGAAACTCTAAATTCCCTTAAATCCCACACCCTGGAACCTGAAAGTTCTTGCTGGCTGCACCTCCCACGACGGGACGTCACTTTCGCATCCATGCAGGAGGAGCCTCCTCCTGAGGAGTCACCTCCACGCCCGGGGCTCCCGTTATTCTTGACGTGGTTTTATGTAATGTACGGTTACCTTGGACTACCAGAGCCTACCTTTTTTCTAGTTCTTGCTATAAATAAAAACTTATAAAACCCCATATGGAATGGAAAAAGCCCGACAAAACAAGTAGCTGTTGGAAGGTTTTGGACAGGTTTTCGGGTTTTAAAGAATCTCCGGGTTAGCGCTTTCTCTGCTGCGCAGGGAGGGTCTTGGAGGATTTGGAGGGTTTAGGGTTTAGGGTATCTCCGGGAGCGTGTGAATACCTTATGACGTCGGCTAGGTTGCGATATTGTGGGTCCCTGAATTCTCAAACTCCCCAATCATGCGGCCCTTTTGGGTGGCGATGCAGTTTCTGTACTTACACCCGATCGCTGCATGCGCAAACCTGGCGAGACAAGAACGACTCAATGTCCAACTGCTTCACGAACTGCCGGGTTTTAGGTGCACGAGAAACATAGAAAAGGTAAACATAAAATCATGAACATGAAGATTGCTTGGATTCTCCCGCAGCAGATTTCCTGAAGCCTGACGCAAACTCAGATGTGTGCTCAGGCAACATGGCAAAAGGCAAAGGCAAAGGCAAAGCTGGTAAGGCCAAAGCCCAGAATGGCGACATCGCGCCAGGCCGCATTGGCTTTCTGAGGGTTCGGAGTGCTTATGGGCCCTTTTTGTGTTCCTTGTTAGTAGGTGTGGCATGCCATTGTTTGCTAGGTCTACTTGGACATTGGCCCTTCAGTCTATTTGCTGCTGGGTTTCGGTCTTCTGCATGATACATCTTCCTTGTCACTTGGTCATCCGATCACATGCTTTTGCATCCTCACCGTGGCGGGGCGGTTCTGCCTCGGTGTGCTGCCCTGCAGGATTTGGTTTCGCTTGCCGGGTTGAGGTGCAAGCTATTGTTGGCGAATTACAAGTTGAAGTGTTGGAAAACTACAAGATGCAGGCGCATGCTTTCCCAAAATCTGACTTGAAATTGCGGTATCGAGTGATTCATTGGTTTCGAGCTTGTCACATGACATGACCTTGGCACAAAAGGCAGCGGAATCCCTTGATTCCCAAACTCCCCCTTTTAGTTCAACTGTTCCACAAATTGTTGTAAGACAATCTTGCAACTAGCAATTCACTAATAGCTCATGTTCAGACAAGGAATGCAAATTGTTGTTTGACACTTTTGCAACTAGCAAATCACTAACATCTCATGTTCAGACAAGGTATTATTTCCTAAGGGCTCGGGCTGATACACTTTAAGGTTATGGCACATAGCGGCCCCACCAAAGTCCTGAAGGGTCAGGATTTATGGAGTTTAGGGTTAGGAAATACTGGCCCCACCAAATTCCTGAGTCCAATTCCCTGTCACACCCCAAAACCTGACACTTCCATCGCTTCTCGGTAATTGCGGTACCATGTACTACCGCAGGACGAAGGTTCGCCACACGGCCTCGAAGTCAACACATGAGACACTACAACCCCCTTTCCCCCTCAGACTCCTCCGCAAGATCCCAGAAGCTCTCTGCCGAGAACATTGTAGTAGTATAGTTTTATTACAGGAAATTAACTACTCCGCCATGCTGGCCACACAAAACGGACCTGCGGCCGCTCCGCTTCTCCGCGGTATATGTTTAGGACATATTGATAAGACCCTCCGCATGTCGAAATTTTCTCCCGGTGACGTCTATCTAGTATACTATAACTTTTACAGGGGCTCTCCCGGTGATGTATCGTATACTATAACTTCCTAAACCCTAAACCCTAAATCTCCATGGGCTTCCAGACCACAAGCGGACGGCGGAAAGCTTTTTCCAGAGTCTTCCAGTGGAGACCCTCACAGATGGCGAGGCCAGGGCTTCGGGACAGAATAGGAATAGGAATAGTAAAAGTAATAGTACTAATAATAGTAATAGTAAGTAAGAATAACACTAATAATAATAGTAATAGTAAGTAATAATAATACTAATAACAATAACAGCAATAGTTATAGTAGTAGTAAATAACAGTAATAGGAATCGTAGCAGTAATTATTTGGGGACAGAAATAGGGTTTAGGGCTTGGGAATATTTCGAGCTTTGCGGTTCTAAAGTGGTTTGATGCTGACTGCACAGGCTTGTCGTCGAGCTTCGGGTTTTGGGGCTAAATTTTTGGTTTTGGTGGAGCGTTTGTTCCCTCGATGCTCTGGTCGTTTCTTGGCGCTGTCGCTGCTTTGGTTGTTGATGTTGTTGCTGCAGCAACAAGCGATGTTTCTTCTGTTCTTTGCCGGGCTTGTGCCAGCTGCGCAATGGTTCAATGCATATACAAGAGACGGCATGTGCAGTCTATCTGCCTGATAAAGCACTGAGTCGACTGAGTTCGTGTAGACAGGATAGGTGGATGACAGGCGTTCCATACTAGCTTTCTTCCCGACAACACTTTTGTAGTTGCGCCGTGAAGTTTAAGGCTTACCGAATGGCACCAAAACACTAGAGAATGTGAAGCGTGGGACCCCAGTGCATCTTGCTTCAGCTTTGCCAGGAGGAGCTTCGCGATGCCATTTTGACCTTCATGGAACACTGGACCGGCGAGGAGAGCTGGGTTTAATGCCGGTTGGACGGCTAACAACTCGGAACTGCAATAAGATCAAGGGAGGGCGTCCTTCCTCTGAGGAGAGGATGCTGTGGATGCCTTCTGCTTCACCATGACTTGAGTTGTTGATTGAGCAACAGCTGCATCACTGTACTGCTCAAGTTGCGCATTGTCTCCGTCATCGTTGTCTTTTTTTGTAGGATTATCTTCATTTCAACTTGAAGTGTTCCATTGCTAGGTTGGACTTGCTTGATTTGTATTGCTGCTGCTGCCATCGTTGCTACGTGGCGATGACTACCACTCTCACGGTCATGATTGCAAGTCCCAAACTTTTGCTGCTGACCACTGTTGCATCAGGATGACCAGCATTGTACAATGTTTTCCCACTATTGCTATTGTTGCCTGAGTTGCTTGCACTCGAACTGCCACCGTTGTTGCTGCTGCTGCTACTACTACTACTACTACTACTACTGCTGCTACTGCTACTGCTATCGCTACTGCTACTGCTCTGCTACTGCTACTGCTACTACTACTACTACTACTACTACTACTACTACTACTACTACTACTGCTACTGCTACTGCTACTGCTACTACTGCTACTACTGCTACTACTGCTAATACTGCTACTACTACTACTACTACTACTACTACTACTACTCCTACTCCTACTCCTACTCCTACTCCTACTCCTACTCCTACTCCTACTCCTTCTCCTTCTCCTACTCCTACTCCTACTCCTACTTCTACTCCTACTCCTACTCCTACTCCTACTACTCCTACTCCTGCTGCTACTACTACTACTACTGCTACTACTGCTGCTACTGCTACTGCTACTGCTACTGCTACTGCTACTGCTACTGCTACTGCTACTGCTACTGCTACTGCTACTGCTATTGCTACTACTGCTACGAGTACTATTGCCGCTACTGCTACAACAACAACTACTACTACTACTACTACTAATGCTACCCTGCTGCTGCTGCTGGTATTACAACTGCTACTGCTGCTGCTACTGCTACTACCACGACTGCCTACTAGTGCTACTACTACTACTACTACTACTACTACTACTACTACTACTACTACTACTAGTACTGCTACTACTGCTACTGCTACTGCCACTAGTGCTACCACCACTACTACTACTACTACTGCTACTACTACTACTACTGCTACTACTACTACTACTACTACTACTACTACTACTCCTACTACTACTACTACTACTACTACGTCTGCAACCGTGATTTCCTTGGTTATCGTCTGCACAGCCAAAGGCAGTTTGCCATAGAACTGGCACGAAGAGCAGCATGGTTGACACTAGTATGTCTGAGTTATCATGTCAGGTACACGGTTATTCTGGTTATGGTTATCCGACATCGCTCCTTTATTGCTAGTAGTATAAGCATCTAGATGCCCGGGCAGTTTAAGCTGATGGTTGTACTTTAGCAACCTGAGCACGGTAAGCTCAAGAACCAAACCTGAGCCCTTACATCGGAAACACAAATCCCGTCGTGAACAACCCAAGCCCTCTGTGACGTCCGTGACGACCGGAAGGATCGTCCACCCCTGTCCAAAGCCATGCTGGATCCAACGATAAAGCGCTGTGGCACCCTCAGTTTGCAGAGAGCTGAGTGCTTCGGGTGCTGGTTATGGAGGAAACATATCATCTTTTCTCATGCGCTCACTGCGTCATTATAGTCCAGCCGGGGCCTCTTTCTTACTCAGAAGATGTGTGTGCCCGTCCAGCCGACTCTCTATGCGCCTCCGCTCAATTGCGCCGGTCAAGCAACTTTGGGGGTGCGCTATCCCGAGTTGCTATGCCGTGTCGATTGTGGGAGCGAAACATGCGATGGTTTTGGGTCTTGCTTAGCATGGCCACATTGTGGGTTATTCCTGTTCACTGCTTTCCAGTTCCTAGTAATTAGCAGAGCACCCGCCCACCCACCCGCCCACAAACCCACCCAAACCAGGTCGCCAGACACTGCCGCCAACGCTGGCGCTGAAGGCTGGCTGGGTGGTAGGACTCAATATGTACGATTGCGTTTCAGTGTGTAGACGCTGAGCGCAATTGTTGGTGTTCGTTTGTGTTGCTACAATGTAGAAGGCAACTCGCAGGTCAGTGTTGTGTCATGAAACTTGAAACCCTATAGTCCCTAATCTGTCATGTTCATTTTTCAAGTTTGTAAAGACTTAAGCTCGTTCTAGGCTTGAGATCCTAGTTCGCGCTTTGGCCCCTTTTTCGGTGCGTGGCAAGCCTCGAGCATCCAACGTCTTGCGCTTTACGGCTTAGGATCTGCTACGGTCTGCATACAAATGCCCCCTTCTTCTTCCCCCACCAGCGAGTATAAACTAGCCGAGAAAGACAACTGCACCTTCTCGAAAAGATTTTCACGGCATGACCCTTCACTCTGTAAACATTGAAGCCCAAACCCGAATCACTTATCTGTAACAGCCGTAACACTGGACGGTACATTTTGGAACAAATCTTGCCAAGCCCTTTAATGGACACCGTTTTATGGGGCCTTCCTATATAGGCAGGGACCCGCAGAGAGACCCCCTGGGAGGACTGGATAGAGCGCCGTCTTAGCGGGGAGCTGGAAATCCTGCAGAACGCCAAGGGCACCATGTTGCTAGGCGGGTTTAGGGCGTATTGGGATTTTATGTCGTTCAAGGTGTTATGTGTTCGAGGGTTTTTTCGGGTGGGGGGTTTAGGGGTTTGGGGGTTCGCGATTTGCGGTGTGTACGTTTAGGAAATTGGGCATCTGTGCTCGTTAGATGCTGTACCACTGCCACAGGCGTCAGTTAGTTTCAACCCTATCACGCACCACCGCCGTCTTGCCCGTCGTCGTCGCGCTCCCCCTCCTTCTCTTCCTCCTTTGCATCATCGTCTTCATTGTGATGCTGATGATGCTGATGTTGGTTATGATGGTCAAGCTCATCACCACTGGTAACCAGGACAGCGGTCGGAATACTGTAGTTAGCAACAGTAACCCGCTACTGTCCTTCTATACTCATGATATAACAGCACTAGAAAATTTGCCCCCAAACCCTGTTTTGATTATGAAGGCCCCTATTCAAAGTGTCAGGTCCCTTCGACTTTCCTCGTCCTTGCTTCTTGTCGCTCATCAACATCATGGTTCCCCTCGTAGTCATCGTCTCAGCCCAAGTCATCATCATGACTAGCAGCATATGGGAGTTTTCGAAAATAGGGGACCCTAATACAGTACTTCAAATAGTAGGATCCCTGTTTGAAAAGGACCCCCAAATAGGGTACCCCTAATTTTCGGAAACTCCCATATTCTTTCGGCAGGCGTTCGAGGAGATCCAGGACCGGAGCCGACGAAAAGAAGCCTGGATGTCTGCGGCCCAGACGGGGGGAAGGCTCGAAAAGAGACCTACTTTTCATCTCGGACTGAAATGCGAGTGAGCCCATGTTACTAGGGACAGGGTCGACTTGCCAGGTGGCTTCTGGCCATCTTTAGCCGTGAATTTGAATCCATCCCGGTTTGCAAAGTTCAGATATCGGACTCCTTGGACTTCTCTGGCTTTGGAGCTGTGGGGCTTATGGGACCATGCAAGGATGCTATTTCTGACATGTGGCGCTCTTGAGCAGATTAGGACGAATCGGAATTGTGATGGCGCCGCAACCGAGTTTTCCTGGTATCGGTAGGCTACACAAGGCAAGTGCTGCAGAGAGATCTGAACTGCACATGGGGGCCACGTAGTAAGTACGGTTCGGAATACGGCCAGAGGTTCCTGAGCATAGCGCCTACTTGCCAGCCGTATTACCAGGCCAAATTTGAAAGCCCAAATTCCCCGAAGCCCATCGAAACACCCGAACCAACAGCGTGAAAACCCGAAAGCTCTGAAGCAGCCGCCCCAACAGCCTAAAGCTCGAAACCAACAGCCCTGAAACCCTAAACCAGCAGCCCTAAAGAAACGGCCAACGAAGCCTTGAAAGTACCCGGCGAGGAAGCGGCAGAATGGGAGACAGGCCCTGGCTTGGGCCCCAGGAATTGTCGCGACAAACACGTTGCTTTAGAGGCGTTGATTTCCTTATGTAGGTCCTTAAACGGGTAGGTGGTTTGAAACCTTTAGGTTCTTTTCTTCGATGGCTGATGGGTTTCTGGCTTCCCCCAAATTGGTAGGATTCTCGATTCCAGGCTTCAGAGATTTTGGGTTTCGGGTGGTTTTGGCTTTTGGGTTCTTGGGTTTGTGGTTTAGCTTAGGGATGTAGAGAGAAGGATTTCGAGTTTAAGGTTTGGGTCCTGAGCCCAAGGTAGTGGACAGTCCCTAAATCAGCTTCCTAGGGCACGGGATAGACTATAGAGTTTGAAATTCTGGTTTCTGAACAGCCCTTCCCCTTAAAGCCCTCGAGCCGTAAAGTCCCAGAGCGCTTTTGCAACCCGACCCCAAAACTGTGAAGCCCCTACCAAACGCGTTGAGCCCAGACAGATACGAACACAACAGCCCACAACGCTAAACCCGCGCGAAGACGAGGAACCAAAACTGTCACAAAAACGACAGAAACACTAGTAGGCAAACCCCGACCATACAATACCATAATATACCAAAATATACCACCATGATAATATACCATATATACCGAAGCTCCTTGACTCCTCGAAAAATGCCACTGCTAGGCAAAGCCCGGAGGCTGGATTCCTGAGATGCAGCAAAGAAGCTCGTCGTCTCCTGACATGTCAGGCACCGCGCAGAGAAGTGAGATATTCCAAGGGCCCAAGAACCCTCAAGTCAAGTATCCTTAAACCCGAAATCGTAGGATCTAGGATCAACGTCTGCACTTCTTGCTGCCGGGCGCTGTCTTCGGACTTGAGCTGCCTGGGCCGAAGGGAAGCCTCCTGCAGGACAACAGCAAGGAGTTGGATCCCGTGAGGATCGTGGCCGCTAGAGAAAGCACGGGCGACGTTGTGAGTTTTGGTGGGGTTACGGCTGTTAGTTTAGAGGTTTTCAGATTTCTGAGAGCATGTCAGCATATGCTTCTTAATGGGTGTTGGATTTAGGGTTGGTTGTTTTGGGTCTCAGGGTTGCTGGTTCAGACATCTCGGGCTTCAAGGTGTGGGTTCCCCAAGGTTGAAGGTTGAGGCATTACGATCTAGTGTTGTTGGGTTATGGGCTTTGGAGTTTTAGGGTCTGGGGTTCTTGGAGTTGCCATTTTGGGTTCTTGGCGTTGCAGATTGTAGGGTTTCACTTTAGCTTCGGAGTTCCAGCGTCGTCTTAAGATTCAATGTGTTTGGAGTGGCTGAGGCCCTTCTTTAGGATTGAGGGTGTTGGGTATAGTAGGTTCGGGTTGTTGGAATGTGCAATCAAGGCTCAGTGAGATAACCCAGACGTTGAGTGGGGAAAGACATTGGTGTGGGAATTCCGGAATTCACCCTCCCAACTGTTTAGGCTGCAAAAGGATTGCGGTCTCGGGATTTTATGGGGTCGAAGGTCTGAGTGAGGAGGATGTAGGGGAGCGCTCAAGTTAGGGTTTAAGTATTGGGGTTTGTTTTCTTTCTCGGTTTTTGTCTGGCTGCAGTATTTGAATCCTTGATGGTCGTGGGCCGCTTCTGTTTATTTCATTGTACCACCGGGTGATTTCTGGTCGATCTGACTGGTGTGTTCATGTTGTTCTTTTCTGTTTCTTCTGTGACTACGGTAATGATTCTAGTGGGTAGGGTTCTCATACATGTTCTCGCGCCAGACTGCTACCCTGAACCCTAGACTTGCGTCTCCCTGAGCCCCCAAGCACTGCATCGTTCTGCTCAAGTCCGGGGGGGGGTGCGGGCGCCCGGATTTTGACCGCCACCTGTGCCGCAAGGCCGCAGCTCTTGTCTGCTAGTCAATAGCGTTGGCTGAAGATGCATTGCTGGATTGGTGTTCATTACCCGGAACCCCAAGCTCGAAAGTTTGGCTAAGACTTTGCCTACTGCTTTCGATTAGGGGTGCCCAGCCGTGCGTTTCTTAAAACAAGTCGCCAGAGACGAGGTTCAGCCCAATTTCCACAACGCCTCCGCCACTCTTTCGTCGGTAGTCATGTGCGGATGAGTTAATGATGACTGCTAGAGGTTTTCTGCATCGCGGTCTTACGACGACGGACGACTTCAACAATCACAGCTGCTGGTGCTAGTCGTGTGGTACTGACTGCCAGAGCCTGCAGCTGCTGCTGCGCTAACTCCAAGAACCACCACTGTCCGCAACGATAGCGACTAGTCCCACTGCTGCTCTTGTTTTTTCCTCATCACCTTCCACCCGCAGCACACGACGACACTTGCACAAGGTCTGCTAAGCAGATGCTTGGACCTCTTCAGCCGAGGACGCCGCGCGCAGCTTTGGAGGTTTAGGAAGTAGGATCTTCTCGCGACCAGCCGAAAGGCTCCTTATGGACAGGCTCAGGGCTTTCGACTCAGGGCTGAATTCGTTTAGTCATACCGCCGGCTTGGGTCCAGGTAGTGCGCGAGTTGTGGACGGTCAAGCCATGACCCACGGGTTTTGCACGAACATGGGGTTTTCAGAATAGATACCCTGAAACACTTCCATGATACGAAATCCCAGAAGCAACTCGTTTCGAAGCCCAGTCCTTGCAGGACCCAGATCGGCGGACTGATCTTCGGCAAGGAGGCAGTGCGCCTCCTTTGGCCTCCTAGCCTTGGCCACCGGTTCGTCGAGGGGCTGGAGGGTTGTGAGGTCTCATGCAATAAAACCTACGCCAACCCTTGCCCTAAACACTGAGTCCGGAAGCCCATTTTTGATGCCGTCAGGATGTGCAGCCCGTGCAGAAGGCAGGTCTTGTTGGGCCGCAGTGCAAAGTCGCCCCAAGCCTCAAACCCCCAATTCCGCTTCCGAAGCCGCACCCCAAACGAAATGAAGCATTTTGTGAAAGTGTGTTCTGATGCCTGGGTACAAGCCTGTTTTGTGTTGCCAGAAGAGCTATAATTGGTTCAGCATCGCAGGACGCGTCCCCAAGAAAAATGCAGGAAATAACATCGTTTAAATCTGGGGTCACTCTCAGGGCTCCTGCTATAGGGTTATGGGATGCACGCTTACACTTTGAGATCGAAGGGGCAGGCTCTGGCTGGCTCAAGTTGAGGTAGTGTTAGGGGTCATCTTGGAGTGGGCGCTGCTTCACACCACTGCGCGAATCGCGAGCACTAAACCATACAACCAGGACTGAACCCCTAACGCGCGAAACCGTTAAGGCTTAAACCCGAAACCATCAACCCTGGGGCCCTAAACCCTGGACGCCTGGGCCTAAACTTTGAGCCCCTAGGAATAAGCCCTAAGCCTTAATCCCCAAATCCGGAACCTTGTCCTTCAGCGAGAGTCCAGGATTTGCCCCTCGTGGGTTCGAACTACGTCTTCCCGAAGCCGCTTCCCTGGCTTCAGGCGCAGATTGTGTTACATATGTAGTATTTTATATGTATACATGTAGATATATTGCATTATGTGTTGGATACTATACATATTCTGTGCTATCTAGTTTACATTATAGTATCATTATAGTCATATATTATATATTGTGTATTGTTGAAGGATTACGGGGCTTAGCTGCTCTCTTAGGTTCGGGGTCAGAATCTAGAAATTACGTATGTGTTCCCCAGTTGCGGATGAGGCGCGTTTCAGAAAGTTTGGTGCCCTGAGATGGATCGAATCCGTAATATCCATACTTTAGGATCCATATTATCTTTAGGGTCCTGATTATATATCAGCGCCCCCCAACCCTGAAAAAGGCTTTCTAGAATTCTCACAAAAAGCCTGAAAGAATGGCAAACTAACTCCTGAAATCATAAGAGTCTGAACCGCCCTATCAGCCCTCTCCAACCCCACCATAAGACCTTCCAGAGCTGCTGTGAAATACCGCGTGAACCCGTATGGCACCCTTGTTAAACTCCACCGCACCCTGTTTTAATATACTCTTACGGACACCATACTGAACCCTTCTCGTAACCCTGCAAGTAACCCTTCGAAGAGTCCCTATGAGAACCCTTACTACTGCTTGTTTCATGCCTATGTATGTATGTATGTATGTATGTATGTATGTATGTATGTATGTATGTATGTATGTGTATATATATATATATATAGAATTCACGTGTGTATATATATATATATATAGGTGTGTGTATACATCTATATATATATATATATAGATATAGATGTCGCTATCTTTATATATATATATATATATATGTGGGAGATCTGCACAAGCCATCAGGAGACCCTAAACTACTACACCTCCCCCCCCTCAAAAAAACAAAACAAAAAAAGAGTGCCGAAGGCGACAACGCCGGGCCAGGGCTTTGGAGGTGGACCCGGGGAGCTGAGGAGGGAAGGCAAAAACCAGGAGTGTGGTTTCGGGTTTAGGGGGTTTAAAGTTTCGGGGTTTGGAGTTTAGGGGTTTAGGGGTTTTGGGGTTTAGGGGTTTAGGGCTTGAGAGGTAAGGTTTGGGGTTCCGGGTCCTCTTCTTCCTTGGGTTTACAAGGTATGTGCTTTTTTGGGGAAGGGGGGCGTTGTTATGAAGGCTTTGAAAAGCTTTTGATGGGCTGGAGGTCTCGGTTTGGGGAATAGATCGCGAAATTGAGGAGTGAGATCTGGGGCTTCGCGATGTAGGCGTTAAATATTGCGGCGTGGGCTATGGACTTTTGGGCTTCGGCCGCGGGGTAGAGCCTGTATGGACACAGGTTTGACGATTTGTTTTCATGAATTCAGGGTTCATGGTTTGATGGTGAACCGTAAAACCCTAAGACCTAAACCCAAAAACGTTCTTCGGGGTTTGGATTGAAAGAACTCTGGCTTCTGAACAGCGGCCGCTGATGCAGGCTGCATTTTGCGGCACGTGGCCCCTGCCCGTCTGATGCTTTAGCTTCAGCAAGCACATCTAAACCCAGTGTTAAACCCTGGATACCGAATTTCTGGAAGCTTAGGCACCAGCTGTTGATATCAGACTTACGCAGGTGGATCAGGTCTCCCTCAAATGAACTAGAGGAGCAGGTTTTACATTGTGGAGTTTGGTGAGTGTATACAGGGCTCCTTTGCAGTATTGCTAAATGTTCATTTTGGGGTGTTAATGTGGGGGTTACCATGAATAAGCGAAAGACCTACTTCATTTGAACAGTCAACTAATGTGGCACTCGTGTTTGGCATGAAGAAGCTATACATCAAGCAGGCGACGTGACCATGCCGGTCACTCTGGCGGAGGCGTGGAGCTCGTTTGGTTACGTTTTTTAAACGGGGTGGGTAGGGCTTTGGGTTTTGCAGGGTACGGGGGTTGAGTTTCAGGGTTGAGGAGAGTGGGAAGTTGGTGAGGAATGGGCAGCAGCAGCAGGGATCGCAGCAGCAACAGGAATATCAGAAACATTCATAGGCAAACATGTATCGGAACAGCCAGCAGCAGCAGGAGGCGGATGAGTAGTAGCAATAGTAATACTCAGAAGAAATAAGAAGAAGAACAATAGGCAGCAGTAGCAGTAGCACTAGCACGAGTACTAGCACTAGCACAAGCACTGGCACCAGCAGTAGCCGTAGCGGTAGCGGTAAGTGGCAGCGGTAGCGGCAACGGTAACAGTAGCAGCAGTAGCAGCAGCAATAGTAGTAGAAGCAATACTAGTAGCAGTCGCAGTGGGGGCAGAAGTAGAAGGTAGCAGTAGCGGCAGCAGTGGCAGTGGCAGTGGCAGTGGCAGTGGCAGTAGTAGTAGCAGTAGCAGTAGTAGCAGTGGCAGTGGCAGTGGCAGTGGCAGTGGCAGTGGCAGTGGCAGTGGCAGCAGCAGTAGCAGCAGCAGCAGGAGGAGGAGGAGGAGGAGGAGGAGAACTAGTAGGAGCAGTAGTAGTAGCGGTAGCACTAGCAGCAGTAGCAGTGAAAAACACCGGGAAGTCAGCAGTAGCGGCACCAACACCACAAGCGACTGCCACTTTTGATCAGGACCTGCACCCTTAAGCCCCAAACCCCGAATGCTCCCCAGAGTCAGCTTCTATGTCAGGCGCAGCTGCCACGGGATGCCGTGCACGACAACGCCATGGTGCGCGCGGAGCGTTTGGTTTGCATTTTTAGGGGTCAGGGTTAAGGGTCAATAGTTTGCAGCTTGTGTTGCTGCTGTTGCTGCTGCTGCTGCTGCCTGTGCTTCTTCTGCTTTGGCTGCTGCCGCTAGGACCAACACCACGGCCAAGGCCACGACCACGACACGAGGACGACCGCGACCTAGTCCACGACCACTTACCACTTACCACTTACCGCTCACCACTGGCCACCACCACTACCAATATGGCTGTCGTTGTTGTTGCTGCTACTCCTGCTGCTGCTGCTGGTGCTGCTGCTGTATCTGCTCTTCGGTGACGATACTATCATGCACGTCAGCATGAGAGGTACTTGATGCTGTGTTTGTTCTGCACTTTCACTGTCAGTCTAGTATGTGTAATGTGTTTTTTTCTTCCGACTTTCTTTTGATTGGTCGACTGTTCTGTCCGTGAGCACACTTTGTATTTATGCCTTTGTCGGCAGGCAGCGCGCATGTCAGCGTGCGAGAAGCGGCTGGATGGCTTCGAGTCTCAGGCCATCAAAATGTCGCGGGTGGTGTTGCTTACAGCAATCGTAATGGATGACTCTTGATGATGATGGTGATGATGATGGTGATGGTGATGATTGATAAGGGAGGCGGTGATGATGTTGCGGCTACTTGGGATGATTAACTTTCATGGCCATGACCAAGGCATCGCTGATGATGACTGCTAGTGTGCGCTATACTTCTTTGTTGTCAGCCGCAGTCTCGGAACATGCGAGACCCAATCACAGACGCTAAACAGCCGCATCATGCTTGTTATGAAAAGCTCCGAACACCAGGCTGGCTATGTGCGGAAGCTTGAGGATGAGCTTTCGGCACTTCGCAAGGCCTTGAACTTCAATCCGAGATGCTTCAGCAGCCAAGTTGCTTTGAAGTTGAGGGCTGTACGTTTATCTCTAGAATCTAGAAGCTGCAGGAGGGTTAGAAGCTTAGGTATGTAAACATACCAGGTGCAGTGCAGGTCTCGGGTAAATCTGAGACATAAGACTGAAATTTCTTGAGCCCGTATGAAAGCTGGTTAAAACCTTTCTGGAACCAGTGCGAAACACTTGAAAACGGAGGCGTTTTTTTTTTTTTTTGGCTTGTGTGCGCGCTTGGCTTGGCTTCTCGGCTTCCCTGGCTTCTTGGCTTCTGGCTTCTTGGCGGGCCTTGGTTTTCTTTTTCCAAGGTGCGGCCAACCCTTGTTGGCGAGGTGCGGCCAAGGGTCCCTGGTGCATGCGGTCCCCTAGTCCTCTGGTCCTTGGTCTTGTGGTCCCCTGGTCCTCTGCTCGCGGTCCCCTAGTCCTCTGGTCCTTGGTCCTGTGGTCCCCTGGTCCTCTGGTCTGCTGGTCCTCTGGTCCCGTGGTCTCCTGGTTCCCTGGTGCATGCGGTCCCGTAGTCCTCTGCCACAACCACAACCACGGGATAGGGGTTAAAAACAAATCAAATAAGAATCAAAAACATAAAATAAGGATCAAACAGAAATTAAATAAGGATCAAAAAATAAACAGGTATCCACGAAAGGAGGGGGGGTAACGGAGGAAAGAAAGACAGAGAGAGAGAGAGAGAGAGAGATCAAAAAAGAAAGAAAGAAAGAAGGAAAGCAAGAGGGACAGAGAGAGAAAGAAAAAGAAAGAAAGAACGAAACAAAGAATGAGCGGAAGAAAGCAATAAGGCAAGAAGAAAGAAATACACAAAAATAGTTATAAGGAAAGAAAGAAATCAACAATAAACAAATAGACAAATAAAGGAAGCTATAAGGAAAGACAAAAGAAAACACAAGGAAAGGACGAAATAGAGTCAGAAACAAAGAAAAACAAACAATAAAGACATAACGAAATAACAAAAATGGAGAAAGAACGACGACAGGACATAAATTAACTAAGATGTTGTTTTGTTCTATGTTATCTTCTGTTATATTGTATTGTCGTCTTTTGTTATGTTATTAGATGCTACATGAAGCAAGGTTCTGCTATATCAGATAATGTCACACTATTTTTGTGATGTCGAACCATCTTATGTCGTTCTTATGGTTTACTGTGTTATATTATGTTATAGAGTGTTAACGGAAGAAGAGACACGAACAGGCACGGAAGAACGAAAGACCCACCGCCGCGCTTTTCGAGCTGCGCAAGCTTGATTCAAAGAGTGTTTTCGAAACCCATCATGTGAGCGTTGTGTCTGCAAATGGGGGGGGGCTGCGCCCCCCCCAACCCCCCCGCTAACCAGAATCGCCAAATGAGGGGGTGTGTTTAAGATAGGTGATGAAGCGGAATACCAGCAACAGCTACAACACGAAATCCGTCCTAAATGCGAAATTGTAACGAAAATTTGATTTTCCCGAGGAACAACCAAAGATAACGTATGTTTTCCTTCTGAAAACCTGAAGAAATGACACGAACGCCATAGGTAATAGACAAATGGTGTTTTTCCCAGGAAAAACCAAGGAAAACTTGGAAAATACAACGGAATCCGTGGGAAAATCATGTCTTCCCTGAGAAAAACCAAGCAAATCCTTAGGAAATGAAAGAGAATCCGTAGGAAAACAGTGTTCTCCCTTGGAAAAATTCAAGATTTGCTGTATCTGGAAAGAAAGAAAGGAAGACAGGACGAAAGAAAGAAAGGACGAGAACAAGAACGAAATAAATGAAAAAGAAAGAAAGCAAGAAAGAAAGGAAGGAAGGGAGTATGAAATGAATAAAGAAAGCACACCAGAAAGAAATAACAGAAATGAACGAGCGAAAGAAAGAAATCAATCCAGAAAAAACAGGCAAAGTTGGAAAATACGAAAGAGAAAGAACATGAAAGAAACACAGAAACAAAGATACAAGCAATAGGATACTACATTGTCCAATCGAATATGCCATAATATCGTAATGGACCATAAAATATGTAGCATAATGTAACCTGATGTTATATAATATACTAAATATTATGTTGTATATATACAAACTGTATTGTACTATGTTACAATGTACTACACTATAAACTAAGATGTTGTTTTGTTCTATGTTATCTTCTGGTATATTGTATTGTCGTGTTTTGTTCTGTTATTAGATGCTATAAGAAGCAAGGTTCTGTTATGTCAGAAAATGTCACACTATTTTTGTGATGTCGAACCATCTTATGTCGTTCTTATGGTTTACTATGTTATATTATGTTATAGAGTGTTAACGGAAGAAGAGACACGAACAGGCACGGAAAACGAAAGACCCACCGCCGCGCTTTTCCAGCCGTGCAAGCTTGATTCAAAGAGTGTTTTCGAAGCCCATCATGTGAGCGTTGTGTCTGCAAATGGGGGGGGGGGCTGCGCCCCCCCCAACCCCCCCGCTGAACCAGAATCGCCAAATGAGGGGGTGTGTTTAAGATAGGTGATGAAGCGGAATACCAGCAAGAGCTACAACACGAAATCCGTCCTAAATGCGAAATTGCAACGAAAATTTGATTTTCCCGAGGAACAACCAAAGATAACGTATGTTTTCCTTCTGAAAATCTGAAGAAATGATACGAACGCCATAGGTAATAGACAAATGGTGTTTTTCCCAGGAAAACCAAGGAAAACTTCAGGAAATACCACGGAATCCGTAGGAAAATCGTGTTTTCCCGAGGAAAAACCAGTCAGATCCTAAGGAAATGAAAGAAAATCTATAGGAAAATAGTGTTTTCCCTTGGGAAATTCAGGAATTGCTGTATTTTGAGTGATTCAATTTTTTGATCCTTATTTTAAGGTGTTTTTTGATGCCTCTGCCCCAGGAATTGCTGTATTTTACGTGACTTAATCTTTTTTGATCCTTGTTTTATTTTGTTTTGATCCTGGTGCTTTAATTCTTTTGATCCTTAATTAAGTTTTTTTTGATCCCTCACCCTGTCAACCACAAACACAATCACAACCACAACCACAACAACAGCAACCAACGACAACAACAACAGCAACAACAACAACAACAACAGCAGCAACAACAACAACCACGACCAACAGCAACATCATCATCAACAACAACAGCAACAGCAACAGCAGCAGCAATAGCAACAGCAACAACAACCAGGACGACGACCACGACGACATCAAGGAAACTCCGATGAACCCTCCACAGGGATCCTGCGCGTCGATGTGCTGGCGCTGTGGTGCGGTGCAAATTTTCTACGTCCCCGATGAACCCTCCACAGGGATCCTGCGCGTCGAAGCGCTGGCGCTGTGGTGCGGTGCAAATTTTCTACGTGCTCGATGAACCTTCCACAAGGATCCTGTGCGTCGAAGCGCTGGCGCTGTGGTGCGGTGCAAGTTTTCTACGTCCCCGATAAACCTTCCACAGGGATCCTGCGTGTCAAAGCGCTGGCGCTGTGGTGCGGCGCAAATTCTTTACGTCCCCGATGAACCCTCTACAGGGATCCTGCGTGTCCAACCTTAAACCAAGGGTTGGCCGCACCTCGGAAAAAAAAGGGTTGGCCGCACCTCTGAGAAAAAAAAAACCCCCTGCCCTTCTTGGCTTTTCGGCTTCTTGGCTTTTTTCTTCGGCATAGAGAGCCTCATAAATCAGTCCTTAAGTCACGCCCTCAACCCTAAGCCGAGCCGAGGCGAATTTAGGTCAGTAAAGCGGGATAGAAGTTAAAAAAAATTAAATAAGGATCAAAAAAAAATTAAATAAGGATCAAAAAAATTAAATAAGGATCAAAAAAAATTAAACGGGTATCCGCGAAAGGAAGGGGAAAAAGGAACGAAAGACAGAGAGAGAGAGAGAGAAGGAAAGAAAGAAAGAACGAAAGAAAGAAAGGAAGGAAGAAAGAAAGCAAGGAAGAACGAAAAAAAATAACGAAATAAAGAAATAAAGAAACAACGAAAGAAAGAAAGAACAAAAGAAAGAAATAAAGAAACAACGAAAGAAGTAAAGAAAGCCATGCAAGAAACAGAGAAATAAGTAAATAAAGAAAGCTATAAGTAAAGAATGAAAACAAAAATAGAGAACTAAGTAAAGAAAGAAAGCTACAAGGAAAGAAAAAAGAAAACACAAGGAAAAAACCAAAGAGAGTTGACAACTTAGAGAAATACCACGGAATCCGTAGGAAAATCGTGTTTTCCCCAAGAAAAACCAAGCAAATCCTTAGGAAACGAAAGAAAATCCCTAGGAAAGCAGTGTTTTCCCTTGGAAAAATTCAAGAATTGCTGTATCTAAAAAAGCAAGAAAGAAAGACAGAAAGAAAGAAAAAACGAGAGAGAGAACGAAAGAACGAAAGCAAAAACAAGAGGAAGAACGAAAGCAAGAACTAAAGAAAGAAACTTAAGGAAATACAACGGAATCCGTAGGAAAATCGTGTTTTCCCGAACCAAAAACCAAGCAAATCCTCAGGAAATGAAAACGAATCCGTATGAAAACAGTGTTTCCCCTGGGAAAAATTCAAAAATTGCTGTATCTAAAGAGGACGAAAACAAGGAAAACAGAAAGAAAGAAAGATAGAACGAGAGAGAGAACGAAAGAACGAAAGCAAAAACGAAAGAAAGAACGAAAGCAAGAACGAAAGAAAGAACGAACCAAAGAAAGAACGAAATAAATCAAACCAGAAAGGAAAGCAAGAAAGAAAGGAAGGGAGTATGAGATGAACAAAGAAAGAACAACAGAAAGAAAGAAAAGAAATGAACGAGCGAAAGAAAGAAAGAAGTCCAGAATAAAAAAGCAAAGTTGGAAAATACGAAAGAGAAAGAATATGAAAAAATCACAGAAACAAAGATACAAGCAACAGGATACTACATAGCCCAATCGAATTTACCATAATATCGTAATGTACCGTAACATAATATAACATAATGTAAATGTAACCTATAAAATATACTACATATTATGTTGTAAATATACACACTGTACTGTACTATGTTACAATGTACTACACTATAAACTAAGATGTTGTTTTGTTCTATGTCATCTTCTGTTATATTGTATTGTTGTATTTTTAGTATGCTATTATATGCTATAAGAAGCAAGGTTCTGTTATGTCAGAAAATGTCACACCATTTTTGTGTTGTCGAACCATCTTATGTCGTTCTTCTGGTTTACTATGTTATATATATTAGGTTAGAATGCTAACGGAAGAAGAGACACGAACAGGCACGGAAGAACAAAACACCCGCCGCCGCGCTTTTCGAGACGTGCAAGCTTGATTCAAAGAGTGTTTTCGAAGCCCATCATGTGAACGTTGTCTCTGCAAATGGGGGGGGCTGCGCCCCCCCCAACCCCCCCGCTGTTTTAAGCCGTGCAGGGTTGCTTTGATTCATATGCCTTTTTTTGAAACCCAGCAAATGAGGGCATTAGGGGTACCTTATTTTGGGCGCCTCGCAATAAGGATCCTACTATTTTATGGGTACTATGAGGGTCCCCTATTTTCGACAACTATTACTATTACTTTTACTCTCCCTATTGCGATTGCTATTGCTATATTACTATTGCTATCGCTTTTGCTATTGCTATTGCTATTACTATTACTATTGCTCTTGCTGTTGCTATTGCTGTTGCTGTTGTTATTGCTGATTGCTACTACTTTTACTCTCACTGCTACTATTACTCTTACTCTTACTATTGCTGTTGCTGTTGCTATTGCCATTACTACGACTACTACTATTACTATTACTACTACTACTACTACTACTACTACTACTACTAGTGCTACTACTACTACTACTACTGCTACTACTAGTACTACCACTACTACTACTACTACTACAACTACTACTACTACTACTACTACTGCTACTGCTACTGCGACTGCTACTGCGACTGGTGCTACAACTACAACTACAACAACAACTACTACTACTACTACTACTTCTACTACTAGGGGTCTTGTTGGGTTTAGAGCTAGGCGGCATTTGAGGTTTTCGGATGTAGGACTTGTTCTGTGGGCCTAGAGTGGGCGCGGAAAATGTTTGGGTTTGGGGTTCAGGGTTTAGGGTATGGGGTGTAGGGTTTAGTGCAAAGAGTTTAGGGTTTCGGCTTAGGGTGCTGACAGGGGCCACAAGACTTAACACGACAGGGGCAGCAATAGCAACATGAGAAACAAACGTAGGAGCAATCCAATGGTATCAGAACTGAGCACGCAGCACCATACACAGGTTCGATTTCAAAGCCCTGAGTTTAAAACCCAATCCCAACGCCCCAAACCCTCAGCTGTAAATCTGCAGGCTCAGAAAGGAACCCCCACGATCTTCGGTGCCCTGCAAGGCAATGCAACACGGCCAAGCAAACCACAAAAAAAAAATGCACAAAAAAAAAAAAAATCCCAAACTAATTCCAGACCCCTTGAAAACACCCTGCGCAAGTGGTAATACTATTCAGTTCTATACAGTATACCCCAAGACCCTACATGCACTAATTGCTATTGCCTCTATATTCTAACACCGTTACCCAGATCTTCGCGGAGCCCTGTCTAAACTATTCAGTCCCCCAAGAACCCTTGTAGAACCCTCGACGAAGCGAGTTTTATATGATTTGTCAGGGCCCTGTACTCCAGATCCATTGCAGCACCCTTCAGGAAGCCCCCATGTGAGACTAGACTAAAGGGCCCCGGAAAACTCCGCCGCAGCGCAGGTGGTCGATGAGCGTAGCATCGTAGAGACTCAGAGGTTCCACCAGCTGGAGGGCAAAGCCCAGCAGCCCGGGGCTAAGAGGACCAATTCGGGAGTGCGGCTTCGGGTTTAGGGTTTCGGGCCGTTCAGAGTTTAGGAAGAGGGCTCCATAAGGGGCGGCTTATGTATGGGCTATCTGAAGCCAAGCGATTTTTGGGCTTTGGGGTGTTGGGTTTAGGGGTTTGGGTTTGGTTGTTCACCGGACTGAACGGGTTTCTCAAAGAGCTTTTCATGGGTTTTGTGAGTTGAGGGATTCCGGTTTGGGGCGGTTCGGGGTTGGAGAAAGAATTCGTTTAGGGAGCCCAGAGGCCCAAAACTCTTTCGTCGAGGGATGTTCCTCACGTCACATTGCGAGGACCTTCTTTTTCAATGCAACGTTTAAGTCTCGCCACATTGTCACGATCGTTTGTGATGGTACACGAATAATTAACCCGGCTATCATTCAGGGTTTTGGCGTTTAAAGCCTACAGCCCTTCAAGACAGAACCTGCGACCAGGTCCCACGTGCACGAGACGCAGCTCCAGGACCAGCTGGTGAGCCTTCAGGCTTCGGGCAGCTTCCATTAGCCAAGGCAATGCCAGCAGCAGCAGCAGCAGCAGCAGCAGCAGCAGCAGCAGCAAGTGAAACAACAAGGATCGTGACAATATTCTGGATAGTCACAAGAAGAATCGCGAAATAACTGCTTCTGTACGTCATGAAAAGCAGCGCTGCAAGTGCACATAGCCCAAACGGTAAAAGACCACAGCGATCCACCACCACCCGAAACACGAAAGCCCCAGATTCTTAGACTACAGGGCAGAGCTGTGAGGCTTGTAGCACTCTTGGAGCGATTTGAAAGTGCCAGGCACAACAATCGAAGAAACAGACATAAGACCACACGAAGGAAGTAAGAGGCCGAATATTTTGGCCTCGTTCAGACTTTAGCACTTCGAGCACAGGCACGTTGACATGGTGCCAAAGCATGGAATATGTTCAGGAGTTTGGCATTCGCCGAGGATCGACGTAGTGCACACCTTGAGGGCCCAGCCTTCTCCGTCAATGTAAGCACCCCGTGGTGGCATCAGCACTCTGTTTGGGGAACAAGAAGGAAGAAGAAACCACAAGCCTGAAACGCTCAACCCTAAATCCAAACCCTAGAAAAAGCTTGGAAGTGCGAATCTTCTCCTCGCCCTTAATTACCCTACAACCCTAGCCCCTAATCCTACCATGGGGGTTTGAATAGAAACTCATTAGTGAAACTAGCAGTATGCCGCGAGAGTCCCATGAATCTGTACTGCAATATACGCCTAAATCCAGTTAAGATTCTTTTACTGCCACTATGTTAAGCCGTTTGCACCCGCATTAAAGGAGCGTCTCACGCGCTAAAAAACCTTCCAGTGGCAAAAGCACCCTAAGAAACCTCACAGAGCAAAGATGCGCTAGCAACTATGCTTCCCGGATCTACACAGCCATTGTGGAGCTCTTCTAGAAAAGCTTTCTAGAACCATTTTCAACCCTAAGCCGCAAAGCCTGACTGAACCTACTGGACCCTCCGCAGGCCGAGTTTCAGCAGTTTACTACGCAGACACTGAGTCGGCAGCTCGCCGACCACGTGGACATGGAGGGCCAGGCAGGGTTGTGTTATTCTTAATGTTTTAGTTTTTTTTCTGGAGGGGGGGGGGGGCGGGCGTTCAGTGTTTTGTTTGGGTTCCTTTAAGAGCTCTCATCCGTTTTTAAGGGGCTCCTTATGTTGAGGACATTGGTGTAGCGTTTGGGGGGATACGGTTTGGAGGTTCAGTTTCTTACTCATCCATGCCTTTGGGATTGCCGGGTTCAGGTTCAGGGTTTGGAGATTGCGCTAATAATAATGAGGGGTTTGGTGCTCTTTGAGTGTTTGGCCCAACGGTTTGCGTGTTATAGGGGGGGTGAGCGCCACTGTCAGCCGATGCGCAGCTTCCACAACCCGTGTCCTTTTCATTATCATGCTGCTCGTGACGATTTGGTGGCCTGGCTTGTTCTTACTTTACGAGCTTGGAATATGCGAAACCATAACCCTGCAGCTAGACTTTAGAAGCCTTATGTAGTCTAAACAAAACCAAAGCCTATACCCGGAAGCCCGACGCTCCGCAAGAGTAAGCTCCCGGGTAAACCCTATCCATAATGCATCTATGTATATATATATATATACACACACCATATATATATATATATATATATATATATATATATGGCTACATAGTTCTCCACTGCAAAGGGCCTAACTCTTCACACTGTCGAGCTGATGCCGCGAGGTTTCGACTGCACTGGCCCGGCAGATACACTCCACGGAGGCGTGGGTGCAGGGTTTAAGGTTCCAAGTCTTGTGGAGGGTGCGAAGTTGAGGAGTCCAGTGTTCTCGAGTGGGGTTTCAGGGTGCAGTGCAGGGACCCCGAACGCCAACACTTGATTCTGAAACCCCGGACCCTGGCAGCTTAACCGCAGAAACCCTAAACGCTAAGCCCCGAAACCTAAACCCCAAGCCCCAAACTCTAAACCCTACGGGAAGCTGCAACGCTTCAGCGGGCTTAAGGGTACCGGTTTCTGAAGTCTGGTTCACCTCCGACATCTTGGATCTTTATCCCTGCGGCCACAAAGATCTGCCAAGCCTACTTTGAGAGTGAGGGGCTTTGGTTAGGATGCTTTCGGACTTTCTATCCTTTTAAACGGGTTCTACATGTACGGGGCCTTGTGGGCCTGGCAGCAGTTGTACTGTATGCTCTGGGTAGCCTGAAGAAGCTGGCTCTTGTCTCTAGCGGCGCATGGTATTCCCCAGGAAAGCCTAACTTCAAACCCTCACATCCTGCAACCCCTTCGAGCCCCCTAAAGATGCTTACGAAGCCCCGATTCAAAGAAACTACGGACCTATGGCGTCCCGACAAAGGGCAGTGTGCCTCCCACCCTGAACTCCAAACCCTGATCCAAGGAACCCTTAGGGCACTTATCTTGTTTAGACTAGAGGATCCCAACATCCTTTCGCGGTAACTCTTGGAATCAAAAACAACTAATTGAGCTTCATGTTTTAACAGCCTCCTCGAAGACGAAGGCACAGTAACCAAAAGAAGAAACTGCGATTGAATACATAGCTGGGCCTGAAAAAGCCAAGGCCCAAGCCCCCATTTCTCTTTACGATGCACTGGGGTGTTGTTTGTGGCGGTAGTGGTTGGTTTCTCTTTTGGAGGAAAGGGTCTTGCAGACCTGAACCGGTAGGAGTGGCGCCTGGCCATCAAACAGAAGGATGTGGAGCTCTCAGTGCTAGTCGTGTCGACCGACCAGATCTTTGAAAAATTGCAGCTTCAGATTGTGAGTCGGCAGGGTTTAGAGTTCAGGGGTTAGGTAGGGTCCCCTTGTGAAGACTGAGCATCCTTATAGGATGAGCCTTCTTTGGAGATCATATTTGGTAGAGCGCTCCTTTTTGTGGTCTTTCACGACGATGATGAGCACATCGACTGCAGCAGCGGCTGTCAAGATGAGTCAGCGTACTTGCAGAAAGTATTCTAATTTAGGAACATGAGCTTTGGATCGCGGCTTTTGCACACTCCGACTCCTGGTGATTGCCTGAAAGCCGCAGGCGCAGGTTCAATCTGACCTGGAAATGCTGAATGCTTCGCTGGAGGATCTTGGCATGCACTTCACGGCCTTTACTCCGCTAAGCTATTTTATCCGATCCTTTAGTGCGTTTAGGGGAACTGTACTTACGATTTTGTAAAAGGGCCAACCGCCCAAGCTAGCAACTCTGGCTCCAAGTGCCCCAGCTTCGGGTGTCCGATAACTCGGACAACGACCCAGCTGAGGATATGCGGGAGAAGCTGCTCACTTCTCAGGCCCGGTCCGTCTTAGAGCAAGACTTCGTTCAGCTTGCGTTTCGTAAAAGCGGCTGGGGGAGATGGCTGGGTTTGGGTTTGGGGAGGAGCACTAATTAGGGCTAGGGGCCTCTTGCAGATAGTTGCAAGGCCTTTGCATGATGCGTCATAGAGCTTTCTATGGGTATACGATATAAGGTCTTGTATGGTTTCGTAGTTGGAGGTTTGGGCTTGTGTGGATTGGGGCTTTGAGGTATAGGTTGGGGTTCAGGATTCCTTTGTACCTTTGGGAGGCTTATGAGGCTTGCCCTTAAGCAAAGAATTAGAGACAATTTCCTCCGTAAGCCCTATTCCCCAGACCCTTTCGCTCTATCCCGACAAGAACGGCACCCTACAAATTTAAAACAGACCTAAAGCGCAAAACCACCCACACCCCGAAGCCGTATCAGTTGGATCCCGATAGTGACCCCTACAGGCTTACAGCAGCCCTTATAAAGCCTTTGTAAACGATCAGAACCCTCATAGTAGCCCTATCGGAACACCGAAAGGAACCACCCAAAAAGCCCTTACAGCAACATCAATACTGACAGGCCGAGCTTCGCGTGCGGCTGACAGCCCTGGAAGTTCCCACGAAGGTCCGTTGCCCCGCGTCAGCGGCCGCTAGAAAGTATAGGCTACAAAGGGTTTAGAGTTTCGGGTGCAGAGTTAAAGGATTTAGGAAACAATAAACCCCCAAACCGTACACGTTTGTTATAATAGCTTTACAAGAAGTTCTTCGGTTAGGGCAGTTTGGAGGCTCTATAGGTCACCGCCCTTGTGAAGAATGATGCTGGGCCAAGACGGACCCTAATTTAGCCAACTACACAGACTATGGTTTAGGGGTGTGAAATGTCCAAACCTGCTACAGCCCCATAAGCCCTTCATGAAACCCTTCAAACCCCATGTACAACCCTCTACAACCCGTAGAAACCTTCAGCAACCCCTACCCATACAAACCTTCTCAGCAACCCCTTAACACCCCTGAGACCATTCTAAAACCCTAAACCCTACTCCCCCGCCGAACCTCCTGGAGCCGTCTCCAGGCCGACGGCCTCGGCCGCTCAGTGGATCTTGGTGACGGGTTTGCGGCCCAGGAGCTCCATTTGCTAATCTGCTTTGTTCTGTCTGGGGGTTTTGAGGGCTTAGAGAGTGGGGTTTAAGTCTAGGGATGTAAAGTACATACGGTCTTTGCAGGCCCTGCTCATAGCTTTCAACTTCAGGATTGAAGTCTCGATTTCAGGGCCTGAACCCACCTAAAGAGAGGTGCCGCAGTAACTTGTGGGGGCATAAGTGGAGTGAAAGACCCCCATCTGAATTGTTAATAAATGTAGGAGCCTCATTACATAGAATAGGGTTTTTTGGTGGATCCCCATTATAAGTATAATGGCATTATGACGGCTCCTACATAAGGCCTCTGTCACAGATCCCAGCAGACGGCCGGGGTTCTCTAGTCTAAGCGACCGCGCTCAAAGAACTAGAACCCCTCTCTCGGTTGAAGGAACCAGACCTCGCTTGAGTTGAAACTCTTTAGCACTAAATGGGGGCGGTTTCTTTTTGTGGTTAGGATTGTTCATGTTACGGATCCCTTTGTAGTTTGTCGATCTAGCATAACTTCGTTCATGCGCCTAAATCAAGCAAGGCAATCAAGGGGTATGGAGTGGTCGCCAGACGGTCACATCCAGTGGCTTGGGCATAGGATCACATATGGTGCAGGTCAAGGTGTCGGCTGTGGACCTGTGCCTAAGCCCTTTCACGCCAAGGGTTGAGACTTTGGATCCCTCCTAAAACCGCAAGACCATCAAATGCGAAACCCGACAAGGGTTTCGGGTTCTGTTCCCCTTCCGTTGGTTGTTTGTCGACATCCCAACATTGGTGGATATGTTTGCTGTTTTTCGTACAGGGTTTGGGGTTTGGGCTTATGGCCCTCTGCGAGTTGTTCGTCCAAGCAAGAGAGCAAACTCAGTTAGGGTTTAGGGTTTGAGAAGGGTGTGCCTTCGTCTATGCCCGATGTTCTCGGACCTGTCCGAAAAATGTGTCTCTACTCCCTATTTACTCCTGCATCTTCATGAAAATCACAACGTCTATGCTGAACGTAGATCCGTGAAAATCCCAGCAGCCTATTATATATATAATATAATATATATATATATATATATATACACATATATACATACATACATATGCATGCACATATGCATACGTATACATAATTCTGGATATAATATATATATATATATATATGTATATATATACACATATATATATACAAAAACACACACACACACATATATATATATATATATATATATATATATGTGCATATCCATGTCTATGTCCATGTGCCTGTCTATGGCCATGTATTTTCTATGTCTGTGTCTCTGTCTGTGTATGTGGCTATAGCTGTGTATACGAAGCGTATATGTATGTATGTATGTATGTATGTGTGTGTATGTATGTATGTATGTATGTATGTATGTATGTATGTATGTATGTGTATGTGTATGTGTATGTGTATGTGTATGTGTATGTGTATGTGTATGTGTATGTGTATGTGTATGTGCATGTGTATGTGTATGTGTATATGTATGTACATGTATATGTTTTTGTATATGTATATACATATGTATATGTATATGTATATGTATATGCATATGTATATGTATATGTATATGTATATGTATATACATATGTATATGTATATACATATGTATATGTATATGTCTATGTATATGTATATGTATATGTCTATGTCTATGTATATGGATATGTATATGTGTATGTGTATGTACATGTATATGCATATGTAAATGCAAACGTATATACACGTTTATGCACACATACACATACATACATGAGGACGATATCAGGATGTAGGTTATGCTTTTATATGCTTGCCTGCAATGCTGGCATTACAGGACGCTGATGTTGGCTTGATCGCGTTTCATGTCGAGATGATGATTGCCATACATTGCATTTTGTCTTCATGATTTTTGCAGAGTGGACGAGGAGATCGACTTCCTGAAGCAGCACCTGAGCAGATTGCAGCAAGGCGCCTCACCCGCGGAGATCAACTAATTTCCGTCTTGGGTGTTGGGGTGTAGGTTCACTGTATCCCCGATAGAAGTCTGTCAAGTTCGACTGCGTGTAACATCAAAGCTGGAACAATGCCTCCTCAAATCAAACCGGTACTACAGGGGTCTGAAAACTTTGTAGCAAGGTTCCTGTATAATACATAGTCCATAAATTTCTACAATGCAGCCCCATCCTTACGAAAAAGAAAAGCACGAGCCATTCCAGTCATTGAGGCCTCCATTTTATCAAATCTGTCAAACCTCCGGCGAAAAAAGCAGCAAACCCTCAACCTGGAAGGTCCTCCGCCCAACAAGTAAAATCAAGTTATGTAAGCATTCACTAGGTAGATTTACACGAGTATGTGCATGCAATGAATGAATGCATGGATAGATGGTTGAACGCATCTCCCCGTGATTCACTTCTGTCCTGGTATATTGGCCCCACTCTCCGGCGCCGTGTATCAGCTTTGTAGGCTCGGTGCAGAGCGGAGCTACCTTGTCAGAAATCCAGGCCCGGTTGGAAGGCGAGCCCGGGAAACAGCAAGCGTGCCATAGGAGTAATGTTCGCTGATATGACTGGAAGCATATGTTGCTGAGACTCTACAATCCTTGCGTTAGATCCGGTCTCGGTGGTACTTTGGGAAGCAGATTCTGGGTAGGGTTTGGTTTTGAAGGTTTGGCTATGGCTTCAGGTGATCTAGCCAAGAGTTTGAGTTCACGGGTTTAAGAGTTTAGGGTTTAGATTAGTTAAATGAGTCTCCAAAGGAACACCGCAGTGCTCGTCACGGTTTCACTATCTCTATGTACCTACAAATCCGGGTGTTGTACAGTTCATTCATTCCTCTGGACATGTCTGAAATTACCCTTCTAGCACCCTTATAGTCGCCCTGATATTTCCCTAAGTTGGCCGCCTTTTCCAGGGAGAAGGTCTTACGAGCTTCGGTCTGAGCATCGGAAAGCCAAGTGTGTGCTCGCCTCTTACCCCAAAGTTGCCCTTAACCCTACAAACCCTATGCATTGAAGTGCTATACTTTTGAGGTTCATGGGTGGTAGTTATAAGTGGGGTTTAGGGTTTAGGGTAAGTATAGTTATAACCCATACTAGGGGACTTATAACTCCACTGATAACTACCCATGAACCTCCAAGTATCCATTGAAGTGCTATAACTGAGCCCGAAAGCTTACCTTTGGTTAGTAGGGAATGAAAGAATGGTAGTACTAGTAGTTATAATTGTACCCCATTCCTCCATTTCCTACTAACCAAAGGTAAGATAGACCCCAGAACGCGGAGCCCTGAACCCCACGCCTGGGCAGGGGAAAGCGCCACTCGTGCTGCGGCCCAGAGCTCAGGTTCATTGTGATTGGATATGAGGGTTTCCGAAAATAGGGGACCCTAATACCGTACCCTAAATAGTAGGGTTCTTATTATCAGGACCCCCAAATAAGGTGCCCCTAATTTTCGGAAACTCCCATATGCAAATTGTCGGGAATTTAAGCCAGGGCGTTCAGCGTGCAGGGTTTGGGGTTGAAGGCAGGCTGAGATCACTAACATCCCGTTTATGCGACCAGGGTCGAGCTGCCGAATTTGGAGGGTCCCGACGGAAATTCGGTGACCTACATAGAGCAAAAACTCTAAACCCTAAACCCAAGGCCTTCACCTGAAGCTTACAGGGTTTTGGGTTGGTGGCTTGGGAGGGTGCTTCAGATCTGTTAGGTTGTTAGGCTGCCTTCACAGCGCCTGACTGAATCATATATATATATATATGTGATCGGGCCAATAACGCATCGTGAGGTGCAACAGCACACCAAGGTCAAAACTACTCGGCGCCGGAATGCAAATCCTCCGATATCTTGTGTCCTAAAGTCTAGCGCCTAAGCTACAGCCTTGTTGAAGGTGTCACACATGACAGTTCCTTAAACCTCAAACCTTAGTCTGTAATGCTTAGGTCATCTCCTAGCGCTGAAAGCCTTCCTTTCGGCGCGAAAGCCCCCACCTCCCCACCCACACCACGCAACGAGGCACAGCAGGAGCAGAGTACTCGCTTGGAAGCTCTCAGCCAGGCGGCCGCTTCTGTCCATGATCTTGAGACTAAAATGTCCAAGACCCCTTAGACGATCCTTTGCCACATGGCCCTATCTCAACCCATACGTTGATAGGGATCATTGTCGGGCATTTTTTTTGGAGTTCAGGGTTCTGGGCTTGCAAGTCAAGTTGCTCCCTTGCTTTGGCTTTCGTTCTGGCATTCTGCAGACGACGTTGCCATTCCAACCTGCTATCTGGAGCCAGATCCAACATTACGCTCTCAAGGCCATTGGGACATATTCTACTTTACTTGCTGGGATCCAAGAGGACAAGAGGATTGTGTTTGAGACCATTTTGCAGCAAGTTTCAAGGCCGAGCGCCTCGCCTAGTAAAAGTTCATTGAATCCGTAGCCGGCAGGCCAAAAAGTCCGTCACATGCCATGCAGAACGGGGCTCTGGTATCTCACAGTAGAAACATACAGGCACTATTTGGGGATATTACGAACTGCTCCTAAATGCAGAGAACGTCTATAAACCTGAAAATCCCTACAGTGTAAACTTTTCTCCAATATCTGCCTGCAGACCCTGGGCTTATTATCCCCATAAAACTCCCTTTGATTATGCCGCGAAGTCCTATTGCAGTTATCAAGACCCCTTTATAGCCTAAATCCATCTCCGCCTGCAGGCCTTGGGGTTTTCAAGGGCGCTCATGGCCCAATCCATTGCGCAGCGAGTGGAGGCTGTGTGGTTTTCAAGGGTTCCATAAACACTGTGTACTGTGTAAGGGGTTTCGGATTTCGGATTCGATGTTCGGATTGGGGTGTGGGTGCAAAGCAAATGTCCTAGTTATTACCGGCACACATGCTAGCACGAGTTGCACGATCCAAAGTCTGCAGGGGCGCTGAACCAGACAGCTTGACCAGTCAAAGAGACACTTCCCGGAAGGCACTGGAAGAGCGCATGGGCATGGAGCGCAAGGAGCTGTATGTTTGGACCTTGTGGGGTCGGTGGCACTATACTACAGTAGAAGCCCAAAAGTTTCAAACCCAACAGCTTCAGTCCTTGAGAGTCATGCAGAGGGATTTCAGCACTCTTTGTCCTTAATCCGGTTTCCAACTTTTGGGGGTTTACTAGGCCTTCAAGGAAGCCCTGGTTCTTCAACTAGGGCCTAACTAGGGTTCCTTCAAGAGGCTCTTGCAGTAGCCGTCATTAGCTTTGAGTGGTGATTGCACGTTCTTGCCGTATTGGGCTTTTGGGTTACCGGCATTGACTTTAGGATTTCAGAGTTATTTTTACTGGTTGGATGTTGCAACAGGTTCGTGCACGACTTGGACGCTGAACCCGAAACCTAAGCCAGATGTGAGAGATGGCGGGCAATGGCTGTGACGCCGCCACTTGAAGGCTTGTTTCTTGCCCGCTTTTGTGTTTACGTGTCAGAACGAAGCAATAGGGCACGGCATTTATGATCTAGCTTCTCATTGTCACGAACAAATGCATAGGTACGTTCTGTTTCCTTTGTTCGTATGTTTTCTCACTGAGCTTGAACTTTAGGTTCTAAGTAGGGTATGACGGTTCTCGGATTCTTGTCTTCGTATGTCAAGGGAGGACAAGCCTGAACTGGCAGGCGAGCATCCTGTTTGCATGCCTGCAATGGTTGTGTAGAAGCACAAAGCTCGATAGTCAGTTTAGCTGTGCTTTCCAGGGCTCTTTGAAGACTTGATAGTATAACCAACAGTATAAGATACCCCAAACCCTATTCCAATTATTAAGGCCCATGTACCATAGAAACCCACTGTAGATCCGTTATAGTATCCCTTAAAGGAACCGTTAAAGGGAGCCCTATTCAATTATCAAGGCGTAATCCTCTCTTGCGACCCCAGGCACGACAAAACCGGCTTCGTGACGAAGTGACCACGGAGGGTCAGGTGCGGGACGATTTAGAAAGTGCAGGGCTCAGGGTTGAAGGTGGGTTCGTCCAAAGATTGATTTAGGGCTTTAGCGTTTTGGTGTTTGAGAGTTTGCAGCTTGAAATTTGCTTTATTCTTGAACAGAGGACCAACGGACACCCAACAATAGAAATCTAGCATCTTTCATGGTCTGTGCCTCAGAACCCTGGTCTAATGTAAGGACTGTCATCTCGACTCGTTCGGATAGTATCCGGCACTTGAGCATGGCGGCTGATCACCACCGGTAGTTTCGACAGAAATACTCCTTTGTTGATCAGAAGATGAATATGCACTGAGACGGAAGGTACGAATTTGTACAGTCGCAGAAGTATACACGGACTTTTGGGGCCATAGCAGTAGTGGTTACGGTGATACAGGGCAATAAGGGGGATCTCAGAAAGGAATGTGTTGCGCCAGTTTTGCTTCAGCGTCACTATCAAATAATCGTTCATACTTGTGGCGCCACCGCCACCACCACCACCGCCACCACCACCACCGCCGCCGCCACCACCACCACCACCACCATTATTATTATCGTCCTCATTACAGCCACCGTTTTCATCGCCAATCAACGCCGTTGCCATAGCCATCATCATCATCATCATCAACATCATCAACATCACCGTCATCATCACCACTATTAACAGGGTTCTCAAAGCAACTTGACCATCAGTAGCCCGTAAACAGGTATCTCTAAAAAAGGGAAGCAGAAAGCATTGTACAATTCTTCACAACACTGCCAAGAAGTTTTAACGACCCCCACGAGACCCCTCAGCAGAATCCTTAAACAAACCCTGATAAACTCAGCACCTCGTGCACAGGAGGGGAGCGCCCGCCTGCAGGAGGTGTCAAGCAGGCCGGACCAACCGAACAAGAGCCTTCATGTAGGGGCCAAAATTTTAATTACCAATACCATGTATAGGGGTTCCTTATTGTAGTTGTACTATAGTATGCCCCAAAACCTTAGTCTAATTATTAAGGCCCCTATTTTTAGGGATGGCTTTAAAGAAAACCCTTGCAACTCCTAAACACCATTCGGATAGCTTCAGTCCTTGTAAAAGCGTTAAAACCTGATCAATAGGCTTAAGCCTTTGACAGTCCTAGATCCAACAGACCTTGGGTTTCAGGCTCTCTATAGAAGGCTTCGGGGTTCTGGTGTTCTCACCCTTAGGCCCCTCAGACACCCTTAGAGTCTCGAGGATTTAGGACTCCTGGGATGCCGAGCCCTCGACGGCTTCGCGGCTTGGGATTCCCAGAAGCCCCAATATCCCTTAATTAAGGAATTTACCGCATACCTTAAGTTATAGATTTAAGGTATATCTTCCTTACTTACGGGATATTGGAGGCTTTAGGTTGTTAGTGGACCCTGAATCCCTCAGAGTTTTGGGGCTCAGGGCTCGTAGGGGCCCAGTGCAAACCCTGGAGTGGCGGGCCTGGGGATTTGGGGAGCCTAAACCCTTCAGGGTCAGCCAAAACCTCGAACCCCACCAAGAAAAACATTAGAGTTCACTATAGGGACCTTAATAAGCACCTATACTATTCTGGGGGGTGGTTCTTATTATAAAATTACATATACTGGGCACCAAAACCATTAAGGCCCCTCTATTAGAGTTTAGATTTCAGGGTTTCGCCTTGAAGGTTCCACTCGGCGGCCGAATCGTTGGAGAGGCGCTGCCAGACGTTGGAGGCAGCAGAGCGCTCAGTGCTCTTTTTTTTGGTAGGGTCCGTGAGAGGTGCCAGAACAGGGTTTGAAGGGTTTTAGGGTTTAGTAGAGTCTAGAGTATAGGGTTTATGGGGTTCTATAGCAGTTCTGAGCTTTGCATCATTAATCTCCGATGTGAGGCCAACTATCAGACCGAAGAGAGGTCACAGGGGCCTCAACCGTAAACCCTGATAAGCGCTAAACTCCCTAAGCCCTGAATCCGAACAAACCCCAAACCCCAAGTCCTGATACATAAACCTTCAACCCTAAGCAGATTATGCGGATACTTTTTTTCTTTCCTAACGCGTCCAAGTATCTACATAGAGGATACCTTCCCTTTCAAGCACGGGAACCTCCTTACGGCCCAAGCGCAGTCCAAATATAGGTATGCTCCTTGAAACCCTGTACTAAATCCTCATACAACCCAATTAAGGCTCGATGCAACTCTTACGTATACAGCCCTGCAAAGAACTCTTCTAGAACCCAACAAATAAACCTTGAAAGGAATGGTTGAAGAAGGTATATTGGCCCCTAAGGAACCCTTAAAGGATCCCGTGTAAAATGAACTCATTAGGGTTATCCTTGAAGGAACCCTTAGGGTTATCCCTAATATAAACCCTAAACCCTTAACCCTTAACCCTCAACCCTTAACCCTCAACCCTTAAGCCTAGCCCTACACCCCTAAACTTGAAGCCGGGACCTGAGGCCAAGGAGGAGATCCAGCTCCGGCTTTCGGAGACGCAGCCAGCCTGGCGGCTTCGTTAGAGTCACGGTTTGGCCTAGCATATGGGATGGGGTTTAGGGTTAAGGGTTTAGGGTGAAGGGTTTAGCATAAGGACCAAAAAAATACCAAGAACTATTTTGCGGGCTCCTTATTATAAGATTAATGCAGAAGGGATGCATAAGGGACTTCATAAGGGTTACTAAGGGTTAATTGTTATAAAAGCTACTATGAGGGTGGAGGAGTTTAGGAATTAGGGTTCGAGCGGGGTCAGGGTTTAGGGATGTTATTACAGAAGCAGCGCTAGGGTCAGAGTCCCGGTTGTAGTTTAGGGTTGGGTAAGTTTAGGAGAAGAGTTCCGGGTTCATGGTATTTCGGGTTGAGGGTATAAGCAGGGTCTAGAGAGCGTACCTCAGAGCGTACAACTAGCCGGCTTTGCTTGAGGGTGTTCTCAGCGGGGAATCCTTTCACGCCAGTAGCCTTAACGAAGAGCTCGAGCCCAAAGGCTGAGCCCTAAGGCCCTCGACCCAAACGCCTAAATCCTAATTTAAAGAATTCGCAATCTGACACAACTACGGCATACGCCCCAAACCCTGGGGCAACAGACTTGACTACAACCCTACACACCTTGAGCCTTACCGATAGCTTTTTAGATATCCCTGAAGCGCCAAACATGGAGCCCATGACAGGAAGTCCGGTCGAGGCGACGTCGACGCCTTGAAGGGGGCCTTGATGTCCACCACGCGGAAATCCCAGGAGCAGTGTTGCGAGGATTTCTCTCAGATCCCCTAACATAGGAGCCCAAATAGTCATCAATACTATTTTGGGCTTCCTTATTAGGACTATAGTAGAATGGGCCCCAACACCCTCTTCTAATAATCAAGGCCCCTATATCATAGATCCCTACTATAGATCCTCCCTAGAGCCCCGTTACGGAACCCTTCAAAAAACCCTTATTCTAGTCATTAGGGCCCCGCTGTATGGGAGTTTCCGAAATAGTGGTACCTATTTTTGGGATCCTTATAATAAGGATCTTACTATTAGGGTACTATTCTGGGGTCCCCTATTTTCGAAAACTCCCATATTAAAAGAGCGCCGGAAAGCTTGACAAAGCAGGAGCAATTCGAGCGACAGGCCGAATCTCTCCGGAAGGTCCGGGCAGAGGCCCACCGAGTTTTGCGGTGATTTTTTTTTTTTTCTGAGTTTTTTTTTGGGGGAAGGGTGGATGGGTGGTTGAGGATTTATGGGTTTAGGGTTTGGGATTTGTTGGGCTTAGGGCTTAGGGTTTAGATGTTTTTTTTTGTTCTTCCCGATGTTTCGGGTTATATGTCTTGCAGGGTCTGTCTTGGGATGTTTTTTCGTTTAAAGGGGGCAGGATCACGGGTCTTCAGTGGGCATAATGTTTGTGTGGATGGTGTAGGTTGTAGGGTTCTGTGTTTAGCATACATTATGTGAATATATATACACAGACACAAGTAGACATGTACACACATATGTCGTTAGATTATATATGTATAATTGATAGGCTATTCATAAGAGGTGCTCCTTCTTTGACTATGACTAAGGGTCCTTGTAGAGGCTGTTTGTCTGCGTATCGGCAGAGCCGGCGCTGCAGCTACCTTGCTTTTGGTTCTTGAGCTGATCGTACATCCTTTCTAACCCTTTGTTTTGGGTCCGACTTCAGGAGACCGGGGGGGGAGGTATGGCGAGCACTAGGTTCGCGAGCTTTCAGCCAATCATGGCGAGGCCGCGAGTGCACCCACCCACTGCCACTGAAGCTACTGTAGCTTCCAGGCTTATTACTAGCCTTTCGGCCTGGTTGCCTTTCCAATACTTGGAGGTTCATGGGTACTTATAAGTGGAGTTATAAGTCCCCTAGTATGGGTTATAAGTACAGTTAATTACCCTACTTAAAACTCCACTTATAACTACCGATGAACCTCCAAGTACAGATCGAATGCTTTTTGGCAGGTGGATTCCGGTCTGCGTCACATGCGAGACTTGGTGGCTGACTCAGCTCCTCGTGCAGAGTGTCGAACGAAGAGAGCCGGGATATCCTTCGACTACAGAATAGTCTTCAAACCACAACAAGATGCCCTGTCTAGTTTGAGTATAGCTTATGGGAGAGCCTTTAAGTGGCAGGGAATAGAACCGTTAAGGTCTGGTTTGCGAGTGAGCCATGTGTGGAAGGCAGGGCGCATGCCGGGACGGCCTTCTTGGTGTTGTAGCAGGATGACAATTGCGGGTTTACACAGTGGTGCTTTAAGCTTCTGATGTATGGAACGCAGGGTATCTTCGTTGTTTTGAGGCTAGGGATCAATGGCCGAAACTGCGACTCAGGCCCTCTATGCTCGCTCCCATCTGTGGCTGAGGTCTCATCCGAGCACAGGGCCCGAATACAGGACTCTCTCTCTCTCTCTCTCTCTCTCTCTCTCTCTCCGCTTGTGGCCGTCGAGTGATCAAGCCGGTGTGATTTCACATTCATGGTTTTGCTGCCAAGGGAAGCAAGGATGATTTCAAACGAACATCACAAACTCTTGCCGGAATCCTGTACTCCAAACACGTTTCAAGCAGAACGCTGCTTCCTAGTGGCAATTTCTTGCAATGTCCGAGAATACATCTCAGCAGATCCCGACAGGACGAGAAAAGGCTCTGCGATGAGATTGCAGAGGCATCTTCCTGCGGCCCTAAGTCATGTGCCCTAAAGCAACAGAAAGGCAGCATAACCCCGTTCCCAAATCTATAGGTCCGTGGGGTAGGTTTCCTTGCACGGCACCGCGATGCACGATGAAGATAGGGAGTCTCCGCACAATGTCGGGGTCCTTCCTGCAAGCATCCTATTAGCTCCTATTATTCAAGGTCTGTGTTCGGGTCCGGTATTTTGTCAGCCCTCATTAATCTGGCGTAGACGCAGCTTCCGGAGAACTGAAAGTTGTCGCATGTTTTCGCATCGCAAAGCCATTGCTTTTGGCTACACACGTCTTGCTTGTTGTTGTTGCGTTCATGTTCACACACTAGAACATCGTCATCATCATCATCAGCAGCTGCAGCAACATCCTTGGGCGAGTTGCAGCAACTTCAGGCGAAACCATAAGCCCGAAACCCCAACCCCAAACAGGCTGCATGGTGCCTGCAGGCTACGAAGCAGGCGATGAGCACAACGAAGAGCGAGCTCCAGAGCTTGCTCAAAAAGCAGGCCTTGGTGTGTGGCTACCACTTACCTGTTTAGTGTCGGGGCTTCGATGGTCCAGACCCGATGGTGGGTGATAGAAGGGCTCAATTGTGGTTTATACGGCTGTATAGGATGCTACAGAGGGTTCTCTAACTTGCTTGTAGGGGAACATTGTTTTTGGGTCCTCATGCAGGGATCTTTCTGTTCAGGGTATACATTAGGGTCCCGATACTTCGAAATTCCCACTTGTACTTCCAACCTTTGCAGTCGGACTAACGGCACTCACCTAAAGGTTGAACATCCATAGTCCATAGCCGATCTTATTAAGCAGTGAACCTAAGCCTTGAACAGAGAGGCAACAGCCGGAGGCATGGCCAGAAAAGTAGCAGATGTCCAGGGCTCCAGGAGTTGAGGGTTTAATTCTCCCAAACCAAGCCCCAACAGCAATCTCTCAGCCTTCTGTAAGTAAACATGGAATCAACGCTTCCTGAAATATCCCTGTTAGGGCTCAGTATACGTATGTCGACCCCCAAAATAGCAGACCCAGTAAGTTCATTTTCCTAAACCCCCATCACAACCTCCAGAACCTGTACAAGAATCCTTATGCTTATCGGAACCCGAATAGATCTTAAAAGGAACCCTCATCGTAACAATGCTTGTAAAGTTTTTGCTGCAGGCCGAGGCTGTCGCTATTGACGTGGAGCGCGTCCGACGCGTCGGGTCCCTGCACAGGGGTCTTGGCTTCAAGGTTCAGAAGAGGCTTTGTGTGGCCTTGTGGGGCCCCCGGATACTGTATAGTATACAAGGGTTCGTGTTGTTGATTATGGCTTTCATAGGGAGGAATCTGTATTTGGTGTGTTGGAGCTTGGTGTTTTGGAGTGTAGGGTGCCTTTGGGTGTTGTGTTGGCTTTCCTGGTGTTGGGCATCTCGGTGGAAGGGAGAATTCTGAAGCGGATTGAGGCTTGAGGCATCCTTCTCACAACTACTCCAGGGACTCCCAGATGCTGTCAAGGGCTCTGAACGTTATTGGGGGTTCTTTTTGGAGGCCCTCGTTTTAAGGATTCGATTGCTTGGGGTTTGTGATAGGGGCCGCTGTTTTCAGAATCTCCCACGCGCCCAGGCCATTTGAGGGCCACAGACCTGAAGCCTTCCGAACGGCCGTCGAAAATCCTACGAGCCAACATACCCAATGATTCGAAACATCTTTTGGGGGTATATTGCAGTGTACGTGTAGAAGCACTTGAACGGTAGATTTCGACTACCCGCCTTGAGGAGGCTCGGGAAGAAGATCTTGCAGCGTCGGGCTGATGAGTCGGACATACCACGGATCTCATTACAAGGGTAGGGTGCCTTGATGCTTGAAGGCTGACGCACGTGCCTGAAGAAGCCTTTTGGCTGACAAGGTTTTTGCCAGAGGTGTGTCGCGAGGCACAAGTCCATACCGCTCCGCGCCACAATGTTGGTGCAGAGAGTGGCGGCCATGTTCGACGAGCTTCGTGATCAAGTGGTCGCCATGGTCCAGGAACATGAGCAGCAGGGAAACCAGGTGACAGAGCTCCACGGACAGCTGGCTGCCCAGACGCAGCGGGTGGAAGCCGTGGAGGCAGAGCTTCAGGGACTGAGGCAGCTATTGGTGAGCGAGACGGAGACGCGTACACCGCCATCCCCGAATAATATGGTGGACTCTCCGAGTGACTCTCCCATTTCGGGTTCCGCCGAAGAGATGAGGCCAAGCCGAAGGGCCACTACCAAGGCGCTCCTGAAGCATCTGTATGCCCGGGTTGGGGCCAAGGCCGAGGAAATGGGAGAAGTTGAAGCCTTGTCACAGGTGCAGGAAGCTCCTGAGGATGACCATGGCCCCAAGCCCACGCACTGGAGGTGCGGTGTGGCACCCCGGCATGGACATCAGGAGCGAGCGTATAATGCAGCGAAAGGGAGTGGTGGGCTTCCTGAGCTTTGGAGAAGTTTTCGATGTGATCGAGGAATGGCCGGGCAGACAGGGCACCGTCTTCCTCAAGCTTGCACGTGATAAGGGTTGGGTTTTCAATAGGAGCCGCACTGGCACCTTCTGCGTGCCGGTGGGAAGCGAATGGCAGGATTGGCGAAGCCCTGTGAGCACTTCCCACACAGATGAAGGCCACAAGCCCTGGACGGCCACTAACAGAGACTGGAATGGCTGTGACCGCGAAGGCGACCAGGGGAGTCGGTCCAGCTCTTCTTTGAAAGGCCAAAATGACAAGTGGGTGTGGGATCAGAAAGACCGTGGTTGGTGCTGTGAACAGCACCAGCATGCAGGGAACAGCCAAGAGTCCAGCTTTTCGTGGAAAGGCCAGGGAGAGAAGTGGACATGGGATCACAAAGACCATGATGGTTGGCGCCATTGAACAGCAGCATGCAGGGAGCAGCAACGAGTGGAAGAAGTCTTGGAGCTACAGCGGCCAGAACAAGACGGAGTCACGCAATAACTCTTGGTGATGTTGCGGCCGTCCCGTCAAATCCTAATGTTCTGATTCGAGCCGTGTGTGTAGTCTAATTACAGTGAACCCTTAAAAGTTGGAACATGGTCTAAAGATGATTACGGTTAGGATTTCTTATACTGTCGGGAAGCTAACGTCCCAACTTTCTGGCTTCTACTCTTCTACCAACAGCCCAAGAAAGAGCTGCGCTTCATCTTCGCAGTCTCACTTAGAGGATCATGGAACTTAGTAAGTACGGATATAAGTACCCTATAATTGGATTTTACTTTAGATTTATGTGATAACCCCTGTCTCCGGAGCGAGCTACAAGTTCCATTCGTATCAGCAGCAACGTGTCAGAGGAGTTTCTGCAGAGCCTTGGAAAAGAAGGCTTTCCTACAGGCTTTCTAGGCCAGAACCAGCAGAAGATATCTTCTGTCTTGGTCCCGTATAAAGCCCCTGGTTTAGGGTCCATGGCTTTTGGTTGAAGGTTTACATAGTTTTGAGGTCAACGCTGACCGAGCCGACCGCCTCTCTCGCTACGTGGATGCTGCTCTAAAGGACGCCGGCATCCTGAAGCAGGGAGATGGAGGCCGCCTATGAACTCATGCAGCACGGTAGAGAAGATTAGAGTAGAGAATATGGCACTGGCGATTTCACGGAGCCATAGAAAGAACTTTTCCTTCCAAGCACGATGCGTTCGAACCGATTCTGGCAGCTGCTTGCTTGTGGTTTTATGAGGACCGCAGGGGCTTTCGGGTTCTCGGGCTGTTGATATAGGACGTGATGTAGTAAGTCGCATAATCCTTTGAGCACAGCCCTGTTTGCATCCTAAACATCACCAGAGGAACCCGCGCACCCGCAAAGAGCCCCATGGCGATTCAGCTGTGTGCTTCTGGTTCCGTGACGTAATCAACCACTTCGTATCTAGTGGGCTGAGGTTAAGGCTGCTGACCCAGATTTGTCAGCCTCAGGCACCGTTAGCCAGGGCTTGGAGCCGCAGCGTCAAGTTTTGAGGACAGGGTCGCTGTACTCGAAACCGCTGCACACATGCCCTAAAAGCCACATGTTATCGCGTCTTCGAAGCAGTGTGGACAGAGAGTTACTATATCTCCTGACCCCATAACAAGCGCAAGATCCCACCTAAGCTTCCACTAGAAGCCCAGTCCCAGAGAAGCCATATTAAACCTAAACGTGCGTCTTCTGAAGTTCATGGCACTGGCAGGGTCAGAAAAAGATGCAGCAGCAGGCCGGCAGCCCTTCGTGGGGTTGGAGAGGTTTGGGATTTAGGGGGTTGAGGTTCATGATGGGATCTAAGATCTCGATGGTTGTCATAGTCCTTCTACAGGAGCGAAAACAATGCTACGTATCATCCTGCATCGTTGCATAATGCGTACAAGACGTATACATATGAATGGTGAGGCGCATATACACAGATGCTTTCATAACACATACATTCACACCCGTACATGACACTGCCTTACACTGCTTTACTCTGCATTGCATTGCGTTGCGTTGTGTTGCAATTCGTTGCAATGCATTGCACTACCTTCGAGTAGGTTGCATTACATTGCGTTTGCATAAACTGTACATTACGTTACAATGCAGTTATTATCACATAGCTGTACATGTGTAACGATAGGATCCCGTGTAGCGTCTGCATGGGTTCCACGTTAAGACGGACCTCAGGTGCGGGGCTTCAAACCCGAAACCCTAGGCCCTAAGCACACACGCCTGGCTGCTTTGGAGGCGTCTTTTGAACCCGGGACTCCCTGACCCCCCCTGACCCCCTGAGCGCTCTCAGATGCCCGGCTGCTCCGAGACCTCAACGAGCAACTGGGAGCATTGCAGAAGGACGTCGCGCAACAGGTGGGGGCTCAAACCGTGCTGGGTTGGAGTTCTTAGTGCAGTGATGATGAGGGTTCAGGCTGTTGAAGTTGCGTGCGCGATCAAGAATCGTTAAAGTTGATCCCTTCCCCCCTCCCCTAGTTAATTTTGAAACCAGATTTCCGACCCCGGTTTTAATATTAGGGCGGAGTTTTGGGCTCTAAACACTTAAGTTTCGGTCCTTTCGCTTAGCACGACCTAAAGCTCTAACCCCTACAAGCCCTAAATCCCTAAGCCCTAAACCCAGAGCCCTAAACCCCTAAACCCACAAAGTCCTGGTCCTTTCGGTCTGGTACTACTGTAGTCTTGGCTCTATTGAAACTTATACAATCCTTGCTCCCGCCTAATGTATTGAAGGGTTTTTATGTTAGGGGGAAGGGATTAACATGCGAAATTGTGGTATGCTCGGGCGCATTGTCCACTCGGCAAGGAATGCAGCAAACGCAAAGGAGTGGATAGGTCCTTTGTTTTGTTGTGACCTTTTGTTGTAGATTGTATGCAGAAGCTACATCATCTCGCTGACACGTAGACTCAGACCGTTTAGTCAAGCGCACAGCTACGAGAGGCCCATAGGGCTCCGTGCTCGAACTCGGGCATGTCGTGGTAGTCATTGAAGTATGTGTTCTTGTATCTAAGATCTCTTCCATGTGTGGACTGGCCGGGAGTCGCAGTTGCAATGCCACTTGCAAGCAACTTTCTTCTGATTTGGACAGGCGCAGGCATTTGAGCACAGATCCGCTGAGCTTGCCGAGGACTCTTCTTGCGAGCCGCATGTCAGTGGAGTCCCAAAGAGCCGAGCGTTTACAGTTTAATATAGAGGCCTTAAGAATTACCAACACTATTTTGGGGTTCCTTATTATAACTACAGTATAGTGGGCCCCAAAACCCTCTTCTGATTGTTAAGGCTAGTGTATTAAGTGTTTAGGGTTTCAGGATTGAGGGTTTCAGATAAGACAGGGTTTAACTAAGGGTTTGCCGGCTCAGAATGAAGCACCGGAACCTCTACACCAATCCCTCGCTTAACAAGGCTTTTCGCTCAGGGATCCTCATGTAAGAGGTGAAGATCACCGAAGTCCATTTATCGGACTCTACATTCGACTTCGCCACAGTGATGGGGGCATATTTCATCCTATCAATAGCCACCTTATTCCCTAAGTCGCAGTGGAAGCAACGCTTCGCATCATGGCAAAGTTTAAACCAATCGACAAGCCCCAAGCCCTGACCCCGGACTTTGGTTGAGACTGGAGGGCATATGGAGGGCATAGCATGTGTGAAAGTGCCTAGACAATTTGAGCTGACTGTGGGCCTCTCTGCCGGGCTCCGTCCAAAGGCAACGCAGAGGATCAGGGCCTTGAAGTCATTCACACGCCCATCCCTGAACTCCCCAAGAAGCGCTAATGCAAACCTGAACTGGTGATCCCAGACGTGAAAGTCTGACCCCATATCCAAAACAAAGCCTTCGGCTTATTGTGGCCAAGATAAGACTGAACCGGAACGCCCAGGCTGCAAACTAATTCGGAGGTCGCAGAGCGTTCCTCTAACAGCGCAGGGCCTTTGGGCTTGTATGGTTTAGGGTCTGTAGGGCGCTAGGGGTTTTGGTTCTCCATTCAAACCTTAACCTGGCACCCCAAACCCTGCCTCAACACCATAACCTACATGTTCGCAGGTGGTACAGCATACCCTGACGCACGAACTGTGTCTGGACCTCTGATGGGGATGCTCGCGTTTGCTATCCTCGACGAAAAACAGGGCAGGTATGAATCAGGCTTTACATATGCACCCGTACAGGACTCATCTCGATCCTTCAGAACCCCTCCATGAACCCTGATAGAGATTTCCAGTTTCCAGTTGTTAGCGGTTCTTGTGTCGCACACGTGCAGGAGCTACGATCCAAGCTGCAGCGTGGAGCAGAGTCCCAGAAGGAGGAGGACAACGCAGGGGCTTGGCTTGTAGCGAAATCCTCAAAACCCAATCCTCAGACCGTTATGAAGTGCCAACGTCGATAAAACTCCGAAGAAATCCCGTAAACGGCCTTGATAAACTCGACACAACAAGCCAGGCCAAGCTGTTTCGCCGAGAAGCCGAGAAGGCGCCGGCCACGAAACGGTTCAGGGTTCTAGCGAGCGTCCGTGAACATTAGACGTGGTATATTGCGGAATGCTTTCTTGTAGGGGCTGTAAAGAAATATTATGGCTGGGAACTCAGACCTTCACATTCGGGGCTAAGGCCTCTTGTGTTGTGTTTTCGGAGCAGGTTTATTCTTGTTTACAGTGGAGGTTGAGAAGATTCAGCCGGTTGTTTAAAGCCCTGGTTCTGTTGAAGTTTCGTCTATGTACAGTATACATCTTCTTGGCGACACAAGTTCTAGACACCCAGAATGGAGCGGTGCACCTGTCGCCTCTGAGCAGCAAACCTTATCCAAAGCCTTCACAGCCCTAAGTGCTAAACTCTTCAACATTCCCAACAAACAGCAAAACCCCTACTCTCTAAAACCCCAAGGCTCTAAATCCCTACGACCGTAACCCCCCATCCTGCAACCCTAAAACCCCTAAACCGCCAAACGCCTCATGCCCTGAAACTCATAATCCCTAAGCTGAGCCCCAAACCCCTGTCGCCTGCTCAGCAGAAAATCGGGAAAAAGGTGCTTCCAAATCCTCCTTTAAAATTTTTAACCTTTTACACAACCGTTTACGTCTTTTCTAAAGACCTCACAAAAGCTGTCGAAAACTCTCTCAACCTCATAGCCTTGCAAACCCTCGTTTTTATTCGCAAATCTTGATACAGGGCCCAAAAGGGTTTAGAACCCTAAACCCTAATCGTGGGTGGATGTGTTTGACCAGGACTAAAGTGTCTCGCTGTCCTGGCTGCCTTAGCCTCTTACAGACCTTCGGGCTACATAGAAAAGGAGCTCAAAAAATCCTTGATATAGGGCCTTATAGTAGGGTTCCTAAACCTTGTATAGCCCCTTTCCAGCAGGTCGCCCAAGACAGCGAGCGGAGAACCGTGGCACGGCAGGATGAACTGGAGGGGCGGCTGGAGGCACCTGGCTGGTTGTATAGGGTGGCCTATAGGGATTATTATGACGGGCTCCTATGTACTGTTTCCTATAAGGGTCATTATGACGTTATGAAGGCTTGCTACAGGGTGTTTCTCATGAAGGCTCCTTCAAGGATTCACATCAGGGTTACTGCATGGAGCTTGCATTTCAGTTCGCTTATGCAGGCTTGAGGTTCTTGCGGTTTTCCTTGGAGTCATATGGGTTTTAAGTATTTAAGTGTTTGATAGGTGAGTTGTCAGCATGCAAAGGCTTTTGTGATGTGAAATAGGCGTGCCTTTGAGTCCTACAGGTGTTTAGGGCTTTAGGGGTGATGACTTTGCACCGGTTCTATATGCCGGGCGGGAGGGGGGGGGGCTTCTTCTTCTTCCTCTTGTTCTACTTCTCCTTGTTGTTTGCTGCCGTTTGTCGCTGTTGATGACGTCATAACATACACACATGCGTGCAAATACACACACACACACACATACCCATATGCAGACGCGCACACACACACACAGACGCACAGACGACATGCACATACTCGTGTACATACACATGCATGTAAACATATAAAAAGACAGACACACACTCTCACACACAAATACACGCTTGCGTGCATGCAAACATACATACGTTCATACCTACATGCCTGCCGACCTGCCTAAATGCTTGCCTTACATACATGCACGCATACACGTGTAAACATGTATCCGCACATGTATCTTGACGTCGTCCACAAAGTGATTTGGAGCCTGCTTCAGAATCTGTGGCGCGCCCTCCAGGTTGACTCTGCATAGTCGGATCCCTATCAAAGGTCCTCCAGCGCAGGAGTTTTCACACCGAGATGCCTTAGCGGAGGTGGATATCAAAGGTAAAAGCTGGCGTGAGGCTTTCTCAGTTCCGGGTTGCAGGCAATGAGGCTTAAGCTGCCCCTGACACATTTGTCAGACCTATGTCCGGCACTTCGACAACTCCATCAATGCTGTCCAGGCCAAGTAGGAGTCAGTTCGAAGCATCGCTGCACCCTGTTGGCCCTGTTGTGCAAGCCGCTTTTTGACTCGTATCCGGCAGCATGCAGAGCATTGTCGACAATATTTTTTTCCGCACGCCTACAACCACAACATAGCTCCCTCCTGCAAAATGCAGGGTCTTCGGGCTCAGGATTTCAGAGGTGTGTTTTTGGAGGGTCTTTTTATGTTGCATAAAGATGCTGGCGGTGGCGGTGGTATGTGGAGTGTTGAGCAGCTTCCTGGACGGCCCGATTGAGGTGTACTAAGAGTAGTATACCTCAGTTTTAACACAGCACCCGAAAGGACACAGCAGTGATCATTCTATCCTACAGGCACTGTCAGCCAAAACCGGAGTAAGACTCAGTCCAGTGTTCGTTGTGATTGTTGCTTATAGTACTACTGCTGCTAGTCGCTATGCTGCCGACATTTCCCAAAACTTTCTGCAACGTTCAACGCAAGCCCAGGATTGCACCCCAACCCGAAGACCGTATTTGAAACTTCAATGCCCTAAACTTGGCAGGCCTCAGACCAAAACCACAAAACCCCCCAGTGTTGGGCCCGGTCTGCTCCTCCCATCGTGTTTGTAAGGGCTATATGCAAGGTGTCTTTAAAATGTAAGGTAAGGTCGGTCTTCTGGAGCGTCTTATCTCTGCTTTCGCCAGATTTTGACAGAGCAATAAGCCTTAAACCGCTAGAACCCTGATAGGAACACCAGTATATGTAGAGCCCTTGCAGAGCCTTCTCTCGGACCTTAGGAAAATTATAAGCGTGCAAGCCCGAAAACCCTGACTACTCTTCAAGAGCCGGCGACCGAGACCTTCAAGAAATATGGCCCAAAAGGGCCGTTATAAGTCTTCGTTTTCTGATGGTTGCTGCTAGAACTAGAACATGATATAGAGCAAAAGTCTAACTCTTTAGGTCCCCATATTTAACTCTCATAGCTTCCCTTACAGGAACCCATTCTGTAATCCTTGAATTTGCAGTAATTTCGCCCTTACAGCAATCCGTAAATCGCTACCCTGGAAGCAGAACCCACACATTATATATATATATATATATATGTATTTATATATGTATGAATGTACACACGACATGCATGAAGATCTGTACTCGATCTTCTCTGAAATATCAGTGTTTAATCTCGGGTCGTCAATCGCTTTCGGGACATTCGGCTTTCTAGGTCTCATCATTCTATAAGGAATCTACCCTATTATGAGGTCTCCCATATTAACTAACCCGTATTCTACAGACTGTTCTATAAGGTTTCACGAAATATTTGGAGCATTAGCCCTAAGTGTCGTACAGTAGAGTATAATCTGATACAATATGATAGAATATGATGTATGGTATGATATAAGATGATATAATGAGACTACTACAAGGTCCTCTGTTTTTTGGGCCGACTTTCCACAGGCCGCCGTGCTTCGACCATGGCGGGAGCCGGATCCCGGCCTAGGCGCTCACAGAAGAGAACAGGGGAGGGGTGGGTGGGTTCTAGGAGGTGTTGATGGAAATGATGGAGTTTTGGGTGGTTCAGGTGTGTGTTTGGGGCTTTGCAGGGGTTTTGAGGTTGTTGTTTCTTCCGTCAAAGGTTCTGGGGGACTTGTCTCAGAGAGCCCCATAACCCCCTGGTTCAGGCTTCTTAGGTTTTGTTTTAATAGGAGAGGAAAGTTCATAGGCTTCTTAATTCAGGAATGTAACTTGCTTCAGAATGTCATGGTTTAAGGGTGCATTCCTTATGTAGACAGCAATGCTGCTGATCCGCCAAGCCCTAAACCCTACCGGACTAGATCGCCCAAATGTACCCAGAGTTGAGCCCACATGGCCCGTAGTCGAATGGCAGTTGGGCGTCAAGTTATACCTCATGCGTGCTATATCCTGGACCTTATAACACCACACCCCTGAAGCCTTCACCCTGAATCCTATAGCGCTTTTGCCTTGTAAACCCGAAGCCTCCTGTGATCTTGGTGAGGTTCTCGCTACAGCTCCGGCACACCTTCCCAGGCCGATGCTGCGATACTCGCTGAAGACAATATTAAGGGCGTCAGATTCCCTAACAGGTTCTGCAAGAGTTCCTTCAAGGTTTTTCTAATGGATTTAGATTTGTGTGGGTACTAAAAGGGTTCTATATGGGTACTCTATTGATTTTTCTTTTCAGGGTTTTGGGTTGGTCTTGTTTTAAACTTGAACCCTCAACCCTGTTATCTGTCGATGTGGCATGGGCAGGTGGTGGTCTTCTTGCCTCACCCGCCCCCTCCTCGTGGGGTGGGCTCTGTTGTCTTCTCGGTTTTGGTTGGCGCCGCCGCGCCTGTGAGGTGTGGTGGTCTTGCTTGGATTCTTGATCTCTCGGCATCTTGGTCTCCCATATCTCCCCATCCTCCCGTGCCGTGCGGGCAGCTAGCAAAGCAGGGCAGCGGGACAGGTCGGGACCCGAGATCATACATACATACATATATATATATATATATATATAGAGAGAGAGAGAGAGAGAGAGAGAGAGAGAGAGAGAGAGAGAGAGAGAGAGAGAGAGAGAGAGAAGAGGGAGAACTACAACTATACATGACCATAACAACTGAGCCGAAGTACTCCACACCGGTGGTGTTGGAAGCGGGATTCGGTGGTACTCTGCATCTTTGAGACCCTTGGTTTAGGATTATACAGGCCAGTGCAGAATCAGTGTCTTTTGAGATGTCGCCACAAGTAGCAACGGGGGTTCCTGTACGCCTTTGCCAGGCCGCCGCGCTTCCGCTCGGTCCTTCACCCAGCTTCTGTCGGTGCTTCGGGGCCGTGGGCGCACCTTTCAGGGCACTTCGGGGGGTGCCGGTGGGGGTATATGATGGCATGGTTGCAACGGTGCGGACCCTAATGAAGCATTTTCCTGGTACTGACTTCGATTACTGTCGCAGTATCTAGTTCATCAGTAGTAGGATTAGGCAGTCTGGGATGATGGGGGAGTTGTTCCACGAATTCGTCAGGCATCATCCGGGCTACCGGAAAGCTTTTTGGGCTCCCTACGACTGAGTTTTGGAGTTCTTACTACACCTCAGAACAATCATTCTAAAGTAGTGGCTCCACAATAGCTCCTAAACCCACCCGGTCAATGAACTGAATCCTGCACCGTAGATCCGCAATTAGAAAGAGTTCCCTAGGTCACCTCACAAGTTAAGGCAGAAGACCTGAAGCAGCCGTGGCCATGCCACCGCTGGCCTGGCCCCAAGGGTGGCACGGAGAAGACTCCTACGGTTGATGATATGCATTACCTTAAGGACCCCAATCTATGGGAATTCTGGTATATTCCTTATTATGGTTAGTGCAGGATTCATATCACCACCGTAACATAGAGGTGTAGGGTAGAGGGGCGCCGTAGGGTGTTTGGTTTTGTGCTTCAGGGAATAGGGTGTCACATAGGATTCGGAATATGGTTAGTAACATCCCGTTATATTCCACGTACATTGTTGCACTCAGTACGCTCCACAACCCAGTTCTAGTTGTATTCGAGTCGTACTCCTAAGGCTGTCATATTTCAACCAGCGAGGTACCCCGCTGGATAAATGTAATCTCCGTTTGCAGCTTCCGACCGGTCTTGAGAAAGTCGCAAAACCTCCGCGAGGGGCCCAGCTCAAATGGAATCAGTTTAGTCGCCAAGCGTCTCGCTTCGTGGTAATGATGCCCTTCGAGAGAGAAACCTGCGCCGCTGACCTGCCAGCCCTAGAAGCCAAGCCAAGACAGGCGCTTCGACCCTTAAGGCGTAGACTCTCATCCCAGCTGAGCTGTCCCTTGTTCGCTATCCTTTTGATAAGGGTTTGGCAACTGCTGGGGGTTTAAATTATGAGCCGCGTTCATGAAACGCACAAACCGCAAAGAACCGTGGCACCTGCAACGCCCTGTGTTCAAAATCCGCCGGATGGCCTTTCGGCATACACACTCAGAGTCTAACGCAAGACCCTTAAGCCTAGACCCCAAACCCGAAGAGCTATAGACCGGAAACCGCCCACCCCAAACCCTTGTCTGAAAGATGCAGGATGGTCGTGGACAGGACGCAAGAAACAGCCAGGTGACCGAGCAGGCACGGTTGGGGCGTAGAATTTTGCCACTGGCAGTGCAGATCTCAAGTTACTAGTATCATTGAGGAGAGCAGTACAGCATCACTCCAAGTCCTGCAACTGCTTAAAACCCTAAACCATGTCACATTGCGGGGTTTAGGGTGCCGCGGTTCGACTTGTTCGGGCTTTGACGTTGTGGCTTCCCGGGTGTGGGGGCTTTGGGCTGTTACTCTGACGCTCCTGGGACCCAACGGTGCATCGCCAGACTCTCCTGTTCGGGTGCCGGGTTTTACAGTGTCGCTGCCTATAAACATATCCTAGAGGCATGCAGGCACGTGTGCTGTCACACGTCCCGGAGTGTCTTCCTTGGTTTAATCCGAAGTCTCTCTGGAGGTGATGGCCGATTTGTGGAGACGGCTGGCGACCTCTGCCAGAGCCTTAGCTTGCACTTGCTCCGGAGACCCCTTGTTTGCCAAGAACTCAGGAAGTGAACCGGTGACTCCTTCGGGGAGTGCGCAGCCCTGGTACCGCTCTGAACGCAAAGCACGCCAGTCATGCATGAGACCTCTGTCCGAAAGCAGCATCGAAGGCTTTGGAATACCCGTTATGTTTGCTGACTACAGTTATGCTTAGTTGTTTGGTTCTCGACTTCAGTTAGTGTATGTATGTCCAATCAGCATCTAAGTATGTATGTATATATATATATATACAGACACATATTTTGTGTTTTGTACATGTTGTTTCTATCAATGTTATGCTATGCTCCTGCTTAGAACTTGTATGCTGGGAGTCTTCGCGCATTGGATGACTCAATGCAGAGGCTGCCAGATTGTACATACTTAGACCGGCTCGCGAACATCGTGGGTCAGCGAAAAGCAGCGAGGCTTCTGCTGCACTGCAGACTTTTGCGCAGGTTCGTTGCCGATTCTCAGCGGTGTTCTTCTTTTCTGGAACGCTGGGATGGTACATGTCGGGTTCTTGTCGCAGGCATTTCTGCAAGTGTTCAGTTTGGTTCCGCTACTGGTAGAACTCACTGGCTCGAAAGGCCTGGAATTGGGAGGTGCCATCAGGTGCCAAGCCCGACCTTGTAGTGCCCAAAAATATACAGGGCCGACATGATTGTACCTCCAAACAAGCCGTGACTTCCTAATGCGTAACCTTTTCGCAGAGTAGCCTCGACGAGGGATCTTGAATTTTTTTTCGGGCCAACACCTTCTCGAGAGCACGGAGCTAAACTTCTCAGCATCTGCGGCCTTGAGGGTTCCTGTCGTGATACAGGTCGTATAGTGCCCCAAACCCGAAAGGAACTGAACATGACACACCTAAAACAGCCGATAAAACTGTGAAGCAGACCTGCACCCAAAGCACCTGAACACCTCGAAATACACTATGTTCCCAAAACTGTTGAGGTCAGGACCTTCATTCCAAGAGTGATGGAAGCATGTGTTTTCTGCTGTCAGTTAGGTTCTGTTCTGGTTCGAGTTGTAGATAGGATTGTGTTATTAAAGTCACGTCGTTTTAGTTTTTTGTTTGGGAGGGTTTAGGTCTCATGCCTCTCATGCTCTCTTTGTTCGGAGCTTCGCACGCAGCGCAGCAGCAGCTGGTTTGGCTTGTGTTCAAACTCGACAGCTTTGAGGATTTGAGGATTGGGGTTGACCCCCTTCCGAAAGCATTGTTTGTTGTGCTTGCTACTCCCACTATTTCCGGCGGTCCAGGAGATGGGCCTCGAGCAGTATCCCGAACCCCTAATCATGGTGGGCATCCGCAGCCTTTGAAGCCGCCTGGTAGAAGCTGACACCTGTGAGACGTTCTCCGTCACCCAACTCCTGCTCGAGGCCGAGTTGATGCATCGTGGTTGTCATCTTTGTCATGCATTACAGCCGATATGATCGTGGTCGTGACTCAGCTTTTGCCGCTAGCTCACGTCATTCTCAAACGTGGCAAGTCCGTCGTGGCTAGAATCGGCTGAAACTTCGTAGGCGCAGTTGTTGGTAGCGTATGGTGGTAGCATATGATGCTGCTTATGATGAGACTGAGTCTGAGGATGCAGAACATGATGGCAATGCTGAAACCGGTGGTGAGCTTCCCAGTGAGAATGGTGCGGTTGCTGCTGCTGTCAATCTATGTGGATGACGCTGGCAAAGAAGGGAAGGCATCGGGAGACTGATAAGAAAGAGAAGCGGAAGAGGAGCGAGAAAAGCCGAACACAGACAGTTTTGTCGGCATTGTTCCGTTTGCCAATGGCCCTGGCTTTGCATTGCCGTTTTTTTTGAGCATGGTTTGCATTGGTCTATTATAAGTTCCTGTGCCCTCTCGTTGTTGTCGCTTTCGTCTCCTGTTTCTCTTCGATGGACCGTTTGTCGGTGTTTGAGGCTTCAGGACCATCCCCCCGCCAAGCCAAACAGTGAGATCCAAGCCGTGAGGTGTTCCGGCCTTATGGCCTTGTAGCCAAAGTCCGAAACTATGAATCCGACATCCCCGAAAGCGATACCTAAAACCAACCTAAAGTCCAACGCAGATGCTTTGCCTACCAGGAGATTCCTTCATGCAAATGGCGTAGCTTTCATCGGGCTTTAGGATTCTTTTTGGCTTTGTAGGGTTTCGTACTTAGTTCTCAGGCCATGGCCTCTTCATCTTCGGCCCGGAGCTCGGAGAAGGAGGGCTGAGGAAGTAAAAAGTCAGGCTTTTGAGAACAGGGCTACTACAACATACTACAGGAACCTGAAGAATTTCCTGTACTATTTTGGGCTGTTCCTTAATACAATACAATTATAGTATAATGGGCCCCAAAACCATATTCTAGTTTTAACGCTACGCCGCCCGCCTCGGCTCCTCGGGTGCAGGGGCCGGATGAAACGGCAAAGCCTTCTGTATCACTCAGGAAATCTGTTCAGGTCACGGCTATACTGAGATTTCTTTGAGCAGGACTTCCACGATTCAACAGGTGCCGGGGCGCCGTAGAGCTGCTGTTTCAGCGAGACATGTCAGCGTGCGGCAAGGAGGAACGAGCAGCGTAAACGCCGGGTTTAGGGTTTAGGGACCAGCATGGCCACGCGCGGCAGGGCAGGAGCAGGAAGAAGGGCGGGCGGAGGGGGGCGAGGACGGGGTTTGGTGCGGCAAAAAAATGCAAAAAGCAGCCGCAAAAGAGGGGATCAGCGGCCGGTAAAATGAAGGGAAGCCGGGCAAGGGGGTGGCAAAGGCATGCAAAAAGCGGGTGTCTCGAAAGTCGCGGCCTGTGGCTTCGGCGGAGTATTAAGGCCCCTATATTAAGCTTTATTGCATGCGTTGCCTACCTGCAACTGACTTAACGCTGAACTCCACAATCCTTTGCTTGTCTACAGCATCTAGTGAAAGTGTTCAGCCATCGTACGGCATAGGATCACGACTTGGGCACAAACATTCAGAGTTCTGGGATCAGATCGCGGAGTTTAGGAGGTCAGGCCTAAAACGACGGTTTTGGTTGTCGACTGTTGTTTTATGCCGGGCTTTGAGGAGCGTATTCCCTTTGCTGCCCTGTACTACATTTTATGGGCGGCCAAAATAGCTTCGGGTTCCACTCTTCAGTTCCTGTCGGGTGGAGCCGTATGCACCGAAGCACGCGGAGTGTTCCGTGACGTGGTCTATGTTGTTTCTATGCGATTCCGCCCCTGTAGGCATACGATAGTGTTGGCGTATCGTCTCAACAATATCCCCATATTCATTATGTATGATTGCTACCCTAAGATATGTGTCAACCCAGCAGGCACAGCTTGTTTCGTTCCGGGCCATTGAATCAGTTCTTTTGCAGGGGATGCATGACGCTGACAGGGATGACTAGCGATCACTAGAAAAGCCCATACACGGGCATATGAGAACGGTCTTGAAAGTTACTACCAGGATCTTGTGGGTATACTGTAATGAACAAGGAAACTGTGACAACGAGAGCCCATAAGGACTAAATGCTCATCAACTCAAGGCAAGAATCGCATTCTTCCTTTCTTGAGATGTCGGGATGGAGTTGTGTTTTAACAACAGCTGACAGACGGTGCTACTACAATTGGCCCATCTGATCAGCATAGTAGTGGGGGACGTGTTCTTGTACAATGCCTCCAGCTTCGATCGTGGAAAGAACGCCCAAGTAACATCCCCATTTAGACCATGAACCTTGAACTCGAAAACCTTAAAGCCTATACCATCCGAATCCCTAGCCAACGTTTTGAGACTTTGAGCAAACATTCAATCTTTTTGCCTTCTTTCCTCTCAAGCCGTACTCTAAAAGCCCCCATAATTGAAATACCCTTTCCTTCTTTCATCCCTCAGTGCAGGTGGTGCTCTTGGGGCGCACAGGCCAGATTAGAATTTAGGGTTTAAACCGGTTCAATTAGCGCTCAAGGTTTACGGTTTTTGGGGGGGTTTAGAGTTTATGGTTTAGCGCTTCGGGTTCAGGAGCTTAGGACTTATGGTTGAAGTTTTACAGCTTCTCGGAGGTTGGAGGGTAACAGCGCTTCAGGGTGAGTTTCCTTGAGCAGAGCAGAAGAATATGTGGAGCAAAGGTAGTTCTTGTAAAAGCGAATTCTCTTTGGCGGCGAATGCTTGTTGACATGAGGCATTGCCTCCATTGTTTTGCTGTTCATATGTTTATATACACAGTTCTTCGTACAAGCATACATGCGCACAAGCATCCTGACACTGGCCAACTACTCCTCTTCCTACTCCTACTCCCACCTCACTCTTACTCCCACTCGTACTCCTATCCCTCCTACTCCTGATTACTCCTACTCCTCCTACGCCTCCTACCACTCCTACTCCGACTCCTACTCCTACTCCTAATATATTACTCTTCCTACTGCTGCTGCTGCTGCGCCTAGTACGACTACAAGTGCCACCACCATTACCACTATGACCACCACTACCACCATTACCGCCACCACCACTAGCGCCACCACCACCACCACCACCACCACCACCACCACCACCACCACCACCACCACCACCACCACCACCACCACCACCACCACCACCACCACCACCACCACCACCACCACCACCACCACCACCACCACCACCACTGCCACCACCCACCACCCACCACCACCACCACCACCCACCACCACCACCACCACCACCACCACCACCACCACCACCACCACCACCACCACCACCACCACCACCACCACCACCACCACCACCACCACCACCACCACCACCACCACCACCACCACTGCCACCACTGCCACCGCTGCCACCACCGCTGCCACCGCTGCCACCGCTGCCACCACTGCCACCACTGCCACCACTGCCACCACTGCCACCACTGCCACCACTGCCACCACTGCCACCACTGCCACCACTGCCACCACTGCCACCACTGCCACCACTGCCACCACTGCCACCACTGCCACCACTGCCAGCACCAGCACCAGCGCCAGCGCCAGCGCCACCACCGCCACCGCCGCCGCCCAGACGTTTCGCTGCCATCGGCTTCCAACTCTGCTGCTTCGGTAATTCTACTACCCAACCTTTCACTACAGCCACCAGCGCAGCTACTGTGGCTGCAGCTGCAAGAACTGCTGCGTGCCACTGTTGCAAGCAAGGTGGCAGTCCTGTCGATGCTGCATGTGGTATAGTGGCAGTGATGGTAAGGATGTGGAGGACGAGGCTGATATGTTTGTTGGTTGTGGTGGTGTAGGTGTTCAGGAACCGTGTTGTGAAGGGCCCGACAAACAACCGTAGTTGCAGGACGAGGCCTGAACACCTTCAAATGCCAAAACATAGTCGAATTTACAAATGGCCATACATGGCCACGTGCTGCAACCCTGACTGCGGTTCACCACCCAGCATAATTTTTCAGAGCAGCGCCATAGAGGTTCGACGAAAGCAAGACCAATCGCCAAGACTTCCATCTGCAGAGCTTCCAGAGAGATTTAACAGGATCCCCCCAAAGCCCTGGAGACCCCAACAGAACCTGCAAGCCCTGAGCCCGGAGCCCTGAACCCCCTGATATACATTCTGAAGCCAAAACATACTAAACTAAACCGTGAACATGCCAGGCTCGTCATTCAAAAAGGCACACGATGGGCGCTTGCTGTTGTTGAGTTTCGTGTTCGCGCTTAGAAGCTTTGCAATCTTGGGCGTGGGGGCACTAATGGCTTAGCCCTCTAGCCATAACAGAATAGGAAGGAATGGCTGCATTGCCTAAGATATTAACATGGTATACAGTCCTAGTATTGACCTTCATCTTCTTCGTTCTACCAGCTGGGAAGAGTCCAATTGTTTGTCGTGACAATGGCAACAAGCAGTGTTACCGGCAGTGGCTGTAAGATGAGTGGTGTCGTTTATGGCGTCATAATGGCGCTGAACCTCGTGTTCGACCGGCAAAAGCTGCAATACGGATCTCTTTGCAATCGGGTCAGCCTAGCAGTTGATGGACAAACGTGGTTCCATGGTGAATGTACGCCGCCCTTAAACAAATTAGTCGGGAATCTTTAACGAAGCTTCCAGGATTTTAGGATCTCAGGTGGCCTAAACCCTGCATCCCCAACCCTCAACTCAACTAAAACTGAAGAACATATCAGGCCGTGTAAGAGCCATAGTGTCAGCACCCAGTTCGGGGAAACAGCGTGATCAACATGATGCCCAATTGAGATCCCTGAATAGCTCCTCGATGCATCTGTAGTTTTTACAGGGCTACGGGCTGTTGAAGTTGCGATTGGTCGCACGTTCCATTTTCGCCGTGGGGGTCGAAAGTCAAAGCTGACTTCGTGGAGTTTTTCGTCAAACGGCGCACCATTGTTCGTTGATCTGAAGTTGATGGCGATTCGCAGTTTGCTAGATTTCAGCAGCCCAGCGAGAATGTGAAGGGCGTAGGGTCCTGGAAAGTGTTTGTATGCCAGGAGGAAAGGGTGCAGCCTTTCTTGGCCTGCGGTGGCAAGGACGATCTCCAAGGGACTGCGTGAAGCATGAGCTTGTGCGAATTACTCTAGCAGCCATAGGACAGGCATGCAGTGGTAGTGTTGGGAGTTCTGGTGGCAGTTTTGGTTTATGTGAAGCATGAGTTTTGTGTTCGCAGTTGCAGTTGCACAAGTGTGGCGGCAAGAAAGTTTTCGGAACGGCATGCATCAACCGTGACTACCAGTGGAGCGCCACCGATGAGGGCAACGGATGCCACAGGTAGCCGTCACTGCACCAGGACGAGACGGCACGAGAATATTCAATCGCCGATTCGTCGTCGTACCGCTACCACTTGTGGTCACAGAAACGATGGCAGTCGGAGACTGAGGCTCTTGTTGTCAATAATTCAATACGTCGTACTGCCCAGCAGGTTAGCGAGTACGTGATACACAGACTATACAGCCTTGCAGGAGCGCGCCCGCCGCATGGCCAGAAACCTAGTGCAAGGGGAGTGAAGGCACGAAGTTAAAGTTGGTTCTTAAGGAAGAACCTGGGGTTCTCGATCTGGCACGCGAGAATCGGCACGTTGATGCTGCATGCCTCGCTTCGGGCTTCAAAACATTAAAGTTCAATAGTTTAAGATATTCTTGCTGGATTTGGGTGGTGGGTGCACGCAATCCGGAAACAAAACAGATGACCTCCCAACGTCGACTTGGAACGTTTTGTTTCAGATCTGGATTTCGGTTGCAAGATAAGGCGAGGTTGTCGTTCGCCGGGGTGAACCATAACACACAAACCAGTTGGCACATCACTTGGCACGTCTTGTTGTGTTGCTTGCAAGGGCTTGTACAGATGCTGACGACGGTATGCTTTCGCAGATATTTACAGGGTCGTGAGAAAGTGTTGAGTCGTTGGGATGTTACAGGGGATGGTGTTCATGGGAACCATTGTTATGTATTCAGTGACGTCGAATCTCTGTCCCTGGCGATCTCTGAGCCTCGCTTTTTACGGACGAAGGGCGTGCGCACGGTTCGAGTTCTAGCTCCGGGCCTTATGGGAATGGATGCAGGTCCAGCAGTTGTCGAGGGTAGTTTCACGGTTGCAGCTCTGGCGACTTCAGTTCATCATGGAGGGAGTGGCTGCTTGGAATCGAGTTCTTGCACTCAATCTGTTGAGCTCATGGGGCAAACTCGCACAGTCCTGATCCTGAGGCCCAATGGCTCAAGCCCGATGCAAGACTAAAACCTCACGCTTGAAATTTAACCTGACATCTGTGAGCCCATCAGCCCGAGGCGGCCATCTCAACTTGTTTGGCGAACGTTAAACGCCGCGGCTCAGTGGCCGCATGTCCTGACTCGTGTATACCGTGGGAGTTTATTTTAGTGCAGTAATGTAGATGGGTAGCTACAGGCACTTTCTGCATGCGATATAGGTTTGTTGAGTTTGCTTGCACGAAACCTAATATTTACACGGTTACCATCGAAGAAGTCTGCGATTGTTCAGCTTGATCGACTTCGAACGTATCCCAATCCGAATCCGACTCCTTTAGCGGCTCCTGGGGGGGGGAGGTTTCATCAATATGTAGGGATCCTGCACAAGGTGATTCCGAAGTCACTAAAGCCCATAAGCCGAAGCCGCAGTGGCAATCGCGTTCCTGAGCCCTAAACGCTGCACAGTCAGGTGGCCAGCAGCCGGACTAGTCAAGCAGGTCATAGCCGTCATGTACTCCGAACGGTGACGGTTATAGGATCTGAGCTTGATTATCTCAAGCTATCGAAAATAAGTGCTAGTTCAAAAGCTGTATACGTTTTACGAAAGTGCATTCCGTAGTAGCTGGTTTGATCTGGGATATCTTCCGTTTCCAAAGAAGGGCGGCAAGGCGGATGTGTTTTGCATGCTTGTGTGTTCGGTCATGTAGTATGTGTAATATGGAGATCTTTGTGAGACTTCTGAGAGGTAGCCCGATACAACCCAGAAAACAGCCATGGCTCCTGAATAGTTTGACGTTTGAAGTCGGAAGTAGCCTGTAGAAACACTGCTGTTTCCGTCATGTTCCGAAGATTTTCTCTCCACCCCAGTGTCGAAACAGATAGGCTCCGGGCTGCTTGCGCCCTGCACCCATGCCAAACCGATGAATCATGAGTTCGGACCAAAAAACGTCCCAAACTGACTCTGTGTTTGCTTCGCATCTCACCAGGACGGCTGCTTTGATCCCCAAAAGTGGCGCGCGAAGATTGCCCGTGCTCACAAGGCTGGGTGCTGTTCGGATTTAACTAGGTCTGATTCATGATCACCGGGCGCACTGAAGCTTAAAGGATTCTCTGAAAACAGTTGATGGTCCATGTGACGATGGTTTTGGAATTTAATTGTTGTTCGGGCCGATACACGCAGTTTGAGTGACGATGGAGTTGTTTGTGAATGTTCGCTGCAGGATGTTGCCGATATTAAAGCCTTGGGCGAACATGTTGTCACCACAGCGAGAATTGCAATCCGTAGCTGTACCTGAACTAGACTGTCTTTTCAGCCATATATCCTATGCCTGAAAGCCGATACCTTAAAGCTCTTAGACCCGAAACGCCGCAGCGCTTGTTTGCATCTGCTTCTCTCTGAAGCTGGGCAGCCAGCAATCCCAGAGCATAGTCGGCAATGATTTGATCCACTAAGCCACGTTGCTGGGATGTTCTGATGGGGTCAACCTTTTGTCTCACTGCCACAGGTTTGGGAACTGTTCAGGGAAGTGTTGGGGACCTAAACCGGGATTACAGTACAGTTGTCCAGATTGCCACTCAAATGTTAGATTCAGTTTGAGCGAGTAACTAGATTTGTTTATGTCGGCTGGATGTTGCTGAGTTTCGGCATTCAGGCCTTAGAGCGAACATGCTGTCTCTATGTCGTGAATTTCAACCCGGAGGGGTACCTAAATGAGACTGCGTTTGAGATCCTCCCGAGCTTTACTCCTGCAACTTGAATTCCTTAACTCCGAAACCTTGCAATCTCGTTTGCCCGCGGTCCTTAGGCTCTGGGAAGCGGTGCTTTCATAAATACGCAAGGCTTGAGTTCAATAACTGTGACGCCATATTGACTAGAGTCACATGGTGCGCCCCCTCGGTATTCTCTGGACCGTAGAGGACATGTGTAGCTTCGGGTGTGGGGTTTATCAAACTGACGGGTTTCCCGATACCCCTGCTGAACAAAACACAGCACCAGGCAGACTCTGCATGCAAGGTTGTTGTGGTCTGCGATCGCAGATGTTCGACATAGTTTCAAAATGCTCCAGGGTCTGTTGCAAAGAAACACAGGCCGTAATTCGCGACGGCATCATCCTGTTTTGCCGAAAGGATGTACGTGGCAATAGCGCAGATAACTAACCCGGCAGGGCACAATCGGACAACAAATCTAGGACGTCAGCTTAGGACAGGTGTAAGCGTGCTTGACGGCAACGCAGCAGCCAAAATCCGGAACACGAATGCACTGAACATCCAGACCCGAACCAAATCCCTAAAGTTCACATGGCCTTCTAATGGCCCGCAGCTCGATCCTGGAGAATTCCCGGCACTCTCTATCACCCGAATGCATTTCTCAACCCACAAACTCCATAAATCCACAGCCCTCCCAGACGGCGCTAAACAATCTGCCCACGGCTCAGAGAAGTGCTGGAGATGAGTTGCATTCGGAGGTTACGTGGGTTCTTGTTTGAGCTTCGGAACAAAACTTTGTGAGGTATGTGCAGCGCGGTTGTAGGTCACTATGGTTCGGAGATGCGAGAAATTGCAAAACTCCATGAGACGTTGTATTCTTGTGGACACACGGTATCTGTGATATTCGTAGACTAACTGTTATAGCATTATCCCTCCCGGCAACTTTGCACCAGCAGGATTTGTCGGTAGTCAGTGAATACATATATATATATGCACACGTATATAGGTATATAACCTATATGTTTATTATTTATTTATGCATGTGTGTAACACTGAAGCAGGTCCTCATTTAATAGACCCGTTAAGGGAGCTTGTAGCTCTGACAACTTTGCAGCCATAGAATCATTGACGAACTCGCTAAGATCCTAAACCTAAACCCATGTGATTGGACCTCAGGGGTTGCGAGTCTCAGGACATGACACTCAGGTCTTTTGAAGGTCCCGCGAAAGTTCTTAGGATATAAAGCGAAATAGTCCAAGTATGGTCATAATAGGGAGCATCACCATTGAAGCTCCTTGTGCTCCTCCCGTCCATCTTTTGGTTTTGTTTTGATGGGCATCCTATTTAGTAGACCTTTGGTGCGATGTGCTCCCAGGCACTCGGTCCTACGCATCGATTTCGGCGAAGTGAAGGCGCAAAGATCCGTGGGCAAAGCCGGGCGGCAGTACACCGACTATATATGCCTTGCAGGACCGCAGCCGGCGCATGGCCAGAAACTCAGTGCAAGGTTGCAAGGGGATTGTCAAAGGCCCCTCGAGACAGATTTGGGGTTGTGGAGTTTGCGTCGGGAAATCGGCACGTTGATATGCGTCGCACCGCTTGGGGCTTCAAAGGTTTGTTTGGTGGATCTTGGTGGCGAGTGTGTGCAGCCGGGAGAGGGGCAACAAAGCGCCCAACATCCACTTGGAGTGTATTGTTTCAGATTTGGTTTCCAGCAGCTGTATAAGACAGAGCAAAGTTGTCGGTTGCCGGGGCAAACCATGATCAAGGACACAAGTCACTTGGCACATCACCGTGTACCTTTGGCTTTGTTCTTGCAAGGACTTGCAGAGATGTTGACCTCCAAAAACTATCGCAGATGTCTTGCACTGTCTGGAGTGAGATTTTAGGGTATCCTGAGGCTGTGCTACTTTCATCAAAGGGGAAGTTTGTTGTTCGAGCTTACTCGGAACCCTTCTCTTGCATGAAGCTCCATATAGGTATGTATCCACACGGTTTAAGTTAGGCATGTCTGTTTTTAGGCGTGAAGTCAAGGGTTGCGGATGGTACTTTGGCAGTCGCAGCTCTGGCATGTTTGGTATGATGGTGCCAGAGGAGGACACATCATGTGAGGCCGATTGCAACGGCAGCCCTCTTACCTGGGTTTAATCGTGCTGCACTCGTGGCTCGGTGAAATAGTCGATTCAGCGGTGGGTTGTCATTCACTGAGGAACGGTTTGGTGCCACACTTGTAGTTCTGATACCCAATCTGCGGAGAACTTTACGAACTCTGGTGCAGCAGAAACCTTCAAACCTTCACGCTCAAATCTAACGCCAAGCTGAGTGCCCGAACCTGGAACTCCGAAAGCTGTGAGGTGTGTATCCTTTTTCTGAATGTAGATTTAGTCCACCCCTGCCAGAGGCTGCCATCAACTCCGTTCTGGCGAAGATGAAGCAGAGAGGTTGCTGCTGATGTTTTTGTCAGGGCTTTGATTAGGAAGTACTGGCGTCGGGAAAATTAAGACTAGCATAGATTAGCCTTTCCTGCGATTCCTTAGAAATATCAGGATCCAGCGGTTTAACGTTGATTAAGTTACACGGCATGATTTATCACATCCGACCATTGCTTTCCCCCGTCGCCGATTGGGATTTCAGAGATGTGGCATCCCATGAATCAAGGCCACAAAGTTTCACAGTGCATGGGGCAAGTTCACGCCCAAATGAGCTCGAAGAGCAGGCAATGAAACGGGCTTATGCGGGAAGTGACCGCCTTTCTAAAGTCTTCATTTGTCGGAGTCGAGTCGGGGAATGAATGGCAAAAGCAGGGTCCTAGAGCATGATTGTAAACATGCGACATTGCTGCGAAACTATGTATACCGGGGCCAGCAGAATATGTCATGTACACTTTTGAGTTTGTTTTACAAGAAGTCCTGGAGCTACGATTCCCAGACTCATGGCTCAAGTCCACAATTACAGACCATTTTTTGGGGAGATTCGAGTGCAGGAACTTGGCCGCAGCTTTCCGTTGGAAACTTGTCTCCGAGCATGCTGCTGCTTCAAATAAACACTTGACCCGAAATCCTTTAGTTCCTCCGAGCCCAAACCCCCAACCCAAAACGCCGAAACCATGATAAGGCGATGTAAACCTCGTCAGAAGCTTCGTCGCTTTGTAAGACCTCTTTTCAGACCTTGCGCATGTAACACTGAATGGTACCCGGGCCAGGACTAGGTGGTCTGAAAACCATGAGGGCCCAAATCGGACTGCCTTGGCATGAGTGTCCGAGATCTACCGGGCAGGCGCTGGCATCGTTGCTACGTTAATCGGCTTGCGTGCCGGGACCACCAGCACCACCACCACCATCACCACAACACAATGACCACCATCATCTCCCCTCCCCTCCCTGCCCCCTCGGCGCATGCCGCCTCAGTATACCGATCCAGATGCCTGCTAAGTCACGAGGGTCCCAGCTCCAGGAAGAACTTCACCATCTCCCGATTACCCCCCGCAAGGCCTAAAGCCGACAACACCGCAAGCTCTGGTAAGCAAAACCCCAGCGCCCTAAAGCCCCACACTGCAAACCCCAAAGCCCGAAAAAACGAAACCACTCAGTAAAAACGCTCAAGCCTCCCATACCCTCAAACCCGCAAACCCTGAAACCCCGACCTAAGACGTAGCAGGGTACTTACACACGGCGCTTTTGAAGGCATGAGTGATGAATCCAGATACATGACCAACATCAGAGAACCCTTCGATTGTTCAGGAACATACCCCCAAATCTGTGGCCAAAAGTGTTTCTGTATATACCTGAATGTTTGACGGGTTGTTCGCCGCGACTGTGAGGCTAGTTTTTCTGGAATGCTGTAAAAATTTTGGGTCCTCCCTTCACAACCTACTTCATAAGGCCCGTGTTTGTTTTGCAACAGGCCCCGATGCCGGTAATTGCAGAACTTCATGGCGGAGCTTCGCACTTGCAGACCAAGCTTTTCAGGATTTCAGAGGTAGGAAGTTGGTCATCGTTTTCTTTGACAAGCTGGTGCTCTAAACCTTACACCCGGAATCCGTGGCTCCTCTGAACCCGAAACCCTAAATCCTGAACTCTGCAAAATTAAACAATACTTGTAAAGCCATGTAGAACCTGTAAAGCACCTCATCGAATGCCTACAAGACACTTCGTTTTCCGCTTCCGTAAGACTGCATGGATGTCGCATCGCCGTGCCGGGACCAGGCTGGAGTGGTCTGAAAGCCATGAGGGCCCTAAACGAAGTACTGCCTTGGAGCGAGTGTCGGATATCTACCATGTTAGTGACTAGTTAGGAAGTGCATTAGCTTGGGTTTCAGCGCAAAGTTTGCTACTTCGTGTATGCAGGTACGGCGGCGGGGCAGAGGCGGACTGTAGCGACTCTCGATGGCCGTGGTGCTCAGAACATGTCGTTTCATGGCATTTCAGCACGTGCGGTTGGCCTGATGTTTCCCTGCTAAGACCAAGCCGCTTGCCATCGTCCTTATGTTCAACCCTCTTGGTCCGTCCATAGTCCTCCAAAGCAACACACGTTTGGCTACTTGACCCTTCCGCTGAACCTGCATGTTCAACTATCCCAGACCCGAAGCCCTGAACCCTGAACTTTACACTACACGGCCGTGAGCCCTGAATGACATGACAAGACTTTACCACGAAAGAGCCGTCAAACTCTCATGCCTTCAAGCACGCACCGCCCTGGTCTGAAGCCTTCAAGCGTGACTGTAGGCCTCAAGAAAGACATTTTCCATTTCAACAACCAAGAAACAACAAAGTTGACTCCGTGCTTTCATGTAGTTTCATTCTGAAGACTGCAATTGTATGAGTATTAGTGTTAGTGTTAGTATCCCCCAGGACCCGTGTGTGCCGGGCAGAATTTGACCCACGCGAGCGCCTCTTGCAGTCCTTCTCTGCAAGGCGCTGTTTTGATACAGAGGGTCCTTGCTTGCCATAGAAAGCCGTGTCAATTGCCACCACGGGTTTGTGGACGCGGAGTATTTGGGGCTTGCTGTTCGGGATGAAGGGTGTATTCCGGCTTTATGAGGTTTCAGATTCACGGACGACGGGTTCACACACAGGTGAAGGGCCAAGGGTGTAGCACTCGGGCTTGGTGGCACACGCGGTTTTCTCCTTGAGTGTTTTTGACAAGAGCCGTGCAGAAGGAGTCGAATCTTTGAGTGGCATTTTCGATGTCCGGGAATGCAGCTGGACGGTCTTCTGCCTTTTTCAGATGTTCTAACCAACCCATGAACCATAGACTCCTTTCCTTTCGATGGGCATACATATGGAAAGTGGAGGGGTGCGGTATCCGCGCTGTTCTGTACACACCGGTTAGTGCACGGTTTGAAACCTTGAACAGGCTTCGGTCTCAGGCTCCTTGTGCGCACGGATTTCAGTGGTTAAATTGGTTGTAGCAGCAGCAGTATTGTAGCAGCAGCAGCAGCAAGTAGCAGCGACGGGCAGTTGGTTGTAACTATTAGTATTCTGCTTCTTCTTTTTATTGTTATTAATATTATGAGTCGTAGTAGTAGTAGCAGGTCGTACGTAGTAGGTAGTAGATTGTAGTACGTAGATTGTAGTATGTAGTACGTAGTAGGCGGAGAAATGCACGTAGCTTGCCTGGTGCTATTTTGTTGTGTTGGGGTTAGGGTGGGGGCGCTAATGACGTCCGTTGCCGGGCGTTGTGCTGCTGCAGAGCATCTGTGCCGGAACCGTGACATCATCGGCGTCCGTTGTCGTGTATTGTTGCGTTGCTGCGCAGAGCATCCAAGCTGGAACCGTAGTAACATCCTCTTCCCACAAAACGTCCTTGGACACCCATCTCGCTGAGGCGGATGTTCTGGGTTTCAGTCACGGCTAATATAATGTTTTCCGTTTGTGAGGCTGGGACAGGATAGCTTCTGCCATGCTCCTCGAGTCTGGTCGTCTCCTGCAAACAAGATGACGATTGTGGTGTGATTTGCGGTAAGGATGTCTGCAGTTCTGTCGCATAACTATGATGATGATGCCAAAGTTGAAAAATGACCAGATCGACGGATGTCTACAAAAAATTTCGAGCTCAAGACCATTCCAGACCCCTTTTGAGAACGAAGTCTTGGACTCTACAAAAGGCGCAGTGTTTCCGTGCCCGTATGGCTCCAAACGCACTATTTGTTGCACATTCAGAAATTCCGGGAATCGCAATTCCTCGTAAACTACAGGACGCCGGCCCCAGCTCAAAACGACGAAGCCGGGGAAACACGCAGGCAGACTACGGCCACGCGACCTAGTAGGTGGTGCAGTGGTGGTCGTACAGTACCTGTAGCAGGAGCACGCGTAGTAGTAGTAGTAGTAGTAGTAGTAGTAGTAGTAGTAGTAGTAGTAGTAGTCGTCGTAGTAGTAGTCGTAGTCGTAGTCGTAGTCGTAGTCGTAGTCGTAGTCGTAGTCGTAGTAGTAGTAGTAGTAGTAGTAGTAGTAGTAGTAGTAGTAGTAGTAGTAGTAGTAGTAGTAGTAGTAGTAGTAGTAGTAGTAGTAGTAGTAGTAGTAGTAGTAGTAGTCGTAGTAGTCGTAGTAGTAGTAGTAGTACTAGTACTAGTACTAGTACTAGTCGTGGTGGTGGTGGTGGTTCTTGCTGTGACCCATCCAAGCCCGTAGCACAAACCAAAGCCGTTATCCTGAAGCATCAGGCTTCGGCGATCCGCATCCGCGCAGAAGACCGAAAAGGACAGCGGAGCCCTCATCATGTTGGCTTTCGCGCACCCGTTCAACCCTAAATCCTATACCAAAAAAAAGCACCTTGAAGTGTCAGATTGTTGCAGTCGGAAAGTCGGAGCTTCAACTAAGGGCAAAACTGTAGTTTTCAGGAAGATGGAAAGACCACGATTATGGCGGTGGTGCTTATGACCTTCATGATGGGTACCGATGCACGTGATAACGATGGTAGCCATGATGACAATGACAATGCATCATCCTAGTCCTCATGGTCTGGGGCTGTGATTGCGGTTTGGTTGTCTCTGACAGTTATTCTTGGCGGTGTGTTTTGCGGTTGCGGCTGGGTCCGCGGGTGTGGCCGTGCGCACGACATCGCCCCAAGATTCTTTTGTAGTGATTGGGAAACTCCTCCAGTCTGTTTGTTGTTGTTAGAGGCTCAGGGCTTGCTGTGAAGCTCGACGCTTACACTCGAGAATCACCACCCAAAACCAGACAGCCAGGGGCCACAGCTCTAAAAGCCCAATCTTATGACCCCGAAACACTCTGAATTTTTTTAACGACGACACAAAGGAGGCAACCGACAAAAGTGCGTCAGCGTTTCAGCGAATTCTGAGGCTCACGCACAACGCTTGTCGCCGTGCTAGTGCCTCAGGGTAGTAGGGTTTCAGCAGGAGTTTGGCATTAGGGGTTTTCGGGAGGTGGGGATGCCTGATGTAGTTGAAAAAACCTTTAACACGAAACAACCCTCATTGCCAATCATTTGAAGCCACATCGATCGTGGTATCAACAGTGAGCGACTATAAGAAAGGGGAGTGGTTGCAGAGATTCTCGCGTTTGAGCTTATACGCCATGGTCTGAAGCGATAGGGCCAGTGTAAATGTCGAGTTTGGGGTTGCGGCAGTCTGGTGACTAGGGCTTTGAGATGTTTGTGTAGACGTTTTGTGGGCACCAGTTGGAAGGAACATAATCTATATGCCATGACTAGTTTGTGGGTTCCTTGTTATAACTATAGTATAATGGGCCCCCAAACCCTATTTTAATTGTTGAGCATACTCCAGACTCTGAACCTCATCCTATGCCATAAAGAAGCTCTGAGCCCCTGAAAGCCTCCAAAAAGTCTAAAACCCCAAGCCCTTAAAAAGTTTAAGTCTCTGTAACACAAGATGTAAAGCGGAATCCCTACAAAGGGCTGCACCACCCAAAGCTCCCACAGTCCACCTCGAATCCTCAAGGGGTCCCTTCAAAATTCTTCAGACTGTTCTCAAACCGAGAGCGACAGGCCTCGGTCTCGTCAGAGACAGTATTCAACGTACACGCATGCCTACACATACATGTGGGTGGTTGTCAAAATTAGGGTCCCTTTTTGGTTCCTGAATATAGTACGGCACCTATTATCTAGGTACCCAAGGGACATCATTTTGACAACTACCCATATAGATATCGCATGTCATCGTGCATCGTGGCCCGCTTTGCCCTTGACCTTGCTCCTAGGGATTTCTGGTGCCACCCACCGCGACCAGGCCGTCGGTGGTTTTCCATGCCGGGGGTTTTGGTTATCGGGGAGATTCGTTAGATCCGCCTTTTGCTGACTGTTCTGGTTCGCTTTCTGGAGCTCTAATCTCAGCTGTTCGGACTGCCATGGGTCGTTTTGCCCCTGCTTCTGTTGATGTCCATTGCGCTGATTTTTTGTAGTGCTGTCACTATCGTGACCTATTAGGACCCCTGTGACAGCCATGCATGTGCTACAAATCCATCTGAAACTTACCTGAAGTTTTAAGTATCAACTCGCAACGCCCCAACTTTAACCAACAAGCCCCGAAGCCCAAACGAGCCCCAAACTTTCAAGCCTTGAATCGCACCGGCAGAACGTTGTCCTGATCAGAAAAGAAGTATATGCCTTCGCAGTTTAACAGCGCATCTCCCGCAGGCCCTCGACGGCCTGGGCCTTGGGACACAGGCTCTCAAGTTCTGAGTTTGATGGGGTTTCTTGTGGTAGCCCCTGCAGTAGTAGCGGTAGCGGTAGCAGTAGAAGTAGAAGTGGAAGTAGAAATAGCAGATTTGTGGTCGTCGTGGTGATGATGGTGGTGGTGGCGGTAGTGGTAGCAGGAGGAGGAGGAGAAGGAGGAGGAGGAGGAGCACCAGAAGCATAGGCGGAGACGCTGGAGTAGGAGTGGGCGTAGGACCTCAGGAGTAGGAAGGACGAAGCAGGTTCACGGGGAGGAACATTATTCTTCCAATTATTGCTGGTCGTAGATCTTCGCGAACACTGACTGACTTGGCCACCACTGGTGGCTCCAGGATCTATCCTTGGCAACTCCAAGCTTTGCTATGATTAGAAATACCGTTGACAGCCCAACATCCTTAGTTACGCCCCTCACTCTGTTTCTCATCGTTTAAAGCCTGAACAGCACTTGTCCCGCTCCATGGATCCTATCTGAAGCCAAGTCTCCGAGGCGTGAAGCCAACCGGGCAGTTTTCCCGTGGGCTCCTTCCCGGAGTCGCCCTTGCAAGGTGCCTCACCAAATGGCGGGTAGTGTGAGAGGTTTCCTTCTGCTTCTACTTCTGCCTCTACGCCTTCTTCTGCCAACACTCACTGCTGCTCCTACTACTGTTACTAGTCCTACCGCTAGAAGAGCAGCATCAACACCGCCATCACCATTATCATACCACCGCGAGCACAACGAGGACGACGACGTCGATGACTTCTACCAGCATCATGTTGGCAGCAGCCATTGTGGCAACAGTTGCAGCACGCTGCTACCGTTGCAAAAGTCGCTGGCTGTATCTGCAACAGAGCAAAGCAAGAGCAACATCAATGGCACAGCGGCAAGATGACGAACAGCTGCGACAGCTGCAGAAAGACACCAATGTTTAGTGCTAGTGAGAGTATAGTTGCAGTCATGTGAATGTCGCATTTCTTTTTGGATTTCGCATGACAGGGTGGTCTGGTAGTAGCTGCGGCATCCAGAAGTCTGCTGCAGACTCCGTCCCACTCCATTCTGAAGCTCTAGTCCCAAAGGCTAAACTGTCAGTCCAAGTGCTTTGCTTCTGTAGACTTTGCTTTAAGGCCTGTGATCTTGGATGGACCACGTCAAAGGATCACACAGGCCAGCCGCGAGTGTGTTAACTGGTGCCGACATGAGGTCCTGCCACTGGTGTTCCCCGCATTGCAGATTGTTGCTCCATGACAATATCTCCGTTTGGGGGTTGCGTCTCAGGGTTATCTCATTCCTTTTTTGAAGCGACCACGATTTCCGTCCATCCTTTCCTGTGACCTGCACGAGTTCCTTATATCCATGCGGGTACTGGGCTCTAATCATATAATTAACTGTTATTGCTCATATGGACAGGTTTGTAAGTGTATAAGATGTACTGATCACGAAGCATCTATGAGTCCGGGCTCCGTCTCGTGTGCATGGCATGAGGATGAAGGCCCATGTGTGTTTAGAAGTACAAGTACCTACATGACACGTAGGTGCATACATACATGTCCAGACACAGGAACCTGAGGGCATTTGAGCACAGCCTTTGCCAGGTTTGGACTCCGAACTTGCACGATCTTCGCCGCACTTGCTGACGGCCCGGCATTGGACAGCGAAGTGAAGTATTGTAGAATGTACACACTCCCTTAAAGACAGGCTATTCTTCAGGAAGGGATCTACTTAATCTGGGCTCTTCACAGACGAAGCTTATTTTTTTCGGAGGGTGGGCTTAGGATCACGGCCTTAATCGAGCGAAAGATTAAGAGGCCATGCAGTAGTTGCACGTAGTTCCCATGTACCCGTTTATCTTGGGTCCGCATTATGATTTGTGTTTTCAGCGATTGCCCGGCAAGTGAGGTTGTAAGGTCATAGCCAAATTTCACAAGGACACTCGGAAAAGCCTGTGGAAAACTCTTGCATATGCGTGCTAGCCCCTGATAGGAAAACACAATCACACACTCCTGCCTAGTGTTTTTTGTTAGCTTCTTACTCTCCCGCGTGCTATGTCAGGGCCTGACCTCGGCCCTGACGGAGACGCTGGAGGAGCCAACGGAAGCGACAGGCACGGGAGTTCTGTCTCTACTGCCCTAGTGTTTTTGCTTCCTCAAGGTTTTTGGTTCGCGTGTCGCTAGATGGGGTCCCTTCTCAGGATTTCTGTAGAGTTCCGGAATACAGTCAAAGGTGGTTTGAAGGTTTTACACAGGTTGCATGTCCCTTTATGGAGGTTTGTTTTTTTCAGACTTCGGACGTTAGGGCTTAAAGGTGGGAGGTTCAGGATCTGAGGCTTGAAGGCTCGGGCCCGGGTTCTTGAGTCTTTGGGCTTTGTGCAGTGTGAGGAGCCGGGATTGATCTTGGGACCTGAACCATTAATCAGTTTGCTGCTTGTGGTTTAGTACAACGTGCACCAGAACCCTAGTGAAATCTTTGCGCCCTCTGCTTCACGGGCTTGGGGTTCCGCGTGCAGAGGCTACCCGTCGCATGTTGTTACACGGACAAAAGCCTTCAACCCGGCGTTCTAAACACACCCGTTTAGGAGCCGCATAGTAGTTTATGACATGGTATGATCCACTTACTAATGCCGGTTGCTGGTGCCACAAGGTCTTCCTCGGCAAGGTCGAGGGTCCAGGGCGGTTAGCGTTTCTGGTGAGTTTTGGGAGACTACCTGGGGAATGCGGAAAGGTGTTCCGTCTTGTGTATTATATTGTCGTTTTGTTTAATGTCTCCATAACAGTCCAACGGCCGCACTGCACAGTACGAAAATGGCAGATCCTGAGCCTGCGCCTGCTGCAGCCACAAAAGTTCATTAGCTGAAACCTAAAGAGGAAGAGGTGTGCCGTGCTAATCGTAGAGACTGAACCCTGGACCATGTTCTGAACGAGGCAACCTGAGTCTGAGTTGAAGCTCTGAAGCTGTAGGTTGCAGTAGACAGGTCCACCCGGCACCGTGCAGGCGAAGCCCACTGAGGCTTCACTCACCGGCTGGGATAGGGTTTGTGATTGTTGAGCGTTTTCTGGGGAGCTTAGAGTTCAAGGCTTTACATCGTTACTGCCTTAGGGCTTATAGGCTTCGGAGGTTGGGTGTTGTTTTGATTTTGGGGCGACGGAGTGACATTCAGGTATGTATTTAACGTGTGCTCCTACAACCCACCTGCCGCCGACTGAGCTCGAATGCGGTCGCATATTCTGCCCCTTTTGTCAGAAGCAGCCCATCTTCCTGCCTCATAAATAAAGTATGTCTTGCATGGCTGAATGTCGGTCACGAGGACTCCCGACTATGCTTCCGGCAATTCTCGCATTGAGAAGTTATGAGGCATAACACGGATTTCCTGTTTCTAAAGTTAAACCATGTAGAACTCAATAAAATCCTGCAAAATCCGTATCTTTCCTCAGAAGTGGGTATCGGGCTGTCTGAGCAGGTGCCAACTCTGAAGCCAGCTCCCAGCCCGCGAAAGGCCATTTGTCTCCGTCAGTCTGGCATCGCCAAAACCAGATCGAATGTGGTAATGATTTTGAGTGATACTGGTACAGGTTTCACAGATTGAGTCATGGCACAACAGCTTCAAATCAGAGTGATCGGGCACTTTCCAAGAATGGCCGTGACAAGGCCTAAGATTTGTCGTAATGGTACGGACGGTGACCATCACACACAGAGACATAACCAGGCGAGGTTTCCTTTGTGAGACTGCACTTGCTTCTTGTGCCCTGAAGTCTGCTGCTGCATGCGGTCGTGATGGTAGCAGCGCTTCTGGTGTCGCTGGCAGCTACAATAGAAACGATATCTCAACAGAAGTATGAACAATATACACACACACAGACACACACACACACACACACACACACACACACACACACACACACACACACACACACACACACACACACACACACACACACACACACACACGCAGACACGCACACACAGACACGCAGACACACACAGAGACACACAGAGACACACAGAGACACACAGAGACACACACAGACACACACACAGACACACACAGACACACACAGACACACACAGACACACACAGACACACACAGAGACACACACACACACAGAGACACACACACACAGACACGCACACACAGACACACACAGACACACACACACACACACACAGACACACAGACACACACACACACACTGCTGTTTGGGACGTTCTTGCTTTACTGTGTTCTTATGTTGTGCATCTTGGTTGCTGTGACCTATGACCAATGTTGCATGTGCCAAGGTGGTTGTTGTGTGTCGCTTGTTTTTGTTCCTGCTTGTGGCTTCGGTAACTATTCTCGCCTTTGCGCTGCAATGATTAGCTATCATGCCCGTGTGTCACCCAGGTGTGCGTTTATCGTCCTTTGTTTGTGTACGCGTTGCAGTCCACATCATCTGCTGCAGAACAGTGTGTACCTCACCCCCTCAAACAAAACCAACACATCAGAACATGCACATGTTGTGTTGTCGTTTGATGGTCTCAGCGGTCAGCCAAATCTTGGATGTGCTGTAGAGGGGATGTTCGATGCAGAGTTTAGGGCTGCCCTTGTGGAGGCACCGTGTGCTCTCGCGCAAAGCACGCGCAGAAGTGCGATGCCTGGTGACGGAGCGAACTTTCCACGTTACAGAGCTCTCAACTAGGCCCTAACTAGGCATATCCCAGGCCGCTATGAAGGACATCTTCAATTAATTCTAAAGGGGCCTTGCTATACTACTAAAGTATAGGAGTTAGGCCATACAAAAGGGTTTGGGGTCTGTGGGTAGTTCTCTAGACTTGCCAAAACATATCGACCTGTCTCGGGCGTTTAAACCGGCTTGCACACGTTTTGCAGCCACCACCCACGTAGGCTTGTGCGGAAGAAGGCTGTGGCTGCTCGGAATGCTCACAGGAAAACCCGGTCCTGCCCCCGCATAGCCGCACCACAAGGCGATGATGCGTCTTATGCACCACGATAGAGCATGAGTTTATTTCATATGTATTACTACTACAGAGCATTCTCACACATGCTGTGTGATGCTGTTTGCCTTGAGGCTTACCGACACCCTGGAGGTTCGCAGGGTCGGCCTTGTCTGAAATAGGTAGGTGAGGGCTCCGCAACCTAAACCCAAGTCTGCAGTAGCTCCCTCAGCTCTAAGCTATGGACTAAAAATTCGAAGTTTAGGGCTCGCAGTTTCCGTCTCTGCTTTTGAGGGCCTTCATGTTCGGCGTCTCGTTTGTTTCGGAGCTCAAGGATAGGAATGCGTGCTCAGGGTACTTCATGCTGAACTTCGCTCTTTCAGGTTTTAGGCTTAGGAGCAAAGGTTTTGAACCTATTGTAGACCTCTAAAGCTCGATAATTCGAGCTTCAGATTGCGCATCGAAGCCGGCCCACACATCAGAACCCTAAAGCTCAAACCCTAAGCCCAAGCTTCAAAGGTTAGTGCACCCATCCTGTCGGCTTCAAAACTTCAACCTCAGGCCCTTATCCCCTGTCAGGCCCGAACCCGACACCCTGTAAGCTCCCAAAGGGTTCATGTGTAACCCATGATGAAAACGCTGGAAAATATTTGCTCCCCTGAATGAAGAATCTTGAGGCCTCCAACAGAAGCCTCAAAAAGAAGCCACGCGTAAAGCCCTTGCCATGGAGATTATGCTCTTCATGGAACCTTTTAAAAGGAACCCCGCAAGCTAGAGTCTAAGCCGCGCCAGGCGGGGCAGCACGCAGGAGCTGAGCCCAAGCCGTCGATCGTCTCAGGCGCCCTGAAGCCGTTTCTGACGCTAAACCCTGGCTCTGAGCCCCAAACCTGAAACCCCTGCAAGATCCTACTCAACAAGAGACCCTTAGCGAGAGTGAGGGAGGGATGTCCTCCTCGCAAGCCCGCAGCCTTGAAGGGCCGCGCGCCTTCGAAATCATCTCGGAGCCCATCGAAGTCATCTCGGAGCCCCTCGAAATCCTCTCCGCCGCACTCTCAGTCAGCAGCAGCTCCTGCAACAAGGGCTTTTAAGGTTAGGGCTGTCGGGGTTCCGGGGTTTTAGGGTCTGGGTCTGGGGCTTGGCCATGTCCCCCTCTGTCAGGTAAAACATTAAGAGTGCCGACACCCTGCAGGGGTATCACTTTCATACGATGTGATGCTTTCTTGAGCGCAATCAATGCCATTTCCATCTCCCCGGCGGCGTCTTCACGAGCGCGAGTGCACCGATTACCGAGAAGGGACTTTCGCAACGTTTGGGGCTCCTACTATGCCACTGTAACCTTAGCCTGCTGCTGGTAGGGCATCTAGTACTGCAGCAATCCTCGTCCCTTTGTGTCTGATGGGAAGTGACGGGGCTACAGGCAACGTGGCAGCATGACCTCGTCATCGATGTTCGCCAGACGCCGGACTACAATTGGAGGTTCTGAGTGCTGTCCCAATAACTTTTAAGGTGGTGTCCAATATCATGAAGATTCAGGTCATAAAGGGTCTGATTAACTGTGAAGGCCCCTGTGGTAGCCCCATGGCATTTTCCCATCTTCCGAGAAGCTTCCAACTCCACTCATGATACCAAAAGTGGCTGCGGGGTGCTGCCTGTTTGGGGTTTGCCGACTTAGGGCTGGAGGCATCCCTACATACCGCCTTCATTCTAGGAGCGTAAGTAATCAGCTTAGAATCTTAGAAGCTGAAGCCCCACATACACCCGAGCCAGCAAGTTTCGAGGTCCTAAGCTGCTCCAACCTCAAAGCCCTGAAAGAGCAAAGTAAAGCTTTACCTTACGTGTTAACCCTTCTGAAACATTACACAAAGTGCTACCAAACCCATACACCCTGGACTCTAAACCTTAATCCCTAAACCCTAAACCCAACATAACCTAAACTCAAAGCCCTGGAGCCCGGAGCCTCTACCCCAAGCATCCTGAACACAGCACACTCTCAGGTCGCGATGGCCAAGAGACCTCGGATTTGGGACGATCGAGCACCTTCGGTCACTCTCTGAGCCTGAAACTCCGCCTGTGGAAGTCAGTACACGTTTTTTGGTTTTGTGGTTCTCAGGATTTATTCTTGAGATTGTATGGTTTAGCTTCGCTGGCTTCAGGTGTAGGTTTTGCGCCGTTTACTGTAGGATTTCAGGATCTAGTTTGTTTGATTTCGAACTTAGAGACTTAGTTGTCGGTGTAGGGTTGAGGGTGTCCAAGGCAGTTTCCTCTGTTCAATTTGTTTGGGGTTTAGGGCTTAGTCTTGGGTGCGGGCGTTCTAAAGGTAAGGTTTTGTATGCGGTTTTGCATAGGGCTTATGAAGACGGTGCAGTACTGTCCCCAAAGACAAGAATCGCCACTGAATCCTACAGTCGGCTGCATTAAGGTCCTGTGAAACTTTTTGAAACCACTCTCGCAGTCCTTGTTCTGAACAAAAGCAAAGCCAATAGAGGCATCACAATCATTTATTAGTGTTGCACTACCCTCTTAAGGTCTTTAAAGTTATTTGCAGACCCCTGATAAGAACCTTCACAGAAACTCTCTTCTATTTGTGAAGCCGCCCTACTAGGAAAGATCAGCTGGCTACTCCAACGGCGAAGCCGGGCATAAAGGAGGAGAGTTGGGGTCTAGGGATCAGGCTACAGGGGCATTTCTGGCTTTAGGAGTGTAGAGCTCCAGGCCCCTGAGGTTCGGCATCTTGGATGTTGAGACTGAGGGCTTTAGGGTTAATTGCTTGCGATTCAAAACCTCCTTGAGTTTGGTGTGTTGTAATTGGGTTTTTGACTGAGCTCAATGAATCAAACCCTGATCATGCCTCAATCCCTATACACTCCCACACCCTGGAGGAGCCGAAGCAGATCGAGACGGAGCCAGAGCTGGACCATGTGGGCAACCGAGGTGGGACTGTGGGATTTGTTTCTGCATGTCCGACTGAGGGTTTAATGGTTGAAAGGCGTTTCGATTCTTATTATCGGGTTTATGTCTATGTAACTCGAAACCTTCAAACTCAAAGTAACCCTAGCATCGCTCTTAATAACCCCTGAAGGAACCCCAAATCCCATAAATATCCATCCCGGCCAGGAGACTCGCCGGTGCACATTGACGACTCTGCTCTCGAGGTGCATGACCAGGACCAACCCTAAACCCTGGATGTAGTAGTTTGGGTCACTATGAGGTTTCCATTACAGGTGATGATAAGGGTTGCGTTAGGGGCTGTACTGTCATCCAAGCCGAAATAGAAACCCTCAAGCGCTGCCCCAAACATGCAATGCGTGCCTTCAGAATTAGGATACTGTTCCGTAGGGTTCCTTGGCATATTCTTGGTAGAATATCCCACCAAAACCCTGGAGTACCATGAAGTTCTATATTCACAAGCGTGGGTGGCACCTGGCGGATTGGCCCTGTCAGCCAGGCCTCCACTGTGAAAGCAACACTTGGGCGTCCAGTGGGTGCAGCGTTTTTGTTGCGCAGTTGGGGGTTTGGGGTTTAGAGTCTCATAGCCTGCCGCCCTCCACCCCTGGACAGCATTTCCAAGGACTTACATAACTCTGGACGATTTCTCGACTTGTTACTTGCCGTTGTTGTCATGACTGCTGCTTTTGCGATTACTTTTGCGACTACTACCCGAGATCTCGGTACAGACACCAGAGCAGAGCCCTTTTCCAGGATGATGGTCCGCACGACGAAGACATCTTGAGGACTGCCCTTGGTGTTTTCAAGTGTTGGAGGCTTTTGAGAAGCCCTTGAAAGATGACGTTGGGGGTTTTGACGGAAGTCTCTCAAAAGGTTTCGGGTTCAGGGCATGCCAGGGGGTGAGGGGCTCAGGCGACCGTTCTGGTAAGTACTGCCAAGCCGACCACAGCGGTCACTAAGTGCCCGATAAAAGGGAACATCGCAAAGAAATGGGCTTGCAGTTAGTCACAGTCTTGCTGGCAGGCTGCCTATGTTCCTGGCTTGTGCACGCAAGGCCACGGTCTTATCACAAGCATCATTGTGACGACTGGTGATTCGCTTCGTGTGGGATTGCTAATACCCATTAACGCCAGATAAGCTGCTCAGTATTGCTACGGCAGGAACGACACTGGTTACTGTGCTAGGTCGCCAGGTGCCGTGGGCAGAATCACCGCTTCGATAAGTTATGCATGAACACGATGGGTGCTCGCACGATCACGCTTTCCACCACAAGTAGGTCCAACAAATGTTGTGGCATGGTGCGGAGCCCTCTTTTGGCACCTTGGAGTGCTGACATGATGACGGTGGTACACCCTACATCCTAAGTCACGTTAAAGCCCAAATATCCTTGCAACCTGCACTCTGAGGACCTTCTAAAGCTTCTACTCGTGCTCCACGAGCAGGGAGTGGCAACAGTAGTACTTATGCTACGAGAACAGCCAGTCGTCATCACAACAAGATTAGTACATGTGGTGTCATGGTAGCAGCAGCAGAAATAGCAACAGCTGCAACCAGCAATATGTACTACGCTGCCATAGTACCAGCAGAAGAGAGAAAGACTTACAGCAACGGCAACAGTAACAATCTCAATCTAAGCCTTGCTGAGATGTACCAATTATAGGGGCCGAATACTTAATAATTACCAGTACTGCTGGAGCGAACCAGCAGGCTGAGAGGTAGACACAAGTGGAGTAGCTAATTCCCTTGTCCCATACTCCCCAGAACCCGGCATGGCTCACTCAGTAGGCGGAGATTTTACACGCAAGCAAAAGACAGAAGAACGTGAAGTCCGTGCTACCTTGCGAGGGCTTGGCACCTACAACTATGAATGTGCAGATGTGCTTAAAATGCATTGCTCAAGACCTACTGTGCTTGGCCTACGAGCAAAAGGAAAACCACGTCACATGTACATATGGCATGAGCTGCACAGGAAGCATGCACTTCAGCACTCCTCCTTCGCAGCCCCGCAAGGGAGTTGCGACCTACTTGCTACTGCAGGTCCAACCCGTCAGGGTGACGACACACCTACCCAGAACTACCTGGCAGAAGCTGGGCCAACTGCCCTCACTATGCGAGGGCTTTCAAGGCACCTCGTGTGGAAAAAAGACACAGCTACGGATGAGCTCACAGAAAGATCCAACCCGTTAGGGTGGAGTAGTTCCTACCCTGTGCTGTGCTGGGTGTGGTCTGCAGCACTCCCGTGGCACTGCTGGCACGCTTGAAACTCAACAAACCTGTGCGAGTGGGTGAGCGTGGAACAGGTCTTAGTGCGGTGGAGCTTGGTCCCTTCGGGTGTTGCTAAGTAACGCGTTGGTGCTCCCCCTGCCTGCTCACGCGTGCGAGTTGTTTGTGAGGGGCGGCGTCTGGGCGCTGCAGCAACAGACTGCGAGCTTGCTGCCTCCTCACGTGCAGAGATCTCGGCATGGATTGCCTGCGCAGTTTGATCTCGAAGGCGCTGTAACTTGCGCGCCTTGCGGGGGCTCAGAGACAACACGGGTGTCCCTGCCTCTCGGCGGGAGATGACGCCTTGAAGGCACCACTTGAAGAACTCCCACACTGCAATGAAGCAGATACCACTGCAGATGATGGATACTGCCAACATCAAATCTGCATCAAGCGACACGGGGAGAGACAAGTCTTCTTCCTCGTCCGTTGTCTGGCTGGCAGCACCTACGACCTGAAAGACGGCGAGCAGGACAGCGAAGGCACTCAGCTGCAGGTCTTGCTGCGCCACGGTCCCAGTGCCCACAGCTTGAGTTTCACTGTAGGCCTGAGCTTCCGCCCGGCGAGGTACGCCATGCTCGCGCAAACCCCAGATGGCTGCGAGCTCAAGGATCCTCGCAGATGGCAATGCTTTCGTCAGAAGATCTGCGGCTTGCTCAACTCCTGGGCAGTAGACAGGGATGATCTCACCAGACTCATACTGCTCTCGAAGGTAGTTGGCGCGCACCCTTAGGTGGCGGGTTCGCCAAGACCCTTGGTCGATAGCGATGGCCAGTGCAGACTGTAAGTCAACCCTCAAAGTCTTGTCGAAGCTAGAAACCCCGAACTCACTCAGCATGGCCTCTGCTGACTGAAGGGCAACTACAGCGTCAAGTCCAGCAACAAGCTCGGCTTCTGCGGTGCTGAGGGTGACAAAAGACTGTCGTGCTGAACGCCAGCACACCGGCGACCCGTGAAGGAAAACCACCCACCCCGTGTGAGAACGATTCCCTTCCGGCGCATAGCTGGCATCACTGTACGCGATCAATCCTGTGTCATCCGCATCAGCGGTGAGAGCCAGCGCCTTGGTACGCTGCACATACGCAATGGCTTTGTCTGCAATGCGGATGGCTCGTTGCGGCGCCTTCGTGCTGAGAGAGGCAAGCACACAAGCAGTGAAAGCTAAGTCAGGCCGAGTGCGTTGGCTTAGCCACAGAATTTCTCCAGTCAGCCTCTGTGCTGTTCGAACGGTCTCTTCGGTTGGGGACCCGTCCGTCAGGAGAGTGTCAAACGAAACAAGGTCACGCGGACAGGGGACCTTACCTAGTGCAGTGGGCTTCACGTCGTTGAGACGCAGCAGCTCTTCGGCGTAAGCCTGCTGGGACAACACAAACCCGGAACCTTGCACTAGGATTTCAACCCCTAAGAACCTCAGCGGGTGCCCTGCGGTGGCAAGTGCGAGAGGCGTCGTTTTCCAGATGCCCTGGATGGCCGTAGCCAAGGCTTCGATCACCTCTTTACTGCCTGCAAGCAAAAAGTCGTCAACGTAAGTGAGCAACCCTCCTACGACTAAGCCGTCAGAGGTGCGAACAACACGCCACCAGTTTGGGTCCAACCTTCCTTGCTGGAGCTGCAGTTCAACTCCGTCAACAACACACTTCAGCGCCCGAAGTTGGCAGTCTCTGAAGTCCGACCAAAGCTTAGGCGACTCCCTCAACCCGTACACAGCGTGCGTGAGGATCCAAAGCTCCCCTTCCTCTGCCAAACCTAGTCTCACTAACAACCTAGGCGGCGTGAGAGCAAACACTGGAAAACCTCTGCCTTGCGGGATTGGGGTCAACAGAAAAGCTGAGAAGACATCTAGAGACCCGATGCACCAATTCCTCTTGGAGCTGATGATTACAAAACAACGGAGTGTCTCTGCAGCAGCACCTGAAGCGTAGACTTCAGACCCTGTGCCGGGGGGCGTGGTTGCCACAAGCGACCAAGCGAGCCTTGCGTTTGTGGTAAGCTTGACCCTTCCGGGTAGCGAGGGCAGCGTCACCCTCAGAAGGGTCTGGTGGCTTGACTGTAAACACAAACTTAGACGGAACTACCTTCACTTCCTTACGCCTAAGCCAACCTCCCGAACGGACCTCTGCAGGGGGCAGTCGCCGCACAGCCTTCTCAATGACACCGATCTCTTTGTGAATGGACGGCATCCACTTCTCGATGCATTGCTCTGCATCCCCAGGGTCTACAGTGTGGACTACCTGCAGTGGTTCTTGCAACCCGCCAAGCAACAGCTCCACGTTGGTAGTGTAAACCGGCTCAGACTTGCAAAGGGCGCAAGCTTCACTCGCACTGCTCTCTCACCTTTCCAGGGAGTGGTGGCGTGGCGGCGAGTAGGGTCTAGGAAGAAGGGCTTACCGCGCTCTAACTTGTGAGTTGTCCCTAACCAGCGCCTGCCTTTGCCGTCGGCCACTGACTAGGTCACCAGGCTTGAGTTCTATCCACAAATCCCCTCCGTTAGGCGGGAGCTTCAAAGGGAGGACTACATTTGTGGATCCCTGCAGGTTGTGGTGGTCGGCGTGCACGGGTTGAACAGTGGAGTTAGACAACCAAAGCGAGTCCGAGGTGTACGCAGCTGTGGGTGCAACTGCGGAAAGCACCATATTCATAAGCTCTGTCAGCCAAGGCTTATCTGTGGTACCCCCTAAAACTCCTACGACACCTCCGTGACGGTACAACCCAGCTTTGTGTTGCAGCTGGGGCGCTGCTCTGCACACTTCGGCTAACACCCACAACGCTTCATCAAGGTCCCAGTCGTCCTCGATAAGCTCCGTAGCTAAACCTTCAAGGTCTTGCAGACTCAAGCGCGCTACACGGGCAGACTCCTCCTCAACCGGTGACACAGGCCCTTCCGGGTGTGGAGCTTCTGCTGGCGGCGGCAAGGGAGGCTGCGGGTCAAGTGCAAAGACGTCGTCAAGTCTCACACCAGCAGACCGCTTGCCGCGAACCCTGCGTGGAGGTGGTGTGAGCTCCTCCTCAAGCGAGTCTCCTACAAACTGCAAGGGCGGTGGATCCGGAGAAACAAGGCGGGTGCGTACATGGAGTGTTTGCACAAAGGGGTTGCCAACACCATCGCTGCGCAACACGATGTGACCATCATTCACAGATGGTGACAACCCCATATACTTACCTTCCACCCATCTATCCTCCAAATCACCCTTCTTGCTAAAAAACTTTCGCTTCACGGAACACGTCCCTCCAAAATGGATGGCAAGCTTGGGCTTCATGCCCAGCTGCTGCGCCCGTTGCTGAGCCGCAGCTGTCATGATTGCACAAGGCCACAAGGACGAGTCCACCTCGCCAGAGGTGAGAAGTGTTCGCGCTCGTGCTTTGAGCCAAGGCACGGTGTTCTCGGCAGAGCCGTTTTGCTGCGGCACGTCCCCTTCTGTCGTTGTTGTGCGGACTCCACGCTCGTGAAACCAAGCTCGAGTCCTTTTGTTGAAGAACTCACGACTGCGGTCTGTGTGGAAACGAAGTACGGGGAGGTTTAGGGACCTTAGGGAAATGTACACCTGTTGGAGAGCATTTAGGATATCATCACCCTTGTTGGTGTGAAGTGGCACTGCAAACACCAGCGTCGCCATGTCAGGCGGTGTTTCAAGCTCACACCTGGCTGACTCCCAGGGATGCTCCTCGGCAACTTTGGCTGCGAACTCTCTAGGCCCTTCAACCCCTTCGTCTTCCGACTCCTCCTCCTCTAAACTTGGCTCGTACAGGGAGTCCTCGCGCAGGGGGCCTTCTGCTACCGGAAAGGCCTCATCTGCAAGGTCATGTGTTTCTCGCGGGAGGAGTGCTGCATCATCAAACCCCTCTGTTTGGCTGGGGTCTGACTCCTCCTTCACTCCTTTGAGCCGTGGGAAGCGGTACGACGCAGCGAGGAAGTACTTGAACGTGGCTGGTCGGTGGTTGCGGCTTTCTGGGTCTTTGCCCTTCACACGGATGGGCCCCGCAATGTCGGCTGACATGCAATACACTTCCGGGTGAACTACACCGTGGCGGCGGCGGCCGTTTCCGGCACCGTGCACGCAAACTGCACAATCACGGCGGTACGGCACGTGATTGTTCGCAACATGCTGTTCCCAATCCGCTTGGGTGAATTTCATGAGGCGGTAACATGGCCAACGTTGGAGTGCGTACACGATGGCTTGCACAAACCCCGGCGCCCACACTGGAGACACACGGTTGTCGGCGCTACAACAAACCTGCCACACCTCACCCTGCAACGCTTGCAAGTCTCTAAGGTCGGGCAAGTTTGTGCCGACAGTTGTGGGTTTATCGCCCGTGTGCCCCAACGGACCTTGACGGAAATGCACCTCAAACAAACCAGCCTCTTCAGCGTATGCTTGCCACAGCGCGGTATTCCAAAACGACGGGGCGCTACCCACAGCAGAATGGCTTGAAGCCATTTGGTGTTCAACCGACGGTTGCTCCAACATGAATGCCACCATGGATGTTCCATCCGATGGGTTTGGGTGCACACGCCTCCCGGCGGTGGAAAGTGCATGCAACCACAACATACGAGCATACAAACCCGTATCACGATCAACGAGATCACGCTCGTCAGAGGTGAGAGTGCTCAGGCCAAACGGTTCAGTGGGCGAGCGGAGTGGATGTGGTCCATCGGCGCGGTGCCCTGACATGGACCATGTGCGGGTTGGTGGACCTCCAATGACCGCCGCAACTCGTCCCAACTTTGCAACCTTAGCAAGAAGCGTCCAAAGCGTATCATGGTAAAGATCTCGGCACCTTGAGCGGCAAATGTCAAGCTCAACGACGACTGTATCCTGCGACTCCAACCGTTTGAAAGCCTTGTGCGCGCCAGGGCCCGCAAACAAGTGAACAACCCAATTGGATGCTCGATGAAGTGCCTTCCTCCTTCGCCGGTTGAGGTTTGGCATACCTTCTTCAAGAGCTTTCCACAAAGTCTTGGAGTCCACATCTTCCGATGGGAGTAGGCCTGACAATGCACGATCGGGCACATCCTGAAAGAATGGCGCCGTGGATACTGCCATGTGGCCCGCTGCTGGCGCTGACGAGCTAACATGCTCAACCAAATGATCCCACCATGTGCGCTGCATCGCGATTTTCGCTTGTCTGATGCGATCCTTCCCCTCATCCGTCCTTCGCCTGAGCTCCTCAACCTGTTGCATTTTGTGCTCCTCCAACCGTGATATCAACGTGAGGGCCTGGCTCTCAACCAATTCCGGGCAACCGTTTTTGACCCTAAGCCTCAACGACTTACCATCGGGAGGATACAGCTTGCAACTACCGGCTGACCAAACCAGTTTATACCCAAGTTGCTCGATGATTGCGCCCATTGGGACTATTGGCTGCGCTAGGCCATCCCTCCCGGGAGGCAGGAGCAAAGTACCTGAGGATGTGAGCCGCATTGTTGTGGTGGTATCGCCGGCTAGGCTCACCTGTACTTAACTTCCGATGCGGCCTCCCACTCCTCCTCATCCATGGCCTGCCTCATGGCATGGGTGGCCCCAGAGTCCAAAAGCGCCTTTGCTATGGGTTTGGGGGCGTCAAGCAACCCCCCATTCTCGGCTCGAGAATGGGGGTTTGCCAAACCCTGATTTTCCTCCTGATTAATGGGGGTTTGCCAAACCCTGATTTTTGGCATTTCCCAACCCGCGAGTTGGAGCCTCCTGATGGGGGGGTTGGAAGTCCCGGTTTGGGAGACCCGAAACCGGGAAACAGCTTGCGGGCACGACTGAGCAAATCGTGAGCCTCTTCACCGAAGGATTGGGTGCAGACGATGCGGGCGCAGCCGGTGCCGGTGGCACTGAGGGCTGCTGCGATGCAGTACTCAAGCCTTCCGGCTGAGGTTGAGGCGGCTGGGCTTGCGGCGTGGTGCCGCTGCACGGTGGATTGGCCTCCAACTGCCTCAAAGCCTGGACTGCCTGTTGCATGAAGGTTTCCTTTTGAGCACTGGCGTGGCTTGGACAACGGGTTGGCCCGAGGATGTCGAAGCTGCCTGTACGGACGGTTTCTGATCTGGTGCTTTGGGTTCCGCCTTACCTGCCTTGCAATCCTTAGCACGATGCTCCTCGGAGCCACAATTCAAGCACTTCTTAAACCGTTCCGCTTTAGACAACTCGTTCATGGAGTGGGGGCTTTTGCATTTGGTTCCAAACCTGCACCCCTTTGGCGAAAGGAAATACTTGCATGTATTGCCAGTCCCTCCACCTTTGGCTCCACCACTCCCCTTTCCCCCCGACTTATCCCCTGCAACACCCGCTGCCTTCAATGCAAGGTGACCTGATCCACCTTTTTTGGCAACCTGAGCTCCAGCCAAAGTCTCAAACTCGGCCAACAAATGTTTGTGGTAGGATTTGACCGCCTCTTCCGAGGGTCGACCGTGCAATTGCAGTGCACTTTTCACCATCTCGGTTCGCCATGAAACCTCCGGTTCCTTAGAGATGACGGGCTTTGTCATTTAGGTTAGGCCTCCCACCAACACCATTGGGTCCGGCAAACTCATACCAAAGTCTATGCACCTTTGATACCACCGTCCCCACGCCCTCAATGCTGACACACCTGAGGCTGCATCCTGCACCACATGGGGATTCTGCAAGTTGCTCAACACCAGGTTGCGTTCCCCTGTTCCCCCGGGCTGGTAGGTCGTATACAGCCTAAACAAGATCTGTGATGCAGCTTGATTCGCTTTACGGGCTATGATATCGGATTTTACCGTGGGGTCCAGGGCATCTAAGAGCATCGCGCATGCACGGGCATTCACTCTCCCCCATTTGCCTTCCGTAAGCTCAGGCCTCTCATCAGGCTCAACCGTCAAGCGCTCGATGGGGGAAGCGACGACCCACTTATCGTACGCATCTTTGCTTACCTGGACTACCCCTGACCACCAAAGTTGAGGGAATCCGAAAAGTCACTCATCAAGCCCACAATGAGCTGCAACCAATCCTGAAATTCCAACGAACCTCCAGCGGGATCTGGTGGGGCTATTTTGGGGAAGGTCGTAATGCCCGTTTTTGCCGTTTCTGGGGCATCCTCCTTCTTGCTACTGCTAAGGTGCTGGGCTTGCAAAGTTTGCAGCTGCTGCACACCCAACAGACAACAATACAGCATCAAGCACGGTGTGACCTGATGTGGGAGGGCCTTGGGTTCCACCCGGCGACACTGGTTGCTCCTACTGGAGCCGTGCTGGCCTGTGGAATGGGGGCACTGGAGGCCGCAGCTGCTGGAAACCAGAGCCCGAAGCCCTGATCTGGCCCAAACCCGGGTTTTCGGCTCGAGAATGGGGGTCTGGGCCAGAAGAGGTGGAATCCCCTTGCACACCCGATAATGCGCTGCTTGGCTGCCCAACCCTTCCGGGTGGCGCTGCATTGCTAGGTAACCTTTGGGAACCTTGCAACCCCGACCAAAAGTTAGACCATAATCCTGAAGTTGCAGCTGCTGCTGTTTGGGCGGGCGCTCTCAAAGCCTCAACCGCCTGGGCTGCGGCATCATGGACCTGATACGCGATCGGAGTGTACACCTGTGCATCCTGAAGGGGCGGCCTGGGAACCTCATCACGGATTGTTGGAACTACCGGGGCACTACCTGCCACTACGGTTTCTCTCCTTACTTGCTCCCTGAGGGCTCGTTCCCTGTGTGCAGCCTCCTCCAGTTGCCTCCGCATCTAGGTCCTGAGCCTGCGCCCGTTGATCAAACCCCGCTAACTGCCTTGCAACCTCAGCTTGAATGGCTTCTTGAGGCAAAGACGATGAATCTGTTCTTGATTGGGGCCTCTCGGGCATACCCGCGTACAATAAAGGAGCCCAATGTTCTAAAGCCTGCATGCGCTGCAACATGTCCGCGCTCAACAAAGGGCCATCCCTCCCGGGAGGCGGTGCAAAGGATGTTGGCGTACCATGCGCTCCCAACTGTGGTGGCGAGCTTGTATGAGAACCCAAACTCCCATCTCCCAAGGCCATGGGCCCTGAAGCACCCCTAGGACTATCACGGGTATGTGATGTTGTTGTTCGTGGTGGTGTGGCGTGTGTGCCTTGCAGCACTGCGGGTATCTGCACCACCTCAGTGCGCGCTACACGGAAAAAATCCCCAACCCTCGTCATGAGCTGGAGCCCTGAAGTAGGGAATCCTTCAACCATCTCAGCTATGGTTGCCAGACCCCGGCATGGCTCACTCAGTAGGCGGAGATTTTACACGCAAGCAAAAGACAGAAAAACGTGAAGTCTGTGCTACCTTGCGAGGGCTTGGCACCTACAACTATGAATGTACAGATGTGCTTAAAATGCATTGCTCAAGACCTACTGTGCTTGGCCTACGAGCAAAAGGAAAACCACGTCACATGTACATATGGCATGAGCTGCACAGGAAGCATGCACTTCAGCAAGTACTGTTTTGAGGGTTCCTCATGATGAAAGTATAAGTATAATGGGTCCCCAAACCCTACTCAAATTGTTAAGGCCCCTATAGTACCGAGGTCCAAAGAGTCTGGCGTTGGCAGTGCCGCGACCTTGTGGGCCTTGCAGCTGTAGGTGGTTTGGGTCAGTGCTAGATGTGCTCAAAACCTGGGGGTGTCTGAGAAGATGCAGCGACGGGCTTCGACTGCAGTTTACCCAGCGGCAACATCCCAATCCCTAAACCCAAAACCCAAAACTCTAAACCCGAACTCCCCAAACCCTGAACCCACATGACCCAAAGTAATCTTGTGCAGACCCGAAGCCTGAGGCCAGCGGAAAGCTACACGAGGAGCCTCACAGGCCCGACAAGGGATCTCACGAAAGATCCCGAACAATCCTTCGCCAGCTAAGCAGCAGGTCCGGTTTAGATGTTACAGGGTTCTATAGGATGTCATTTGGTTGTTTTTATAAGGATTCTATGAGGGTCTTTCAGGGTTGGGGTTCTCCAAGGTTTTAGAGTTCAGGGTTTGTAGGGGAGGCTTCAGGGGAAAACAAGTTTTTAGGCCTGAAGGGTGGTTTAACGGCTCTGCTCTAAGGCCTATAGGGTTCAGGGTTTCGGGTATCAGATACTGGAAAGTGCCAGGGCTCAGCAATTAGAGTTCTTCATCGCCTGGAAGGATCTGGAGAGCCCGAAGCACCAGGAGGTTTCCAAAGAGGCTGAGGTTGCCACTGAGCTCCGCCAGTAAGACCATTATTTTTTTGCAGGTTTGTCTGTGGGATGTTTTTGTTTTTCTTGTGGGGAGTTTTCTTTGATATTGCTCACGGACCCGGGCTTGGCGGCCCTTTTTCTCTCTTGACGTCTGCCCAGGCGGACAAAGATCAGCCACGGGCATCCGCTGAAAACACGGCGGAAGCTCGTGGAAACGGTGTGGTACTTCTCACCGCCGGGGCGCAGCAAGGAGTGCCGGTATTGCAGAGCCCCTGAACCCGAAAGCCGTAAGCCTAAGACCGATCATGGCCGTTAGAATTCTATAGTAGTCTAGCCAAAACATGCCCTAGATGCAAGCAGCAGTGCCGCAGGTGATGGCGACCCTACTGGAGAGGTTGGCAAAGCAAGCAGCCTGGGTCAAGAGACCGGTGCAGCAGAGACGAGTCAGCCAACATCGCCTGCGGATGTTTCCGCTGCCAAAGAAGCAGCTGATGAGAAAGCGAAGGCCAAGACCGAGGAGGTGCCAAAGCCAGAAAGTCCGACAGCTGCGGAACCTGGTCTCGGGGAGAGCTCCTCGAAGGATCAAGCCGCTGGAGGTGAAGGCGAACCGTGCCTAGAAAGTGCAACAGCCGATTCCGCTTCCCCAACACAGCCTCGTACCAGGTTTGCAGACGAAGTTGGTTGCGATGCGAGCAATACCTCAGCTGCCGAAGTTGAGTCTGCGGCAGAGAAGAGTCAGGCATCAAACTCGGTGGGTCGTCCGTTAGCCGGAGAGCTTTGTTCTGGCAATGGCCATGATGGTTCCCGCAGCTACTCCGAGGACCCAGCAAAACCTTCGGAGGATGCAGCATTGTCGAGGGCAGCAGGAGCAGAGGACCATCCCGACCAAGTCGTGCAAGGTGCTTCAGATGCCGAAGCTGCGGATGCGGAGAGAGGCACAGACGAGGTCCCGAAGTCAGATCGGCCGACAGCGGAGGAACTTGGACTTGGTGATGACTCGCGCAGCTACTCTGAGGATCCAGCGTCGCCATCGGAAGACGGGGCATTCTCGAGGGCAGCAGGAGCAGAGGACCATCCCGACCAAGTCGTGCAAGGTGCTTCAGATGCCGAAGCTGCGGATGCGGAGAGAGGCACAGACGAGGTCCCGAAGTCAGATCGGCCGACAGCGGAGGAACTTGGACTTGGTGATGACTCGCGCAGCTACTCTGAGGATCCAGCGTCGCCATCGGAAGACGGGGCATTCTCGAGGGAAGCAGGAGCAGAGGACCATCCCGACCAAGTCGTGCAAGGTGCTTCAGATGCCGAAGCTGCGGATGCGGAGAGAGGCACAGACGAGGTCCCGAAGTCAGATCGGCCGACGGCGGAGGAACTTGGACTTGGTGATGTTTCGCGTAGCTACTCTGAGGATCCAGCGTCGCCATCGGAAGACGGGGCATTCTCGAGGGCAGCAGGAGCAGAGGACCATCCCGACCAAGTCGTGCAAGGAGCTTCAGATTCCGAAGCTGCGGATGCAGATAGAGCGACGGCGGAGGAACTTGGACTTGGTGATGACTCGCGTAGCTACTCCGAGGATCCAGCGTCGGCTTCGGAGGAAGCAGGGTCAGAGGACCATCCCGACCAAGCCGTACAGGGTGCCACAGCTGCCAAAGAAGCAGCTGCTCACATAGCAACGGACGATGTGTCGAAGTCGGATCCGCCGACCGCCGAGCAGCTGGGTGTTGACTCCCCAAGGGACTCAAGGACGCTGTTGCCATTCGCAGTGGACCTTCAAGATCCCGCTAGCTCTCCCGAAAGCAATTTCCTGCCAGATCCTGCTTCGATCGAGATCCGACCAGATGAGGCGGACTCCCAAAACCCTAAGAAACCGACCGAAATGCTACAAGCCCCCAGCCGTAATAACGCCATAAACGAAGCACCATCAGCTCTAAGTCCTATAGAAGCTTGTAGAGCCTGAACCCCAGAGGTGGCTGAGTTTCCGTGGGACACGAAGCCGATATCCTCGGATGAGGACATCGCAGAATACGAAGCCAGCTACGCGGAGACGGAAGAGGAAGGCAAGAGCTCCGTTTCTGCCCCAAAGTCCGGCATTGCCGTGAGTGAAGATCTGGCGCACAGCCATGCCTCCTCAGATCATGCAGCTTAGCAGTGAAGTTTACAGACTTGAGCTGTTCTGTAATTGAAGGGGGGTGTATATACCCGTTGATACAGAATGTTTGAAGTTTTCCAGGCGTATGTACTTCTGAGCTATCCTTAAACCCCGCACCACGCAATTAAGCTTTATAGCTTGTAAGCTCTAATGTTTTAGAGTCTAGACCTCCGAAAACAGAACAGCTTCAACCTTAACCTTCAACCCTTAGCTTTGCAAACTTTGAAGCCGATAGTAACCCTAAACCCAGCGCAAAGCTGAGGCAGATCAGCGGGGTCCTCTCCGTGCGAGCAGCTCTGAAAGCTCCAATAAGCTGCGAGTTGGCACTTTCCTTAGGGACCAAATGATTAAATTATCCTTATAAGGGTGAGAGCCCTGTACACCATTTCCATGGTTCTACAGAGAAAACCTAGTTGTTCATAGATGCACCCTAAATCCTTGAGCAATGGGTCCCCGGTTTGGGCGCTCACACTGCGACCCAGGCTCACGGTGTCCGAAGACAGCAAGGTCATCGAGTCCTCACAATCCAGGCGGGAATGCAAAGTAAAGGCATTTTTCCACGTTTACCCAGTGTTGTTAATCCTGTACTTTAGTCCTGGGTTTTCTGAAATTGGAGGGGGGTTCCTGCATGCTAGGGCACCATGTTGACTTCCCTCATTTCAGGGTCCATAAAGTGCCATGAAGCCTTATGTGTGGACCGAACACAACCCCGACTTTCTCACATAACAAGGTTTCTCCAGCCATTGGAGGAAGCATCTGCTTCTCAGCCGAGTGTGGGAGGATTTTTACTTTCGGAGGCGTCTTAGGATCAGGGTTTCTGAGCATCTAGGGTTGGGTGTAGTTTTTTTGTTAAGGGAGTTTCGTCAAAAGCGTAAACAGGGGAGCTTTGAAAGTGCAGCCAGGTTCTGGAATCAGGGTATTCCGGTCAGTGGTCGGAGCTGGATGCAGGCCCAAGGCATGTGTCGAAGGATCTCAGTGAAGATGCATACTCTGGAGAATGGTCCGAGGAAGGCGCATGATCCCGACTGACAAAAGATGCGTGGCAACTGTGTCCGGCTGAAGATTTACCGTGGCCTAGTGCAACTGCGCGACAGCTTATGCAAGCATGAACTTGCAAACACGAAGACGATTCCTGTAATGTGCTGCCAATTAGCAATAACCCAAGCGCAATGATGATGGAAAGTGGGTTACGACCCGGAGTTCGGATGCAACCCAAACTGACAACTGTGGAGAGTCTGGGGGCTACAGTCGGATCTATATTGCATAACTTGCGTTGCTGCGGCTTAGTTTCAGAGTTGGCTGACGGTATAAGGATAACTCAGAAACGATATGCGGTATAAGGCCCGAGAACTCAGACTCAGCAGACTGTGACTATTAAAGAGACGACCCTGGCCTGAGTCTGGCTATATGGCCTCTATGTCATAAGTTCTCGAGCCTTCGTCGCGCACCTCAGCTGAGGTCCGCATAGCTACTACTTCTATCCTTTACAGCCCCGGATGTACATATATATATATATATATATTTATTTATTTATTTAAATATGTGTATATGTATACATATATATATATACACATGTGCACAACAGCATACACCAAAACTCGACCCCAATCATGAAGGCCCCTTAAACCCTGATAGTTAAAAAGTTAAAGCTCTTATAGCCCTTACAAAACCCTGTAAAGGGTCGGCAGATCAACTAATATGTCAGCGAAGTAAGACACCGATGTTGGGTGGGTTCGAGCCTAATGTATTGGAGGCTATTCAAACCCTTCCTGAGGATCACGCTTCGATTTCGGACGGCTTCTTTCCCCAAACCCAAGCGCCTTTGATGAGTGTCTCTGGAGCTCCCGTATGTGCAAACAGTTTCAGTCAGTCCAGAAGAGTTTGAGGCCCATAGATGGCGCTGGTATGACGTATAGGACTCTGTAGGACTGCCAGACTGCAGTCAGTAAAGTTGCAAGATTGAGTTGGATGCTGAGCCACTCCACGTCGGCGCGAAGGGATACCATTGCCTTTCCCGCTCCCCCGAACATAGTAGTTACGATGAGGGGAGGTTTATTAATTTGGGGAGGTGGTTATATACAAACCCTGAACCCTACACTTTGTACCTGAAACCCAGAATAGAAGTGCCTAAGTATCGCAAAAGCTCGACATTGCTGCTCTGCAGCCACCAAAGGTTCAAGAAGACATGCCTTTAGACTCCTCCATTGTGATCGTTTTGCTTCAGTTTAGGGGTTTAGTATTTCGTGACTGAGATTTAGGGCATACCGGGTTTAGAGATGTTTAAAGTTTAGGGCTTGGGAAAATCCTACCGTCCTCTATTTACTGCATTTAGGTTTCTGGGTTACGTGCCGTTCATGAGCGGATGCGCTGCCTGGCACAATGGAAGGGTGCTGAACCTCTACTGCCCGGAACGCCCTCGTTTTTGCAGTCGGATTGGGTTTAAGATTTAGTTCAGGGTGCATGGGTTTAGGATTAAGGCTTTTCAGGGGTTGGATGCTGATCCTGACAAGATCAGCAACAGTTCTGCGGCAAGCAGCAGCGATGGTGAGTAGTACTGAGACGCGTCATGTATAGTAAGACCCATGAAGAAGTAAATCGTATTTGATCAGAACACAGTTATAATGAATGAACTGCTGTTGCTATTAGTTTTTGGTTTTGATGGTAAGTGTGTGTGAGAGGAAGCATCGTAGAATAGCTGTGCAACCGGGCAAACATACAATACCTAAGCCCTATTGCCGTGTGCTTCCCCAGACTTCCTGAACCACGTCCGTCGAAACCCTAGAGCCCTAATCCTGTGCAATCCCAAGGGGACTGGTTCAGAATGGTACACACGCTCTAGACTCTAACTAGAGGCTCTCGGTTCGGTGAACCGCCACAAGTCTGCGAGGTTCGTCATCCTCGGATAATGGCTGTGGATATGCGAGGCCGGATCAGATCCTCCAACTGCAAGCCTCAACTTTCCCAGACCAGGCAGCCGGGAAGCTGACAGCAACCGTCCTAGTAATAGAAAGAAGCGAATAAGACCTTTTGACAGCCAGTCGCCAACTCGTCAGCATACTCCTACACCCTGAATCCCATACCAGTACACCGAAGCCGAAACTTCAATCCCTCAGCCTTCCGTGCGTGTTGCTGGTGTGCTGAGCCACTGTCCCTTCTCTCTCAGGGATTCTTAGGCACCGTTGTCGGAAACAACCGCTCCACAAAAACACAGAAAGGTTTGAACAACTCAAAGGCATCCTATCATGTTCAGCCATGCTCATGAGGTCCGCGGGTTTTATCTGCGGGTTCTGGGACCTCGGTGTTTCAAGATTTCATGGCTCAGAGCTTTCTACGGAACTTTCCTCGAGCCCAAATATCGTTTGATTAGGCCATAGCTTACATTATACAGGGCTTCATATTACGATGCAGGTATTCCTGAGTTGAGGGATATTGGACATTTTGGGCTATTCCCCGGTGCACGTCTTTACCCGAGCTTAAGTGCATTGTTTCGGGCTTCAGCTTTCGGCTTTAAGTCCACAGCCAAAAAACCCTGAAACCCTAAACCCCAAACCCGTAACCCCCTTCCGCCACAACCTCCTCACAGGCTCGATGCTGACATGGAGGATGGCAGCCGCGAAGAGGCGCCGAAAGGCCTGTTGGAGATATGTTTGCCACTTGCTCTAGGCATTAACCCCTCGGCTCTATATGAGCCCTACAAGCCATATAAAGTTGAAAGTTGAAAGTCCTATACTTCCTGGAAGCCTCACAACCCTGTAAACCCTATAAGCCCTAAACCTTAGACTTTACTTAACTCCTAAACCAAACCCGCGATTGAAGTAAGCTGTGTGCTCGAAAATCCGCTCATGCTTTGCAAGAGTTACTCTAAGGCCTACTATGAGGGTTGTTTTAGGGTTGAGGGATTTTGGGAGTTTAGGGATAGCGGATAGGGGCATAGGTTTTCGAACTCGGGGGTTAATGCAGCTACCGGGTTAATCAGGTTTAAGGTCGTCGTCCTTGGGGCTGCCTCATAAATCTATCCAAACGCCCCTATGCTTCAAAGTAGGTCTCGGGGCTTAGAGTTTCGGGTATCGGGTCATCAGAGGTTCTGGGTTCAGAGGCACCAGGCTTTGGGGGTTAGGGTTCAGGGCCTGAATGGATTTAGGATTTAGGGTTTAGGAGGCTTAGCGCAGAGGGTCAATAGAGTTCTCCAAGTATCTCTTTTTCAGGCGAACAGGCAGATGCTGGGATGCAAGGGCACGATTTTGTCGGGGCGGGGTTGGGGCCCTGAGGAGCGTGAGGCAGTGAGTCCCTGAATCCTGCAGCACAGAATCCATGATGACCATAGCAAGCAAGGCAACACTGATGCAGTTATCTTGACGACAGCAGTCCTTGTGCAGATCCGTCATCCTAGCCGCAGGTATCATCACCTCGGTAGTCGACATGGTGCTGAGAAGCTACTGGTAGCAGCTGCATTACTGCCAACAGTGATATCAACGAGGCTGATCACACTACGGATGCGCACTAATCACCACCCTCAAAGCTAAACCCGACATCATAAGCTTCTTGCTGCTTTCAGGTCATACGACTTGGTGCGTCGCAAAGAGCTACTTTTGTCAGAAGCTGAGCCTCCTGTAAATCCCCGCACTCCGGCGTTCGTAACATAGGGGGTAAGGATCTTTTCATCCAGTGTTAGTACAACACACTCCCAAAGCCTGGTCTAGGCCCCTGTACTAAACCCTTATAGCAACCCTTTAAAGGAACTCCTTGAAAGGAATCCTAAGGTCCCTTTATCCTTTATTAAGACCCAATGCCAAGGCTTGATCTGCGCGATGGTCCTTTGCTTTTACATGGGCCGAAACGTCGCACCCTTATCCAAAGGCGAGAGCCCCAAGGGCCTCCATATCGGAGCGCTGGCTGGTTGTGGGGTTTAGGGCTTAGGTATAGAGTGTGTAGGAATTGCGGTGTCAGAGTGTAGGTCTTAGAGTTTGACATGACAGTTGAGGGCTTATGTGCATAATGGTCAGCGTGACGGTCGTGATCATGAGGACGTTCCTAGTTCAATACCACTACCACTGCCACTACGACTACCATTACCACTTCTGCTGCTGCAGTTATTGATCATGACTCTTTTTGTTGCCATTACGTCACCGGTGCTGAGGTCCAGAATGGCTCTAGGACCAATGCCCATAACTCAATTTTTCAACATCATTACTCATGGTACTACTAGTCTCATGCCTTGGCTAGGACTACTGCGCTTATGGCATTGTGCTGATGACTGAAACTGTGGGTATGGCAGGTATTGACATACTTGGGGTTGGTGTTGTCAGTGGCCGTGCTGGTCCTCGTTGTCGCCACTACAATGGTGGTGTATGCCAACCCCATCAGCCCTAAGCCAAAAAGCCCTTGACTCTCAATACCCTCTCGGCCCCACAAAAAGCGTTTTGAAAGCAATATGCAACCTATAACTCCTTAGTATTCAAACATGACTCTTCGCATGCTTATGAAGCCCTTGTAAACGCTTGTAAAGCCAGGTGCAACCTTGCAAACCTTGCTGCAGGTGAAATTGACAGCTTCCCTCTTTGGGCGCCACCCTTGGTATTCTCGAATGGGTCTACGGTTTTTTTGCTGTTCTACAACTGGTAGTTGTAAGGATTTGCTTGGGGCTTGCAAGGGTTTTCCATGCTACTGGGTTGCTTACGGGTTTATGGCTGTCTAAAGGTTTGTTACGATAACTTTACTACGATTTCACATGCCCAATTTTCGAGTCTTTACAGTAGCGATTCTCGAGTTGGGTTGTATGCTAGGATGCTCAACAGGGTGTACGGGCCTGGGGGCTTTAAAGTTCAGGTGAGGGTCCGGTGTTTGAGTTTAGGGGTTGGATGACTGCTAGGTCATAAATGGAACTTCTAGGATGTCCCCCGTTGGGATATTTGTAATACGAAGTTCCATCAAGCCCATATTTAGGAGCCCTCAGCCACGATCCTTGAAGTTGCAAGGTCCGCAACTGCTAGAATCCTGTACATCCCCTCACGAGCACCTCAACCCTGCAGCCGCATGTCGCCCAGCCGTACACCCCAAGCCGAAATACAGACCTGACGCTTAAACCTTCGGCTACATCCCTAGGCCTAACCCTCCAACCTACAAACACCAAGCCGAAAACAACAATTTCAGTCCTGAGGCCGGCGAAGCCTCTCTCGAAGACCGGAAGTGCGCCGGAAACACAGGGAGTCAGGATTTCCGATGGGTCTTGAATACAGGGGGCTTGAAGCGATTTTGGACTGGGCTCTGAATGCTTCTCTATGTGTTGTCAGGAGTCCTATTTAGGTTTAGACGGGAGATTGAGTCTAGGGCTTCAAGTTTGGGGAGTTCGGTTTTCTGTTTTGTCATGATCTCTGGCTGAACGGCTATTTGTATTCATAGGTTATGTGCGCAGCAGCTTGGAAATCAGGAAAATGAACAGCATACATGTATGTATGGCCATAGCAGACGCACATGACATGCAGACCCACATGCATGTGTGTATGCGTATGTACATTTAAACATATGTGTATGTATATGTGTATACACATACCTATATATACGTATATACTTACAATGTAGTTGCTTATTGTCAAAGCATCCCGTTATGCTGATAGCTGTACAATAGCGTGTGCGCACGTATGTTGTGAGTGTGTGCCTCCCCCTCTCTCTCTCTCTCTCTCTCTCTCTCTCTCTCTCTCTCAATGCTCTCAATGCTCTCTCTCTCTCTCTCTCTCTCTCTCTCTCTCTCTCTCTCTCTCTCTCTCTCCTAGTCTCTCTTTATGTATATACAATATAAATCTGCTCATTCATGAATACATGTTTATACGCGTGTGCAGACACATACATGCTTCTGTGTGCATGTATGCTTATATCCTCTCTCTCTGAATATGTATATATATATATACATTTGTTTTATTCATTCATTTACACGTAGAGGGTCAGACAGCCAGACAGCCTGACAGGCAGACGGGCAGCCAGGCAGCCAGGCAGACAGGCAGACAGGCAGACGGGCAGACAGGCAGACAGGCAGACAGGCAGACAGGCAGACAGAGAGGTAGGCAGGCAGAGGGGCCTGCGGAACGACAGTGTTCCTTTGTCAACTTGAAGCCGTTAAGACAGAGTTGACAAAACTGATAGCATCATTTGCAAAGCAATTACCGACACTTGTAAACGCATGGTACACCCACACCCAAGCCCCATTCCCACACTATCCAAGCTTCCAAGAAGCTGAACAGCTTCTTCTTGAAACACATCGCTCACAACTCACAGCTGAAAAGCAAGCCCACTCCAATATCATAAGACCCTCAATCCCATAAAACCCCGAAGGAGCCCTACAATCCCATATCAAGCCCCATATACATCTGTAAAGCCCCAAACCTGCAAGACCTCAGCCTTAGACCCGTCGAGCAAAGCCATGAGGTTTTCAACATTTTCCTCGCTCGGCACTGTGACAAGAATCCACCATGGACAAAGGACGTTTTCACCCTAAGCATTCACCGTTTACCTTGACTGCCCACGACTCCCGAATGAGGGGGAACCATTGTGAAATTCGACAGGGCTGCTTGTAATTAAGAGATGGAGATAAGTAACCAAGTAGTCGCCAGCAGCAGCAGCAGTCTACTGATACTGGTACTGCTACTGCGACTGCTCCTCCTGATGCTGCTGCTGGAACTACGAATGGTATTGCTCATGCGACTGCTGTTGCTACTGCTCTCCTGCTTGTACTCCTTCTGCTCCTACTCCTGCTCCTACTCCGACTCCTACTCCTACCTTTGAAACTGCAGTTGAAGAAACGACTACTACTATTGCTACTGCTGCTACTACTACTACTACTACTACTACTGCTACTGCTACTACTACTACTACTACTACTGCTACTACTACTACTACTACTACTGCTACTACTACTACTACTACTACTACTACTACTACTACTAGTACTACTACTACTACTACTACTACTACTACTACTACTACTACTACTACTACTACTACTACTACTACTACTACTACTACTACTGGTACTACTACGACTACGACGACGACGACGACTACTACTACTACTACTGCTACTACTACTACTACTGCTGCTACTGCTGCTACTGCGGCTACTGCTGCTACTGCTGCTACTGCTGCTACTGCTGCTACTGCTGCTGCTACTACTATTCTTGTGGCTGCTACTACGGCAACTACTACTACTACTACTACTTCTTCGACTGCCATTTCCACTGCTTCTATCGCGTTGATCTTGTCGCCTGCTGCCTGTGGTGGTTTGTATCTGCAGGACCCCACACGGATGCAGCTGTGCACAGAGAGGGGCTTGCTTCGTGGAGCCACCCGGGCATGTCAAAGCTCGCAGGGCTTGGCTTTGAAGTTCGGGGTTTGTGATTTTTCGCTGAAAGGCCTGGCGTTTGAATTCAGGCATTGGAGAGAGAGAGAGAGAGAGAGAGAGAGAGAGAGAGAGTCGGAAAGCCGCTGCGAGAAAGAAGCGCAGACAAAAGGAGAAAGGGAGAGGCAGCGAAGGCAGAGAGTAACGGTGTAGAATGCCATTGGCATCACGGCTTGTTCACGACATACAGATGCGAAGCGGCAACGCTTTCGCCTGCCTGCCAGGAACATATGGGCGCGATCTTTGGTCCAGGTGGCAAGTATCCAATTCCGGACAGGCCTGCATCAGCTCGAGTGGCTTGCACCCTGAGCGGGTTGTTTCGTTCAGAGTTGTCAAGATTTTGCCTCTATGCATTTTCGTGCACTCGAGCGAGCATGTAGCAATGTCGCCGCAAATGCGAATATACATACTTGTCCCTACATCTAGGTACATGGTCGTATATACCTACATGTATACAGACACCTCTATACACATCTACACACACACACACCATATACGTCTATGCATTTTTGCGTATTTACGTATATACTATACACGTATGTATGTGTGTGTATATATATACATATATATGTAGACACGTACACACACACACGCATACAGATGGCTGCATGCATGCATGTGGCCTATCGCATAGCTATGCCCCGAACCTTGAACCCACCCCCAAATCCTAGCTGTGCTTCCATGGCTCCTTCCTGGAAGGCTCTTCGCGCGGCATCTAGAACCCGGTGTCTATAGCAGCAGAGATTTGCCGGAGCCTCGGATCCCGCTTGTAGATGTTTTGAAGTTTTCTACAGGGAGATACAGGGCTTTTCCATGAGATGCTTGAAATATCCTATCGGCTTCTAAGCCCAGATCTTCTAGGCTTTAGGGCGTTTACAAGTTTTTGGTGACGGCTCCTGTACGCGCCTATGCGTTTTTGCAGGGCAGGTTTCAGGGTATTGGGGTGGGGGGGGTGGGGGGGTGGGGGAGGGGTGGGGCAGGGGTGGGGGGGGGGTGTGGGGGGGGGTTTTGAGGGGGGGGGATAAGAACGTCATTCATATTGCGCCCATGCCCAAAACACTGGTATTTGCAGCGTTTTCGCTTCTTTGTACAACCAAACATAAACCCAATCCTTAACCTAAGTCTAACCTAAGACCTAAGACAAGTCAATACTTTAAGCAAACTCTCTCTAAAATAAAGTTATGTTTTGAAGCTTCTTCAAAAATAAGCTTAACACCCGAGCGAAAACGCAGTTAGGCCCAAAGTTTACTTCAGCCTCTAGTGTTTCGCGCACCTGCCTGAACCATAATTTTCTGTGAGATTGCGCTCTGGCTGTGGTTTCGCGCGCATCCATGCAAAGCGCCTCATTCTGAAATCGCTAAAAACGCATAGGCGCGTACAGGCGCCGTAACCAAGTTTTTCACTGAGTTCTTATAGTGATTTGGACTATTTGAAGTTCAAGGTTTGGGGGTTTCAGAGCCTTGTGGTTAGCTTAAGTACCTATGGGATTCAGGGTCTGAGGGATGTTGTCGTTGCTGGATTGATGGCCTTAGACGAGAAGTGAACTTGAGTATCCCAGGAAATCTTCGGCATTGGGGTGTAACGTTCAGCGTCACTCAGAGTTCCGAGCTTGTTAAGCGTCCCTTCTCCAAGAAGCTGCTGCACTTTAGGATGTGGGGCTTGGATTTCATTTAGCATCTGCGTCAACAGGCAGAGGCCCTGAACCATACAACCCTACGTGCCAAACTTGAGGCCTTAAACCAAGTGTAGGATTCTCGGGAAATCCTTCCGCAGAAAAAGAATCGAACAAAACCTAACTGTGAGAGGCTGCGCAAACTTTTGTAAATGCCTGTAATCTTTCCGAGAGCCGTTCACACCTACAGACATGCATCTATCCGAGACCCTAAATTCTGAAACCTGAACCCTGAAGCCGATACCCGAAGCTGCTCCCTAAAACCCAAATCCCTAAAGCCAAGAAGCCTTATAAGACTTACATAATGATTGAAAGCCCCTGGAGTCGAACGTGTTGATAAGCCCCGCAAGCCTCCAAAAACTTGAACCCTTGAGCCCCAAACCCTCGAAGCCCCTTTTTGCAAAGCATCAACATCCAATGCACATAAGACTAAACCATCCTACACGCCATAAGCCCAGTATCACCCCCTGAACCTCTAGAGCTTTGTTTCATTTTGTAAGGTGTTTGGACCGAGGTCCCCGTAATCAGAGTAAGTATTAAGGCTTGTATTTCGGGACATTCTATGTATGGAGTCCCTGGGCAGACTCTAAACCCCAGACCCTTCGGGCAGACCCTCTGTGGAACCAAGCAAGGTACCTCCTTTGGCCGCTGGCCCAGCGGCTGCAGCTCGTGGTGAATACCACTTTCAAGCAGGAGCTGCTTCGACCTCCCGGGGTGTCCCAGTGTCCTTTGTCTTTAAAGCTCTTTTAGTTTGGCGGGGGCGGGCGGGGGGCGAGTGGGTGGTTTAGACGAAGAAATCCTCAACATACAGCATCATGCCGCAGGAGGACCCGCTGGAGCTCGTCCGCGCTCTTCACGAGGGGCGCGAGGCGGAGCTTTGGCAACTTAAAAGAGCTGCATGTTTCGTGAAGACAAGGGTCCGACGAGGGTCATTTGTCGGCATTTATAGGGGTTTCATAAAACTTCATAGATGACTGCGTTTACGGAGCTCTCAAGATTCGAGAGGGCTATCGGATGTGAAGCAACGAACTTCTGCAGGCACTAGCACGGCTTACCCAGCACTGAGGCGTAACAACTTTTGTACGACGAAGCCTCAGTGTCCAAGTAAACTAGGATTATTCTTTTCTTTCTGCAGTTGTTACAGTCCGGAAGCTTCAAATCGCTCCAAAATTGGCTGCGGTCGGGATCCGCTTTCAGATCTCAGATACCTGGTCTCATTGTCGTCATCTCTGTTGCCGTAGTATTCGGCATCCCCATCCTTGCGACCACCGTCATCCTCCTGAGCCTCTTGTTCACATGCTCAAGGCTCTTGCAAGTTCGTTTCCTTGGCGGCTTTCATTTCGGCGTCTCCGCATATATATATATATATATATAAGTAAGATGGAGACGAGGAGCGTATTGAAGGCATCCACAGGCCTACTAACTACGAACCGTAGACTCCTATCTCAAGCTTTGCATATACCAACGATGCCAGAGATCTCAGGCTTTAGCATCAAGACATGCAGGTATTGGATCTAATATTTCCAGCTGTTGGCTTTCAGGTTGTAGGGGTGCTGCGCCGTTGTAGTCGAGGGTCAAAGGGTGTTGATGTTCAGTTCAAGGTTTTGGCAGATTAGCTTTGCGCTGTCCAGTCTTAAGGGCTTTTGGTTTTCAGGGAGGGCCTTTAGGCTTTGGAGACTCCTCACCAGGCCGGCTGCCCATCGGGTAGGACAGAACAGACTGTGCTCTCCCCAGCATTTCGAGCGTGGCCGGCGATTCTATTGGGTTGAGGCGTTCCGGGCACCCCCTCCGAGCCTCTTTGCTTTGTGGTTGAGGGCTTCCTACAAACCCTGAAACCTACGGGCCCGAAGACCCTTTGACACGACCGACCATGACCAGAACGGTGCTCGATCGAAGCCTAGCCGGTCCCAGCCAGTGCTTAGGACGTGGGCTGTTGATGCTACGGTAGCGCACGTGCAAGCGTAGAAGCAGTTTTTTGCGTGTAGTAACAACAATGCAACGTAGTTTGTTCGAGTAAGGTAAAGGAACAATACATGAGCACCGGCAAGACCTGCAACAGCAACGACATTACTTGCGTCATTTATTGCCAACAATTTAGCATCGCGACCCTATTTCCTAATCTCCCAATCCCTGAAACCACATGCATCCTAAATCCTCTTCCCCAGAACCTCATCCAAAAACCCGATGCCCCAAACCCCCGTTCCAAAGCATACTCCCCGAAGAGAAGGTCTACTCCAAAAACTGCCCAGACGCCGAACGGGCATAATCTTCCTAATTTTCCCTAAACCCCCAATCCTTCTGTACTGGTGTTCGCGGTTGGTTGGGGGCAGGCAGGAACAGCATCCCTCACTGTCGCTCCCACCTACATCTCGGGCCAAGTAGGCCAAGGCTGCAAGTGGAAGCGGTGGAGCCATACGCGATCAAGGGATTTGCTCCGGCGCGGCTAAGGCCACAGTTGGTTATGGGTGATGCCGGGGGCATCTACGATGACCGGACGGAGGCCGTGAAACTGCTGAAATACAGGCTTGGAGATGCTGCCTCGTTCACCTTTGTCAGCTGAGACGCTTACTGGTGCACTTGGGCGCGGTGTCTGAGCAATTGGCATGCCGTTGCACTTTGCATCGTTTGAAAGCGCTGGGATTTGCAGCTCGATGTCGTTGGGCGTGCTCGTCACTTGTGGGGTCGCACTTGTGGGGTCATCATCGGGCACGCGGACGTGATGCTGTACTTCCTGGGTTGAGGGAGCAGCTCGCAGTGGCCAGCCATGCTCAGCGCCCGGAGCTGCGACCTGCCCCCTTAGGTCTGGATGTTGGTGCCTCGGATGATGTCGCAAGCGGTCTCGTCGGCTGGCATCGAGTCCTCTAGTTCGGCCGGTGACGAGGGGCGGAGGGCGGAGCGATGTTGCGGCGATTGATTCCAGTGGCGAACATAGTGTTTCGTTTCTCAGTTGGTAGAGCTTTGCAGATCGCTTCGGCAAGCATGTTCTCTTTTGCAGTCGGTTGCAGAGGCACTCGGAGGTGTGGGACGAAAACTCCTTTCATGTGGGGGCTTCTGCGCCTTGTATAGCCATGCAGCTGTGGACCGCTCTTGGGCGCAAAGTGCAAACGAGCCGGGGCGTGGGTTGTGCGAGAGTTTGCGCGAGGTCGCAACAGAGACTGCTCCGGGCGCAGGCGAGTGTCTGCTATGTGACGTTGGCGAAGGTCGCGATCTCGAAGGAGATCAGTGATGACGTGGGTCATCCAGCTGTGCAGCTAGGTTGCTGGGCTTGTGGGCATACGATGGTGTCGGCTTGTTGTTGCACGTCGGGTGATGCCTGGGGCCACTTTGCCACCGGCGCTGTGAAAGCTGTGTGCTTCTTTGCCGTTGGTGGTCACTTGACGGTTGGTGACTTTTGCTTGTGCTTGCGCAATGGATTGCGAGAACAGTTCGAGGATCTGATCAAGAACGTGGGCTTGGCAGAACGTGTTCAGAAGGAATTCAAGGCTCGTGGTTTTGCCACAGCATCGGAACTGTGCTGGACTTTGCAGAGTGGAGCGGAGGAGAACCCTTATAGAACCCGAAAATTTAGAGACCCGTGCTGGCAACCTTTAACTCCCTACACCCTGATCCCTTCCCGCCTAATATTTAACGTCGGTGGGGGGGCCCCCTCCCCCCAATAGAAACTCAGCAAGTGTTTCAATTATTAGAGGGTACGTTTATCTTTACTGTCAGTTTTAAATGGTTCTTGCTGTCGCTTTCACTCCAGCTTTCGCTTGCTCTTGCTCCGGACCCCCCTAGTGCAAATTAGGTTTTAAAGGGCAGGGGTGATTTCGGAAGGATTGGCCCCAATGTGTTGTTATAATTACGGGGTCTTTAATACAGTGGGGGCTTAATCCTTATGCACGGTTTAAGGGTTGAGTTATTGGTTTTTGTAGTTTTAGTGGTTAGGTGTCAGTGCGAGGGGCGTTGGGAGGTTTGAAAGCCAATCTGAAATTTCTACTATCGGATTTGATTGAGGGTTGTCGCCGAGCTCAAAGCTTGATTTTTCGGCCGGAGGTCCTTGTGTCATGGGATCATTGCACCATCCCAACACTCGCACAGGCCGGGGGGGGGGGGGGGGGGGGGGTCGGGTGTCGGCCGGCACCCAAAAAACAATACTTACGGTTTGGGTCTGAGGGCTTAGCGTACCTACCTCGACCCTCAAATTAGATCCAGAGTCAGAGGTTTGCTTGGTGCATATCAAACGTCGCATTTCCTTTCTGTAGCAGCACGACCAGTCAGTTAGTCAACCCATAACGATACTGCAGTTCAGACTCTATATACCTTAAACACTACATACCTCGAAGTGCTCAGGAGTCTGCTGGGCTTTACAAGGCTTTGTGAGTCTCGAAACTCGTTATGACAGACAATTTTCTTCCAAAGTATGGAGAATATGTTTTCCAAAGTAGGGAGGGCCCTTTCTATTACTGCAGTTAGGCTTTCGGAGGGGTTTCAAGTCGAGGGTTCCGGATTTCGGTTTCGGGGTTGGGGTTGCAGGTTCAAGCATCAAGACTTCTGTGTCGGAGGTTGTTCATACTCGTAACACTTTCAGTGGGCATGCACATGTTTCACAAATGGTGGAAGTCATTCTATAGTCTTTTGGTGTAACAGTGCTTGAAGTCGCGCCCATACGAATCATTCGGTAGCACCTATGCTCGAAGTTGCATTTCGGACTTGGAAGCTATGCAGCTATAGCGGCATGAAGGTATGTAATGACCAAAAATTTCAGGCAAGCCGCAAGAAAGGAAGACCTTGAAGCCATCAGCGGAAGGCCCTCCGAAAAGATGTCCTGGTTCAACATCCGGTTCAAGGTCAACACTCTACGGGTTACATGAAAGGCAGACAGGACTTTCTTTTTCCAGAGACTCTGAACAAGCTCCGGATCCTCAAGCCCAAAGCCCGATGTGCAAGAGACCCAGAAACCCAAGACTGCGCCGAGCTTTGGGTGAGGCGTTGGGCTGTGATGATCAGATCTGTCGTTCTTGTGCCTTGCCGAGCATTCATGGCAATCTCTGATCGCAAGAAAGCCGCAGTCGCAGCAGTAGCAGTAGCAGGCGTAGGCGTAGGTGGCGTAGGCATAGGCGTTATAGGAGTAGGATCAGGATCAGCAGCAGGAGCACGAGTAGGAGCAGGAGTAGGAGCAGCAGTCGGAGCAGAAAGAGGAGCAGTAGGAGCAGCAAGAGCAGCAGGAGCAGCAGCAGGAGCAGCAGCAGGAGCAGCAGCAGCAGGAGCAGCAGCAGGAGCAGTAGCAGCTAGTAGCAGTAGCAGTCGCAGTAGCAGTCGCAGGAGCAGTAGCAGTAGCAAGTAGCAGTCGTCGTTGCCGACGTTGTCGTCATCGTACGTAGTGCTGGTATGTGATTAGTAGTCGATTGGTTCGGTGGTCGTAGGTGCAACAAGAATATCTCCAGCAAGCGAACTCGTAGTGGTAGTCGTAGCAGTCGCAGCAGTGGTGGTGGTAGCAGGGTGGTAGTAGCTAGGGGCAGCAGCAAGAGCTAGCAGCAGTCGAGGTCGTGGTAGCGTCAGCACTTAGTAGTGGTGGCGGTGGTGGCAATGGTGGTGGTCGCAGGTGGCGGTGGTGGTAGTATGTAGGAGCAGCAGCGACGCCCACCAGCAGTGGAAGTCGTCGCCGTTTTTGCGGCAGTCGTCGTAGTCTTAGCGTCGTAGCTGTGGTAATAGTCGCCAAACTAACAAGCAGCAGTGGTTGTGGAGGTGGCAGTAGCAGTCGGAGTTGGCAGTGATTTTTGTTTTGATTGCTGTGTGGAGGCTCTGTGTGATGCCGGCGTCATCGTGATGGTTGTGGTCGTAGTAGTCACGATTGTGCAGGAGGGCTATCCAGGGCAACCATGGTGACACTAGTGACGTTAGCGGCATGTTTCCGAAATGCGAGCAGCAGAAGAGGACATGAAGTCTTGGCAAGTCTTGGCACTCACCCCAAGTTTGAAACTATTTTAGACCAAGCAGAATCCTCAAGGTTGGGACGATGCCAACTACGATCAGGTCATATGGCTGAGGCAGGGACGCGCCTACGATTGATGAGGTTCATGCGCTATGTTCCATTCGTGTAGAAGACCGGGCACGTAGGGAGATGAAGACCGCAGATGAATGCTGGCGTGAGGTATGCCGGTTTGAGACAACCCAGCCACAAGAAAATGCCTTCTCCTCGGATCGGGAGAAAAATGCAACTGGTTGCTCGATGGATCCTTATATTGGGTTCTTTCGAAGGAGGCGTATCAGTGAGGCTTCTGATCTCAGCTTCGTCAGCGTTTTGGGATTTGGGAAGGTTTCCATTGGGTTGGTTTCAAAGTTCGGGGTTCGGGATTTGGGGTTTGCTCTAGGTAATTGGGGCGTCGGGCTGTTGTGTTTGGTTTTGGAGGTTTGAGTGGAGTTGGGCTTAGGCCAGCTGCGATTACGTATTGCGGTTTGGTCTAGGAAGTTTATGTTCCGTCTTCGGGTTAGGGTTTTAGGTTTGGTATTGGAATGTATTGGAAAATTTCGGTTAAGGGCCGGGAGTTTCGCTTAGGAATACGGTTGAGGGGCCTAAGACCTGCAACCTGAACCCTAAACTTCTAAACCATATATCTCCCGAGAATCTACATTTCCCAACGCCAAGTTGCGCAAACCCTAAACCCTAAACTTCCCAAACCAGGAATTCAACCCGTCACCCTGTTTTCTGCTCCCTCAGGTCTTGGAACATGACTGCGAAGGCAGTTGCAGAGAACTTTTCGCTTCCACGGGGCTCGGGCCCGAGATCCCGACAGAGGTAAGCGATCTGGTAATGTACCTTTGTTCATGTAGTGAAGAAACTGCTATATATGTTTTCTTTTTCAAGCTGTAACGGAGAACTTCTTGTTGTTTCTTCTTCTGCCCTTGCGGCAGATGCTTGATACTCGTGTCAGCATTGCAGCTGTCTCTCCTTATTGCAGTTAGCAGTGCGGTGTTTCGCATTTTCAGAAGTAGCCTTGCAGCATTGCCATTTGTTCAGCTTCTCTTCCTCAAGCAGGGTTCTAGGTAGCACCAAAGGCAGCGAAATAGACACATCAGTTGGGCTCCGCGGCGTGGCGTTGCATTAGGCTTTAGGGTTGTCATCCTAGAAATTGAAGCCAAAAGGCCTGGAGGGTCACCCTAACACCCTGAACCCTATAAACCCCATACACCCTACACCATCCTGAACACAAAAGCCCTAAAACCCCTGATTCCCCAAAACACCCCGGTCTGCGCGAGATCGAGGCGCCATGGGCTACAAAGAGTGCCTCGGCAACCCGGCAGAGAACACACGCTTCGGATTCACCTGCGAAGCACCGCGGGGAGCCCCAGATTTTCTTTCTTGTCGCTTCTAACTGCTTTATGGGGTTTTATACGGGTAGTGCTTAGAAGTACACTGTTTGAGGGTCTTGAGTGTTGCGCCTTGCAGCTGCCTTCTTGTAGAATCTCCGACAGGCACAGGCACACAAAATACATTGCGACAACGTAGAACACCGTTCGCTTCACCATTATCCTTACCCGCAGCATCAACTCGTTTCGTCAATCGTTACCAAAACGAATCAGCTTCTTCATCCGTTCAGTCGGCGTGGTGAATTCCCGTCCTGCAAGGAGCAGACCACAGACCGTACTGAGTGGACATCTCTGCCGGTATCCTAGCCATAAACCCCCGAAGCCTCCAAAGCCCGAAACCCTCCAAGCCCGGGCCCGAAAGCCCCTAAGTCCAGACCCCTGTATTTGTTTATGACGTGTGCATACAGATGTGTATACATATGCATATGCACAGAATGTATGTGTGTGTATATATATATATACACATACACATACACATACACATACACATACACATACACATACACATACACATACACATACACATACACATACACATACACATACACATACACATACATGCATCTTCAAAAAGAAAGGCGCCCAATATAGCCTCGAATCCTTCATCAAAGAACCCTGCAAATTCAAATTCATATTCTCGATTATACACCCATATGCATGCACGCATCAAGGCCGTCTTGGGACTCGTTGCCAGCGTTCGTGACGGGCCTGGATGACGGCCGCGCTCCAAAGTAGGGCCACGTCCGTTCTTCTTTGCGTGCTTGTCTGCTCCCCTGAATTCAAAAGCTCCAAGACCCTATAAATCTCCAGTCTCCAAGCGGCATAATTCAACAGCGCAGCATTTGTTCAGCCCTGACCTCTACGGGCCTAAGCCTTAATACCTTTAAACCCTGGACCCTCAGACGTTGTCCCTCGACAGGGCTGGGGTGGTCTTTAGTATATCCTTTCATTTGTGTTTTAGCTTAGGGTTGGTGCAGGGGTCTGGCATTAAGGGCTGCTTGGTATGCTACTTCCCGTAGATTATCCTGCACAATTGTTCTTGTTGGCTATGCTCGCTGAGCATTTCACATTAGTGTCCCTATACAGACGTGCATGCATGCATACATACACATGCACATACTGATCCGCGGACACATACTCATACTCGTACACATACGCATGCAGATGCACATGAGACATGATGTTTATGACTTGCATAAGTTTAGGCGGCCACCAAAAAATATTTGCAGCAGATCAGGTAAACATCGCGAGTGTTAAGAGTTGTTGCCAGAGCTTTGTTTTCCCAATCGCTATCGCAGAGTTTTTACAGATCCGAAATGTTGAGTTTCATTCTGGCAAGCACTTCTCAAGCTGTTACGGGATTGCATCAAGCTGCATTGTTAATTAATGCTTCATTCTATAAACTCTCATGTGATTCGTTGCAGCCAGCAACGTAGTGACACAACCATGTTAGACATTTGCATAGCGGTTACACCTCACTCCATACGCAAAGCTTTCAGAAACAAGCAGACAAAGTCGGGGGTGTGGCCTTGGCTTGGTGACAGAGTTTAGCGAGCCGAGGCAGAGAAAAGCATCCCGCATGCCGCTAGCAGTGTCACCATCGAACGGGTTTAGGGCATTTTAGGGTGTATGGCAGTGTCGGGTTCAGTTAGGTGTTGGCTCTCGTGGCTTACTGTAAGCTTCAGCACGATGTCGGGAAGTGTCTTGACATGCTTGCTTTGGAGGCTGCAGTTGTTGTGTTGCAGCGCTGCAATCCCCACTCAAGTCCTGAAACATTGCTGCCTCTTCTCACCTTCGCATGATGGTACTGCCCAAACCCCAATCCCTCAACTCTACTCTGTTTCTTACTTTCGTTGTGAGCGAGAGTGTGCACTCTTCTAGCTTGCGCGGCCAATCCGTGCAAACGGAGACCAATTTTGCTAAGAAAAGCTCGCAATGAGCAGACTGGCAGCAGCTATGTCTCTGAGCTGCTAGTTACGCATATACAAGGTCTGTGCGACTGAGACTCTACATCCCTGAATTGATTTAGCAACAGGCCCATACTTCTCATATGCACTAATAAGTCTGGTTCGGCTGTAAGCCCCGTTCACAAATCTAGAATCGCGCCATGTTTCCGTAATCTTTTCTGAGCCTCTTTCCGGCCCGAAGTTATGATCTCTGTCTGCACGAGACTCAAGATGACCGTAGTCGCAAGCACACCCAGAATGTACCGAAATGCTGGTAGTAGCAAAGGTGATACCAGTCATAACAGCAATCTGGGGTGGTATGGATTAAGTGGTAGCAGTATAGTTTCGCCTTCGGCATATCTAAGATTGATTCCCTGGATCGCATGCGCACCGGCTGCCTGCTGTCTCAGTTAGCCCTGGTCATTGCTCAGGACCTTCACCTTTTTCCACGATGGTGCTTGTGCAATTTCTGCAATTGCATCGCTTGTGTCGGCATCGGGGTGACGGGCACGGTGTTGAAAGAGGGTTGTTTTTACGTTCCTACGTGCGATCTTGACGATGATGCCTTTACGACTTTGTTGGCTATAGGCTGGGACACACTGCAAATGTAAGCGTCGTTATGCTGCAACCTTGTGTTGGCCTGTTGCAGTATGTTCTTTACCAGGATGCCGACTGTTCCGAGGGCTTGGCCCTCAGCTGGCTGCGCTCGGGTGTTTCTCCAAACAACATCTATATATATATATATATATATATATATATATACATATATATATATATATATATATACATATATACATATACATATATATATATGCAGTGTGTGTGTATGTGCATGTATATATATATATATATATGTATATTTTAAGTACGTACATGGAAACATAGATATTAGCGTATTTACAGATGCACAGATACATACATATATACATACATACATACATATATATATATATATATATATATATATATATATATATATACATAATACATATACAAACACGTGATGCATATGTGCATAAATATATATATATATATATATATGTATATATATATATATATATGATGCTAAAGGTTCCTACTACTACCACCACCACTACTACCACCACTACTACTACTACTACTACTACTACTACTACTACTACTACTACTACTACTCCTACTGCTATTGCTGCTGCTACTGCTGCTGCTACTGCTCCTGCTGCTACTACTAGTACTCCTACTCCTCCTACTGCTGCTGCTGCTGCTCCTGCTACTGCTACCGCTACCACTACCACTGCAACTACCACTATCACTACCTCTACCCCTACCTCCTACCTCAACCTCCATCTATCATCTGTCCTGCTACTGCTACTACTTATCACCGCTGCTGCTACTCCTTCTGCTGCTGCCAGTGCTACGACCACTGCTACTGTTGCTGCGAAAAATCCTGCATCGATTTCTCGACACAGGTGTTGCCTCCTGCAGCCCCGGATCTCAATATATTGATCCCCACCATGAACCGAAAGAGTCGAGACTCGAGTAGGAACAATCCTGCATGACCAGATGGCCTCCAGGGAGACGCAATGGGGATCTTCACTGGCACGGCTAGACAGGTCATGCAGGATTTGTACCATCCACCGTGCTGCTGCTGCTGCTGCTGCTGCTGCTACTGCTACTACTACTGCTGCTGCTACTACTACTACTACTACTACTACTACTACTACTACTGCTACTGCTACTGCTACTGCTACTGCTACTGCTACTGCTACTGCTACTGCTACTACTGCTACTGCTACTGCTACCGCTACTGTGCTACTACTATACCACACGTCGTCCCTCAGTGCCACGGTTCATCCCACGAGCTTTCAGCCGTGCATGTAGTCGCTCTCTGACTGAAAGGAGCGCTGAAAGTTGAAGTTTACCCCTAAGTATAGCGAGTGAACTGCGTGACCTTTCTCGGGACCTAGGTGGCGCCCTCTGCTGCGTTCTGAAGTATGACGGTGCCCGCAACTTCTTCAACAGTGCTGACAGCAGGCATGCTTGGGGCATGAGCACATACCCAAAACACCGCAACTTGTAAGCCCTCAATCCTTCAAGAGCAGGCGAGGGCAATCTTAAATTCTCGTAAACTGTGGCTGGCGTGGTGTGCGTTCAAGAGCGAGGTTCTCAACCTTCTGACTTTTTGTTCAACTTGTGATTTAACGATCCATGTCCTAGTGTGCAAAATCCGGCTTGAAAGCAAACCTGCGCTGTTGGTATTGGACGATTACTAAACACCTTTTGTTTAATGTTGATGTCTTCATTGATATACGTGGGGTCCACACTCATTCACGGATGGGGCTTATCCTTCTGGTGTTTACACGACAGATTTCCAAAACTCTGAACCCGAAAGCTTTGGGCCCTCAGACCCTGAAAAAGAAGCCCTCGGATCCTAAACTGGACGCAGGTCCCATGAGATCTTCGTAAATAAATGGAAGTGCAGTGTGAATGGCCCTTCCTTAACAAGGAGTTTTATCGTAACAACCCACGAAGCTGCCAAGGCTTTCAATCAACCCCGTACACCGTACACTGGACATTTAGAACCACAACTTGTTTGGGGGCTTGGTAGATGTGCGTTCAGAAACAGCTGGCCCAAGAAGGCTCGCAGACGGGCGCACTCCCCCCTGTACCCTGCTAGCGTCCAAGCCCCCAACCCCGAAACCGTTAAACTTTAACTCCTCAACCCTGGACTCCCCGAACCCTTAGCCCTGTACATGCCTAAAATCCTAAACTCCGACATTGCCTAAGCCACCAGGTGTGAGGCGGTAGCGCACTGCGGGCCAAGCGAGGACTACGATGCCCAGGCGGGCGGGGGTGAAGTCCGTCTTTAGGGGGTTCTCAGAACCATTTGTTCACTTCTGCTTGCTTGTGTACACATATGCACACACACCTGGAAATAGACATCTTTACTTACACACGTGCATATGCACATTTTGCTTCATGAGTCTGTGTACACAGACGGGGGCTTGTTTTTCCTACATTAGTATGCTTTGTGAGAAGGTGCATCAAGGCATCATTCGCTTCATGCCCGAACTCCGAACCTAGTCTTACCATGGAAGCACGGTAATTGTGCTGTCCCCGTCTAACTTCGCTTATAGCAAGATCTTATCACGAATCCAGCACTATGCGCCAAAACACATGCGAGAAACATCGGGCCTGAAGGAGCTACCCACAAGCGCAAGCGAAGAGCGAAGCACCGCCTTGAACCTCCCTGCTTTTTGTTCTTTGTTTTTCCACATCTCTCTCAGACTTCGTTCGCATTGCGAATTGGTCTTGCCACGGCAATTGTCAGTTTGCGACACAGAGGCCAACAGGTGCATCGCCGCCGGCGAGCTCACGAGCCGATCTCAGCATCTTAGAGGTTATGCGAGGATGCAGAAGCAGGCCTCAGGCCTGCGAACGAAGAGCATCCCTGCAATGAAGGCAGCTGTCTATCACAATGATAGATCGTCCTACAAACCCTAAACCTCAAAGCCTTGACCTTCAACCCATAAGCCCGAGCCTAGACCCTGTACGAGGCAGACAAGAACCTATAGCATGAGGGCTGGGCCCCAAAAGCCTTGGCCCTCAAACCCCTAAACCCTGACACCCTAAACTTGAGCCCTGCGAACCCTGCGCCTACGAGCCCTAAATAAACCCACGAGCCCTGTACCTAACGTGCCCCCACGCCTTAGAAAAAGTTCACTCGCTGCCTCTTTTTCCCCAGGGCAGTGACGGAGAGTCAAACCACGACAGGACGGACTCCATGTTCTTCGAGTTTGGGCTCATAAAGGGCCATAGCTCGTGATAAAACTGGGGTACGTTACGGGCTGTGACGCGGGTATACATATTTGTACTCAGATTTGAAGCCTCTATGATCATCTTGCATTGCAGAGTATTTCTTCAGTCACGTGCCAGTTTGCAATGTTCTCAAGCACCCCACTGCTTTCCCGATTTATCCCAAACCCTCCGGGTTGTGTAGGTATGGTGTTCCTAGACTTCCCGCTTCGCCACGAATTACATGGATTTTGTGAATAGTAGAAATCTAACTCTCACACTCCATGCATAAATGAACTCTGGATCCTAAACCCGAGGAACACTAGTTCCCAAACACTAAACTATTACAACCAATGGTCCTTACCCAAACTTAGCGGCACTCTGGACCCTATATCCCAATACGATAAAGCGCTATACTCCCTCAGCCCCCAAAGGCTTGCATTTGGACTTCACTGGGAAGGACATTCCGATATACATATCTTACGGGACAACCTGCAAGCAAGACTATGACGCCCTTAAATAAAGCAGAGCCACTTCCAAAACAGCCCTGCAAAGCCATTGAGCAGCACGCGCAAAGCAACAAACCAAGCACATAGCAAACCTATGACAGCCTGGATCTTTTGGTCTCAGGAGTCCTGTCAAGTGGCACCTCGACCACTTTGCCCTGTGAGTCGAAGCCTTGGTTTTAGGACTTCGGGCTTTGATACGACCTTTGGTGCTATCCGGGCTCTGTCTTTAGGAGACTAGATTTCAAATTTCCCAGAGCTCACGCAGAAACCTGGAAGATGCTGTCGCAGATGCTTTATCAGGTTGGTTAGACTTCGAGGTTTATAAGATGTCGAGGGTCACCCTGGACCTAAAACACCCCATACCGTCCCAAACCCAAACACTCAACCCCCTTGTCTTGGGTTTGGGGTTTAGGAGGGCTGCAAGGTTTTGAGAGGTTTCCAGGTTAAGTCTAGGATTCAGTGCGGAAAATCGTGGATGTCAGGGTCCAGGGCGGGGGGGGGGGATTCGCCGAGGGTTTCAGGGTTGCCAAAATCATTAGAGTCGCTTTGGGAAGGTCCTTCCCAAGCTTTAAGCTGTTGTGGTTTGATGCTTTAAACGGTTGGTTTTAAGGGATCTCTGCGATTGAAGCAAAAAGCCTGCACGAGCCCTAGAACCTGTGTACAGTAAACAGTAAACACCTATGGCAGCTTCTCTCTGACTGTGACATAATCCGTTCGCACGCAGACACCGCTAACAACACAAACCAAGCCCTCCAAAACACCGATCCTCAAGCACCAAATCCTGCAAACTCACAGCCCCGAAGCGCCAAACTTTCAAGCTCCAAACTGAACCTGAAAATCCCGAAGGCCTCAGAGGCCTGCAAGAAGCCACGACATCCCTCAAAGCCCCTCAAGTCTGGTACCTGACTCTATAACTCTCTAAACTCTAAACTTTACTCTGAACTCTAGGCCCTATAAAATCGGGTCTAAGCCTCAGGCAGCAAGCCGCTTGCTGCTTGCATGGGGCCCCGGATGCTTTGAACCCGAACCGCTGCGCCCGGGCCCCAGCTCTCCGAGCCTCTTCGAGAAGATCGGAAGAGCCAGCTCTCTTCCTCTTGGCGTTTCTTCACCAAGATCCTGAGCCTGCGAGCCTTGGAGCATTGATTGGCCTTCGTGATTGTAAACCCATTATGGCCTTGGAAAGTAATTGCCTAACTCCTTGACCGAAAGCCTTCAACTGCAAAGCGCCCCTCCGCAGAAGATCTTTGCAAGCCCCGCCAGGTGTGCGAGGAAGGATGGCTGACCCTGGCCTCCGCTGAGGTGCCGCCGCTTCAAGGTTTCAGGGTCTAGGAGTCTAGGCCTCCAGACTCAGAAGCCGACAACCTGCCGCTTCCTCATCACAATTTCCTCTATCTATTGCCTTCAACAGGTAGCTTTCTATCGAGGTTTCAGTTTGGATTTGGATCCTATAAACGGCCCTATCGGGACCCATACTGCTGGCCTTGCTCCAGGGGATGCAGTGCAGCACACCCGTGTCGACCTCGGCGGCTTCCACATCCCCGGGCGAGGCGGGCCTGCAAGGGCCTGGGGTTGCCTGGGACTTTAGTGGGCTCTAGGCTTTCTGCTGAGTTTTGTGTTGCCGTGTTAGGTCATACGGCTTCAGGGCCAGCGTTATGGTCTACCAGGACGTTACGGTTTGGGGCCGAGTAGAGGTTTGTGATCAAACGTTTGTGTGCCTAGACTCGTGTTGCCCAAGGTGAAGATTTCTAAGTCCCTTCCTATATCTTCTTTTATGGTTTGTGTAAGTACTCCTGGGATCCAGTAGGTCCGAGTTTGGCATCAATGCATTCGCGAGTCTTCAACTTCAAGACAGCCAGCTTGTCTTCGACTTGGCTACCCCGTGCGCAAACGATCATGCATCCGAAAAAGTCTGTGATGGTCCATCTGTCGGTCTGTCTGCCTGGCTGTCTGAGCTGGCTGTCTGCATGTAGGTACCTAGGTATGTAGGTGTGTAAGTCTGTAATTATATTTGATGCCTGTGTGCAGCCATACACCTACAGGCATTCGCATATTTGTACATACCCGGAGGTGGCAGAGGACCCGCCGCCGGCCGATTTCATGAGCATGGCCTGGGGACTTTCGGCCGCATTCGACAGCTTCGGGGACACCGCCGTTTAGGGTAGCTGAGATTGTGCCTTGAAGTACCATAAGCTCTTCCTTTGTAGGTCCTGAGTGTAAGCCTGAAGAAGTTTTGAAAAAACTTGGTATTTGTATTGTCGTTCAGGGTAGATGGGCAGTATGACCATGAGGTATTTTGATTCTTTTAAAATACTCGATTAGGCATTGGTTCCCTCTGTTTTCTTAGGTTTCCGAGTTCAGAGTATGATTCAGGGTTGAGGCTTCAGGGTAGGTTTCGGACTCGCGGCCAACTCTGATACAAATCTGTATACAAATCTGTGTAATTGGTTGGCTCCTGCAAACAATGTCTGCATGACCTAGATTTCGCACAGCAGTGTTGGCGCTGCTTCCGTTTGGAGAGCTTTGTCAGGCAGCTTGGGACGGTCTTTATCTTCATTATGCTGAGAAGGTTCAGACTGTCGTTATGGTTGTGGTTGCTGCTGCACTGAACGTGTTTCGGTGCTCTCAAGGTGCGTGGGGTTTCATGATGAGCAACGGAGGGTGCCAGCCTCAGGGCCTCAGAGCAGCTGGCGACTCTGAAATCTTGACCGCGGCAGCGGCAGTGTGCCCAAGACATCCCCAACAGTCAAACAAAAACCGCGGTTGTTCTGTTTGACCACCTTGCAACTCGAAGCTAGCACGGTGGATATGTCAATGTGTCACCTTCCCATAGTGTAGGTTTGAATGCATCTGGGGACCTAGCCGGAACGGACTTGCTAGGTAGGTGTGCGTTTGTCTGAGAGAGAGAATTACCAGGCTTCGCAATGTCCCATCCGCAAACCTAGGTTGGTCCTTCTCGTCGCAGCTCGCGGCTTAGTTGCGCACACTGGAGCAATGCTAGCAGGCTACAAGCCTACAGTAACAGTAAATGTCAAAGCTTAATCCCGCGGCCCGAGCCTCGTCTCGTGTTATCTTGAGGTGATCGTTCTTTGCTGCTGTTTCTGCTGCCTGTTGCGCACGAGACCCAGTTCCGAGATGCCATCCTTCCTGTACCAGGCATGGATCATAAACAGCTCCGACTTCCAAGGCAGTTGCTGTCGGAGGGGTAGCTGCTGCTGGTGCTGCTGTTGGGCCCCGCCGCCATGTCTGCTGTCGAGAACGGAAGGTTCTTCCGTGTGAGTGTTGCGAGCGCGGCAGTAAATCATGGTACCAGTAGCACTAGAAGCACTAGCACCATGGGTTACGACAGCTTCAGGACTGACTAGGCGCTTGTAAGTCTGTCTGATTGTCGCTACTTGTGGAGCCACCCTACGTTGCAACAGGTAACGGGTCCTTAGTATCGCATATAGTATGCATGCGAACAGGTGGACGGACAGTAAAATCCATAACGTGGCTCATCCCTCCATGTACCAAAAAATTATGCTGGATCCATGATCATTGTCTTGGTATGTTCTCTGCAAGAGACGCTGTCTGCAAGTGCGCAGTACCTAAAACGGACACAAACTCATCCTTTCTCCGAAATTAAAACAACGGTGAATCTTCATGGATTCTTGTCAGTAAGTATGTTTCTGCAATGTGGGAAGAGGGGAAGTGAGAAGATTCAAGAGGCCTGCTAGTAGACTAGATGAGGCCAATACTCAATCAGAGCACATTTGCGAAAGACTCTCTTCCTGCAAAAGCCGTTGACAAGAAGACCGGATGCCAAAACCCTATCCCAAATCCTAAAGACAGGTTCTTGAGTTTGTTGTGTTTGTGGAGAGGCGAACCACTGAGACTCCAAAATCCGAGACCCAACATCCTAAAGCCAGGGTGGCCGCCAGAAGCCTATGTATGCGCCATATTGCTGGCCTCCTCAGGCGCAAGCCTCAGAGAACCCAATACTACCCAATACACCGTAATCAGGAAATCCCGCACACTCTGGCTAAAAGCTTCTGCACGCAGTCTCGAGCAGAATCCAAGGAACTGACCTAGAGCCGCCCAAACATCCCAATGCCCATTTGTGAAGGAACATATCATCAATCACGGTAATGTGTTGGTGGGGAGTGAAGATGCAAGAACCGCCTGACGGTTCTCAACCTGAAGCCTCAAGCCTTAAAGCTTCAACCGTAATCGATTTCTGTTCAAGGATTGGAAATCCGGAAAGCTGATGGCGTAGGATTGGTGCAAAGTTGATGTAGTTTCACGGTTGAGTCTTGTAGACCTGACTTTGTCAGCCCTCCCTAGTCCAAAATGGATCAAACTCTCAGTACATAACAGACATAACATAAACATCTGTATGTGTGCATATGTATATTGTATGCCCATGTATGCCTATACATGTGTATATACATATATATATATATATATGTATATATGTATATATACATATACATGCGTGTATACATGTACGTGTGTGTATACATGTACGTGTGTGTGTATATACATATATATATATATATATATATACGTATCTACATGTGTGTGTGTATATGTGTGTGTATATATATATATACACACATACAACGGCACCGACGGATTTACGTACATACACATGTACATACATGCATACGTACATACATATGTACGCACACAAATAAATATAAATGATAAATAGATAAAGAAATACATATATATATATATATGTAAGTACACCCACACTACGGCTTCCATAAGTTTCTAAATCGCAAGAACGGTGACCAAGTGTTAGCACGTCCTAGGGTAGGAGCAGTTCGAAGCTGAGGGGGCGCCCGAGATTCCCAAACCCGAAACCATCCCCACACTCTGCAAGTCCAGAGTCTAAACCCAAGTACTTTAGAGTTTAAGGTATAATTGTTATAAACCTACATCTGAATCTTTAAAACCGTGAACCCCAACCCAAGGGCCCACGCCTGTCCTTCGCCTTTGCGAGGCGGTGGGCGCTGTACCGCTTCCGATGGAGGCCTCGAGAAGTCGAGCCTTCCATACGCTACTCAAGAGGTTTACGGTCTTAGGAGGCTTAGGGTTCAGGGAGTTTAGGGCTTTTAGGGGATTTATGGGGTTTAGTTCATACACTGTGTTAGTCCTAGCTGGTGCTCGGGTTGAATGCTATGTGAGAGCTTAGAGGCTGCATTGCAACGTAGATGGAGGCAAAAGGTGCTGCCTCTCTGATGATAAATAAGCGAGGATGACGATTGTCTCATCTCCAGAAGATGAGCCGCTCTTCTGGTCGATGGCTCGAATTACTCAAGGGAAACCTATGAATGCATCGTGCCGGTACAGTTGCTGAGGTTGTCGAACCCTAAACCTGTAAAGCTTGAACCTACGATCCCTAACAAGCTGATTTTCAGGGGTTGGGCTATGCAGCCCCGCCGCATGTGCTGTGGCAGCACCGCAAGAGACTCTCGTCTGCAAGTGGGTGTAGCTGTCAAATGACAAAAACCAGCTGCGCTTGTTCCCTGAGCTTGAGACCGTATCGTAAGCCTTTCTGAGCCCTTATCAAGGCCGTTACCTATGCATGCAGGGACAGTCGCCAGCCACCCTTATTCCCATGAGCTTTTAAGCTTTTACGGATAATCCGCATAGACACTAAGCCCGCGACACAACCTAAAGCCTTAGAAGCACTAGAGCCCGAAGACCCTCAAGCCCTAATCCCCGGGAAACCTTGGTACCACTTCCTTGGCAGAGGCAGATCTCAAGCAAAAGCTCGGAGTCTCCGAGGGTTTAGGGACTACAGCGGGGTCATGGTGGTGCTATAACAAGGGTTTTATAGGCTTTTGTAATAAATGGCTTTGATAACCGGGTTGTGCAGGCTTGTATGTATTGGGTTTTCAATAGGGTTTGGCATTGTGCGCGGGGATCTTTATGGGGTTTGCTGCGCGCGCCGAGCGGAGTTTCTTCTCAGTGTGTGCTCTAAAAAGAATCCCCGGATCCCCAAACCCAAGCCCTCGCGAACCTGGGTTTTGGGGGGTCGGGGCTACATCTCCAAACCCCAAAGACCCCCAAACGCTAAAAGCTTAAAATCCTTAAACCGTACTAGAAGCCCTAGGCCGCAGTTTGCCTCGTCCGAGAGATATTCCGGAGTGTCTGCAAGGACGTCTTGCAGGAAAGCCGTAAGCCCAAAGTTCTAAGGTGCCAAACCTAAACCCAAAACCCTCAACCCCTGTGACTTACAGTTAGTAACCATCATACTACCAAACCCTAAACCCAAATCCCCAAGAACCCACAGAAATCCACAGAAGCGAAAGGCATGCAGGGCCCCGGCCCGAGCGCGATGACCAGCCCTGTGCCAAGGCCTCCTCCTCTCCAACTAGGAATACCAGAGTAGACCACGAATACTGCGGCTAGTATACGATTGTAGTAGCAATACTATAGTGCTTGTATGAATAGTCATCATAGTTCTGACTCATGAACGTAAGAATAGCGATAATCATCAACCTCAGCAGCCAGAAGCCCGGTCAGTGACAGGGCACCATGTCCCACCTTAAAACCAAGTTTAGGGTCGAGCGTTGGGAGGTTTGGGTTGCGAAGCAGCTCCACGAGTGCAGGCCCATGCCTCCGCCGATCTCTTCTCCTTTGGTGCATGATCGTGCCTGCATAAGAGCATCTGCCCGCACTCGGCAAATCTGAGCTTGCGCGCAACATCTCGGATCCCAAATCCACAGAAACGGAAACATTCCTTTCCGAGTATACAGGCCTCCACAGGCTGGAGTCTGGAGCCTAGGACCTAGGATGCCGTCTTTGCAAGTGTCTCCGCTTCTGTCTATTTACAGAGATTTTGGGGTCTCAGCTTCTCGAGAAAGCCCAGCGTTTGCAACGGTGTTGCTACAGAAATTGACCAGATCAAAGCTCGATGTTGCTATGAAAGGGCCCCCAGTAATAGGGGCCTAAATGATTACCAATACTTTTTTTTGGGCGGGGGTCCTAAGTATGGTATGATGGGCCCCAAACCCTATTCTGATTGTAAGACCCTTAGATTAGCCCTCCCTCAAGCCTTTTCAATTTCGAGCAACCCATGCTTGCCAAGAATTCGAGGTGCCTGTCCAAACAGGACGTTTTTTCAGGGTCCCGGAAGGCAGCTTGGTGCGTTTTCCTGGGTCCGCAACACGGGAAATGTCATAGCCAGCATAAGACTTCGATTTCGATCAACATGCGGTACCTTCAATGAATCCCGAAAGAGCAGTAAAGGGGACAGGGCACCATGCTGACAGCACCGGTATGAGGATACCGTGTTTCGGCAACTGCCCATGCTGGAGCAAATAGCATGCCCCTTACACGTGGAAAGGGAAGCGCATTGTGAGTTAAAGCGCCACGTACCTGCCCTGACATATCACATATCTGTTCATCCATGGACTGCTTTGAAGGTCGACAGCCCTTGCGCCCATCTGTTGCTTCGTAGCTTTACCCCGAAAGAAGGCAGCGACTGCTCGACATGGAAGATGTGAGTTGAACTTTGCGGTGAGCCGTTGCCTGGCCTAGGCTCAGAGCCTGGTTACAATCGGGAACACGCAGAAATCTTAGAAAAGAGGGCATCCCTCCAGCACTGTAAAAGCCCCTGTAAGGTCAATGCTTGCAGCCACAACGACAGGCAAAACTGCAGCCAACACATGTATCATGTACAGAGCCACCGCCGCCGCTGCAGATCCCTAATGCTTCATCCCTGCAACCCCTCAAGCTTATAAGTCCCTAAGTCCTGACACCATACTAACGACACCCCAAGTTTTCCTGAGTTCCACACATGTCGAAGCCTAAAATCCGCCCAAAGCCTCAACGAACCTCGTGCACGCCGGACAGTCCCAAAGCCGCCCGACAGCCCTCCCCACCACCACCGAACGCCTGAAGTAAAGGAAAATCAGCTAAACTCCGAGCTCTCTAAACTATGCACACACTCTACGCATCCCTGCACTCTAAAGCCATAAGCTTCCACGGGAAATCCTAAAGAACCCTCCAATGCTAGACCCTGTTCTTGCCACGGGCCCAGCAGCCTGATGACGTCGGAGCAGGCTTGGTCTCTTTGGAGCCAAGGTCTATAGCATATATAGGCAGTATAGGGTTTGGGCGTTTTTGTTTGGGGGGCTTTGGGGTTTCCTGCGGCAGCTTCTGGGTTTCATGCGGCGGCTTTAGTGTTTGGGGCTTGGGGTTTGCTGGGGCGTTCGTGCTTTGTTTTGCAGGGTTTGGAGCTTTCGTCGTTCTTCCGATTATTTGTCTTGGTTTCCACAATGTAGACGCCTTAGGACCCTGCGAGTTTCAAGGTTGAGGGTCGAAGCTGGAAAGGCTAATCGCTTTCAGGGATGAGGGCTTGCGAGACGGACGACAGTGACATATGGCAAAGAAATACTTTCTTAGAGGCCGTGAGAAGTTGTGGACGGGTGTCTAGCATCCTTAATTCGTCGTTTCAGGGTTTCCCGAAGTGTCTTGAAGCCGGCCCTTACCGGTCTAGAGGGCGAGCAATGGGCGAAAGAGCAGAGCTACGATTTCGGGTTAAGGGTTGGCGGCTTCACGAGTGGTGCAAACATCAAAACCCTAAGACTCTAAACGCTAGAAGCTATACACTACAGCATCAACCTAAAGCAGCTAGCAGCTATGTTATTTGGAATTCTCCTCTCAGGGCTGTGAGGAGGAGTCTCCGCGCGACCCAGAGCAGGAGGCCCGCCGTGGCAAGTGAAGGCATCCCGTAGCCCTCAGGCCCATGGGCCGCTCAAGGGTTCAGGCTTTAGCATTTAGGGTTCAGGGTTTATGTATTTGGGGTTTGGGGTTTAGCCGCTTAGCCTTCAGACTGTTCCTCCACAGCCGACTCCTCTCTCTCTCTCTCTCTCTCTCTCTCTCTCTCTCTCTCTCTCTCTCTCTCTTTCTCTCTCTCTCTCTCTCTCTTCTCTCTCTCTCTCTCTATTATATGTATATATATATACACACACATAGATAGACAGACATATATACATATATATATATATATATATATGTATATATATAGAGGGAGAGAGAAAGACTTTTTATACATACACACATAATTACGTGTATATACACACATGCATGTCGTGGCCATCACAGCCATCGAGATCCCGACAGGGCTGATTTGGGGACAGCAAGTTGAGTAGCAGCTCAGATATTGGTTGCAATAACCTACAGAGGGCTTGGCATGTCGATCTAGACGCTATACAACTCCAACCCTAAATCTTTGAGAGCCCAACAGAGTCCTTCAGAATCCTATGTTTTTAGCCCACCCTGAATCTGAATCTCAGCATCCTGACGCTCAACACCCTCCCAGGACCTTCTAGTGCGACAAGTGCTCCGAGGCGAAGCAGGCACAGCCAAGCTCTAGACGACTACGGGTCTACGGTGTACCTTTCAACTTATTCCGGGTTTATCGGGGTTTGTCGTTTAGGTCTCAGGGGCTCCAGGCATGTCGGGTGTTTACTAAATCAAATCAAACAATGAAGGCTACGACCTCAAAAGCCCCAGATCCTGAACTGTCAACAAAGGTCCTCAGGCTGTCAGTTACGAGTAGTAACATAGAAGAGTGATTTGTAATGACATACTCCAAAACCCTTTTCAAGTTAGGAAGGCTCGTATTGCTCCTGTCCTCGCGTAGCTTAGAGTGCCAAACTTGTTGGTCGCACCCGTCAGTTTCAAACCGCTGCTGCAATGAACTCAACAGAGTCAATACAGTCGCCGCCAAGCCCAGACTAATGAATCATCAGAGACGCACATCAAATAGGGATATAGGGTGTCATTCCCTGTTGCAGCAAGGCGCACAGGGCCAATGACAAGTCTTGTGGGTTGTGTTGAGCCAACGGGAGATCCTAATCTATCGAACGATTGCAACCACCTTCGTTTAACAAACTTTGTAAAAGCAGGTCCAAGACGCAGAAACTTGTAGAAACCCATGTAGGACCCCCCATGGAGCCCTTATTTGTAGCTGGGAGGTGACAGCCCCCGACCAAAGGCAGGTCCACCAAGCCAATGGTGGGTGTTTATAGTGTCGTAATTGTGGGTTACAAGGGCGGCATTGTTTACAGAAGAACATGGGAACCAGGTGGTGCTGTGGGGACTTTTCAGGTTTCGGGAGACACCTCTTTAAGAATCTCCCTGCCCTTCTTGGAGGGAAAATTGATGGTCGGATCCCTTTACAAGTCTTATTCTACCATAGAGAAAGTTGTCAGAAGTTAAGGTTGGTGTTGGGTGGCAGAAGGGCACAGGGTTCCAGGGATGTTTACCGTTTTATGGGTTCAGGGTTCGTAACTGTTAGCGTTTAGATCAACGAATTAGCATGGGCTTTTGCCAAAGATACCTGAAGAATCAAGTTGAATCAAGTTTTCAGGTTCAGGATTCCGGGTATCTTTGCCAAGCATGTTCGAATACCTGGCGGGAATGTTACACTGCTGGCTATCGAGGATCCTACTGATGTTTGCTTGTTGTTGGGGGGAGCTTTGGGGTGAGGGTCTAACTTTTTGGGCTTCGAGGATGAAGGCAAACGTTCAGCTCAGGATGTGTGTGTGGCGGGGGTGTTGAGCATGTTCGGAGGTTCAGATTTTCGGAGTTAGAAGCCCTATAAGCGCCAGGATCCCCGATAAACGGGTGCAAGACACGGGACCGTCATTTGCAGAAGACCTCATCAAGCGCCCTGAAAGACTTTAGAGCTTCACCAAGCGTGTGGCGGTCTGGGGTTCACGCTTCAACAACTGTTGTCGGGGCTTGGATGAGAGAGAGAGAGAGAGAGAGAGAGACAGAGAGAAAGTGTAATAATGGCTTCCCATTATGAACTTTTTAGTCCGAACTGATTCAACCCTACGGTCCCACAAAAGTGTGTGAAAGCCTGTTTCCTCAGATGGGAGCGGCTCAGCTGCGCGGAGTGCTGCTGCGCGCGCAGCAGCGCATGGATGCCGAGCACCGCGTCGCCACTACCACCTGGCACGGCTCCCTGCGCTTCATTTGTGTTGGGTCTTGTGATCTTATGTTCAGGTTCGACCAAAGCAGCCGTCGCCATCCACAACATTAGATATCTTAGTTGTTGTCGCTCTGGTCGCTGTGATAGAGGAAGACCAGGTCACCAATGAACAAGTTACCAGCTGCAAAAGTCAAAGTGTGGGATTGACACTACTGAGAGTTTGGCGTGGTCTTTTTCTGTGTCGGTAGGATTGAGCAGCGTGATGACTCAAAGCTTGAAGGATTCTGAGCTGTGGACCCTTTGACCTAAAATGCTAATGTCTCCACCAAAATCAGTAGCGACAGCAAGTATCACTCGAATCGTGTTGCGTGTTGTGCTGTTCATCGCTGGGCCCAGGGATTCAATTCAGGATGACAAGGTCTTCGCATGCACAAATTATAGACAGCCCTCGTGAGAGTTCATGGCTGAGCGTCTGCGGTGTCTAAGTCTTGCATCCGAGACGCCTGCAAAAGAGTACTCGAGCGGTCTTCGTCCCCAAATATACCTGTGGTATTCTTGATTTTAAGAGTGCAACTGAATATGCTCCCCTATACACATTACAAGCTGCAAACGTTCATAGCCATGGTGCACTCAGCTCTTACAGCTGAGGGGTCAAGCTTGGGCTATTCGAAGAATTGATCTTTCGCAGATCGGAGCAGGCGCGCCCCATTGTCTCTCTTCGACGAGCGCCAGGCTTCGAGCGGTCCGTGTCCGAGATATTCCGGAAATGCTGAGTTACGATCAGTATTCAGTATAGCTCTAAGACTGAATAGTTCCCAGTCTCATTAGACCCAGAACAGGGTTGCTGGCATGTGTCATCGTTGCTTCTACTGCGTATCTTGAGATTGTTAGACGAAGAGAGTGAGAGAGAGACATACAGACAGAGACAGAGACATGCAAGACGAAGAGAGAAATATCATGAGCGAGAGTGAATGAGAGAGAGTGGGAAAAGCAAAGAGATAAAAAGAGCACGTGCTGGGCGTGCATGAGGACGAGACTATATGGACACATTTCCTTTGGACTGGCCTGGAGTCAATCCGAAGCGGTCACTAGGGCGAGCACAGGAAGGGACTTGCAACTCCAAGTTGTGCTACCTCAACTCTACGGCCACCGCTCCAAACGTGAAACCCGAAAGTCAATCCACAATCCCTATACCTGGACCTTCGGAACCTACGCGGCTATAGCAGAGGCGACAATCCTAAATAGGTAGGTTCCTCAGGCCTATAGAACGTGATAAGATGTCCAGAAAGCTGTCGCGAAGGTTTGGAATTTTCCAAATCTGCTGCATCATGCAGCCCTCTAAACCTAGGCCAGTGGCATCAGTGACCTGGGGTTTCAGAACATAATATATGGAAGCCCCAGTATAGACCCAAAGTTCGCCCAAAGTAGTAGCTCCTTAAAACCCCCTCCCCATCCGAACAAGGGACGCATAATTTTCAGCATGCCCCACACCTTGCACCGTGCATCGAAGGAAAGGCTAAACCCCTGCAGGCGCAAAGCCCTGACTTAGTCTGCCTCAAAATCCGAAAGGTTTGCTGCAAAGCAGCAGGCTTTAGCGCTCTATCTGAAGCACCAGACCTTGAACCTTCAACCGTAAATTCTGGACCTTGCAACTTCAATTCTACGGCGATCGAATTTAAAACCTTTGATAGAGATCCCCAAAACACAGGATGGTGTTTGACTGTGAGGCCTTAGACAACATCAACATCGTAGAGTTGTGTTAACCCCAACGAGTAGGACCCTACCTGAAACGCTTGTCTGTAAACCTCGAAAATGAAACAATCAGAAAACCCTAAACGGAAAACCCGAACCCTAAACAAAACCCCTAGTCCCCGAACGAAACACCCACCCTATAGTCCCTATATAGTCCGAAACCCCTATATAGTCCGAAAACGAAAACCCACCTAATTAGTCCCTTCTCAAACTTAGGTGGCATCCCAGACTGGGCGATCCGCACTGTGCTCAAGGCCCCTCTCGTCCACGGGCCATGGAGTCCTGATAATCAGGGTTTAGGGGTTTAGGGGTTTAGGGTTTAGAGGGTTTAGGTTAGGTACTGCCCCCATACAGTGAGAGGCTGTAGTAGGGCTACTATTAAGGTCCTAATATATACCTGTTTTATGAATATTATTCAACTATTACTGAGTGGGGGCCGTGCCCAAGGTCAGGGTTGTTGTGTTTTCGTTGGGGGGGGGGGGGGTTACTCATAATGAGGGTTTGGGGAATTAGGATTTACATTAAGACCTTGAGTTGCACTACATTTTCTCTCTGCAGGTAATTTATGCTACAGTTGTGTCCAAAACAGGAGAACCCCGAAAAGGAATATATCTGCTCGCCCAGCTAGAGAACTGTAGTGTCACAGCTCGGCCGAATTTTCTGCATGCAGACTCTACCCTACACCCCGAACCCCCGAATTCAGCATTTCGTATCCAAGCACCCAAAGCTTCCAGCCTAAAACCCAAATCGTAAGCCCCAACGTCAGACCCCCAAACACCCTACAAAGTCTTGACAGCCGTTTAGAAATCTGCCAACAAACCTTCACACCCTAAATCCCTACCCTGGAATCTTCACAACAAGAAACCGCAGAAAGCAGGCGCGCCGCCTTGTAGAGCAAGCAGCGGGGCTTGGCGACCTCACGGATGTTTACGAGGTCTGAAATGAAACCGCCCAGTTTAGGGCTTCAGGTGTTTCCTCTTGAAAGGTTTGGGGCTTTGGGAGGGCTTCATAAGGTTGTCTCTTGCAGGGTTGGGTGTTGAGCATGGATTAGACCACATGCTAGAGAGGGGGTATGCTGTGCTCAGTAACTACAACTCCTTACTTAAGGGCTCCTTACGTAAAGTTCCGGGTACCGCCTCGTTTCTGTAGGACCCCTTTTATTTCTCGACTGGCGCTTATACTTAGACCTTGCCAAAAGTAAGGTGATGCGAGTCAAGGCAGCTTAGCCAAACTTGAACGCAAGGGCTGATGGTGTCTGGGCTTGAGGTTGTGGTGCCGAAGCTTCAGATTTAGGATTTGACGCACTCGGCTCTGGCGGCAATGCTGCGTGTACGAACGAAGGAAGGTTTGCCGGAAGACGACGCATAACCTTAGTCAGTGATGAAAGCCCCAAGGCCTCGACTCTAGCCCGTCTGTAATTCTATGTACATATATATATATATATATATACATGCAGACCTCAACAGAAACTCTGAATCCAAGACTTGAAGCCCCATTACGTAGTCTGGGTTGTGCACATATACAGAACAGTATATATGGAACCCTATGGTCAAAGCTGTTGCTAGGTCTTGCAACGTGTATGATTTCGGTTTGCAGGTTTTGGTTTTATAGGGCTGAAGTGCTATCAGCCATCACCCGGAAGGCGCAAATACTCACAGCGCAGCGCGAGAAGCGCGGCATTGCGCGCGCTCCTTTGTCGCGGGCCTAAGTTCATGAAGTGTGTCGCACTGGAACTCAGAGCCTTTGCCACCAAAAACCCCGAAACCCAAATGCCCCAAGCCGTTGGAACTCAAGCCTCTGAATAATGCTCGATGGGCGTTGGGGTCTACGGTTTTGGGTCTACCTGTCTAGTAAGTTGCGCTTTTGGTTTTGGTTTTCCGGCCTGCTGTGTTCGGATTTGCGTTTGGCTAAATTAAATGGCGGTTCATGTTTCGGGTTTCGTGCCACGGAACACAGCTGGTCGATCTCTGCAGGTTTGCAAGCAACTTCCAAACAAGCCGGAACATTGATTATGTAGTATTCGGCCAGATTCAAGGTGTGGGAGATAAGTATTGTTGAGGTGCTTTTGTAGAGTATCTTTTGCTTGTGGCTGTAAGGGCTAGGGGTTTATAGTTTAGATTCCAAGCTCCCCGAGTGGTCTATGAGTCCAGCCGCAGGAAGCTGTTTCGGCTTTCGGATTGCCCGCTTGCATATTCGAAGTGTCACAACGTAAAAGCCTGCACTATTGGCTGTAGTTGTCGCAGAGCCTTGCTGTGATAGATCTTGCCTGATGATGCCCTTCCTTGCAAAGCCACACTGGAACAGCTCCTATAGACATGTCGGGCTCCACAAAAACCAAAACCCCCAAACCCCAGATCCTTAACCCGCTCTTTGACTGCCGGAAGCAGATTCGAACGAGAGCCTGAACTGAAACAGTTGCGAACGAATGCAGATGCATGCAAGCGTGGTGCACCATAGTGCCGATGTTATCCGATTCCAGGGTTTGGGTTTAGGATTTGGGAGTTTCAGTAGAGGTTTAGGCATTATATAGGAACAGAGACTTTGGGTCTGTGGGGCTTGCCCGAAGCCCTGAACCCGCGGGGTATGAGGGTTGCCGTTTCAGGGATCCGAACCTCAGTAGTTGAGTGGATTCCCTTTTCACTATTTCGGATAATATTAACCACTACAAAACTAATTAAACGTGTACACTTTGGGGGCTTATGAACCCAGCAACAAAGGAAACCGTAAACTCCGTGCAACCCCTATACAGGGCCCTTGGATCGGTTCTGCACCTGCGCAGCCATGGCCACTGCAGCTCCGCAGAGGTTCAATCGCAAGGCCGCCTTTCGTCGTGCCAATGCGGGCTTTCTGCTTCAGGGTGTTTCGAGTACGTACATATTATTAGTAATTATTATTCGTAATCTGCTTCGTATGATTATTAGTATTATTACTATGACTCTCTCTCTCTCTCATATATATATATATATATGTATGTATATTATGTCCCTGTGGCAGCCGTGATTCGAGGGGCTTATTTTTGATATGTCTTCAATTTAGTTTTTGATCTTGCGTGGTATGTTTTTGTTGGACACTTGTTCATTGTCTTTTTGATCCGGCAGCCAAGTTTCTGTCGCGAAACCTTTGGATGGCTTATAGCATCTTCCTGCTGATCTGCTGTGTTCTAGGTGTTCCGACTTTGAACTTTGGGACAAGACGTGAATGGTCCATGTTCTGCTGGTCTTCACACGGGTTTCGATTTCAAGCAGAGGGTCTCAACGAGTACTACAGGGGGTGTTCTAAGTTACAAGAGTGTTGCAGTGCTTCGGGTTTGTTTCAGACCTGTAACGAAGTTTGGGTCGTTTGGCCTGGGGGCTGCGAGACAGCATTGTGCATCGTTTCCAGTTTCCGATTCTCGTTGTCTTGGCCGCGTGTAGGGTTTTAGGGGGTAGCCCGAAGCTCTCATTGAACTCGAAAGAATCCTAAACCCTATAAGCCGAAGGTCCTAAAGCCGAAACCTGCAAGGCCTAGCATCCCAAAAGTTCTCAGGCGCCTGCGCCCCGAACATGCATCTCCTGCCTTGCGTGCGCGGCGATGACGACGTGAGATCCCGAGCTCTCTGGGGTTTTTCGGGGGCTGCTTACTAAGCAAAAACCTATAGTCTCCATTGCAGATAACTATATATTAAGGATCCTATAAGGTAACCTCAAAAAGAAACAACAATGGAGACTATAGGTATTATTATGTGCCCCAGTAAACTAGTGCTTGGGTAGCTGGAGGTCTAGGGGTTGAACATGGTTTAACTATGGGGGGCCGGTAGAAGGCTCAGAGCCTTTAGGCCTAGGGGTGTCTACCTACAAGAGTCGGCGAAGTTGAAGTTTACAAAGGATCGTAGTAGTAGCTCTGGCTTAGGGCCCCGGTGTTTGCGGTTGACAGACTTAGGGCTGAGTGTCATGGTGTTGAAGTTACTTACATGGTTCGGGGTTGTCAATTGTTTAGGGTTTTAAAGTTCAGGGTTGCATGATATGAGGATCTAGGGTGTAGAGAGTATCGGCTTTGAGGCTTTAGGGGTTAGTAGGGTTTTAGGGCGTATAGGTGTTAGAGTTCTAGCAATTAGTGTCTTTCGGGGGGATTCAGGATTTAGGCTTTAGGCTTGTAGGGTTTCTGGATCAGGATCTCGTGGACTAGGCTTTCAGGATCTTGCAAGGCTTTGGGATTCGGACGTTTGGGGGCGTTTAGGGTTTAGGGGTTTGGGGTAGGGCCGTGGGAATTTGGGGGGCGGTTTAGAAAGGGCTCGAGTATTCAAGGTTGTATACGATAGGCCCGAAGTGTTCTGTTTGAGGAAATAGCCAACGCCCCTGAACTGATGTTAATACCTTGCATCATAAATTTGAGTTGCATTCCTTAAGTAGGGCATTGGCCTCTCTGAGATTTGGGCGAAGTGAAACCTCTGGCCATGGAAGGGCATGAAAGGGCTGAAGGTTCCGGGTAGCAAGTGCGTGTCTTTGGCGGTTTTCGCATGCAGTTTGGTGTTCCTGCTTTTCAGCAGGGTCAAGGCTTTCTGGTCCAGGCTTCGGGGTCCTGGTTATGGACCCAGGGTTTTGAGATGTTTTGAGGCTTGGTAAGCTTGGGAAGTGGAGGTGTTCGCGTGTAGTTTAGGTTTCCTTGTTTGGGCGGCAGGTTTTCTTTGCCATATCCCTGCATTGATTCCCTCGTGCGCCCCTTACATCCTGATCTAATCGCAGTGCGTATATGTTTGGTCATGGAACTTTCGGTGCCCCCGGGCATTTTCGGCTGAAGCACCGCTGCCAAGGTCTCTTCGCGCCAGCGGACATTGCTTTGCGTCGCCAGGCCTGGATTCATGTTATATGTAGGTTTCCATGAGGTTAAGAACTTGTGCAATAAAGTTGTCAGGGTTGCAAATTTGGGTTTTACAATAGGTTCGTAAATGCGGGTTCTATATATATAATATAGGCTCTTCAGATTGATGATGATAAGGGTTATAAAGAGGGGTTCGGTAAAGAATCTATGAGGGTGCTCTAGGCTTTATTGCTGTAAAGGGTTTCAGGGTTCAGGAAATTCTTTAGGTCTCAGGGTTCACGGCTTTTTATAAACGCTTTCGGTGTGGCTTTGCTGGGGTTTTAGAGGGTTGGGGGGCGGGGCGTGACGATGTCGAGTTCGTTCTTTCGGGCTCACCGTTTACAGCTTGGGCCTCAAGGCTCGAGAGGACATCAAATTCACTATTCAAGATGCCTTTAGGCTCCCGATGATAGGAGTCATGTTGTGCCAGTGTATAGATGTAGAGAACTGCGATTGTTTTTTTTTCCGGCCAGGGTACTCGGGGTCCTCGTACATGTAGATTACAAGCTGAATACCCACCCCTGGATAATTGGGATGATCGTAAGGGTGCTGATCGTGAGCCATTAATTTTGTCAGCCAGGAGCGTACATCAACGATGTTCCTTTCTGTTCGGTCCCGGATCGCTTCAGACGCCAGCTTGATGTGCAATCCGAAACCCCAAGCCCAAGAACCCCAAACCCCCAACACCGTATCTATAGAAACCCCTGCATTTGACGCAAAGAAACCCTGAACCCTCAAAGCCTGACACCTCCCAGAGCCCTAAAGCCCAATTGCTTGAATCTCAGAACCTAAGAGGCGGCCTTACCATGACGCATCGGAGCAGACTGCCCCTGCGTGGCGTCACCAGCGGCGAGCCGGAGGCAGGCAGTGCCCATTAGGGTTTAGGGTTTAGGGTTTAGGGATTTGAAGGGTTCGGATTGGCTGCTTGTGCTTTCTGTCTGGACCCACAGCTCAACACCGCGTCCTCAGGGAGCTTGTAAGTCATCTGGAGTTCAGTAATCCTGTGGTGTTCTAGCAAGATTTACCTTAGATGCTGGCCTTTCTGGGAAAAAGCCCCTGTTCTAAACCTTAAGACGTCCTTTAGAGAAGCTCTTTCGGCATGCCGAGGATGTCCATCAATTGTTTAAACACCGGCTCGCTGCTCATGATGTCCCCATGATTGTTTTCAACAGCAATTGTTAATAATTGGTAGCCGTAATCGTAATAACAGCAATAACAACAGTCATAGTAATAGCTTACTGTTGTTAGTTGAGACGGCCTAGCTGCTAGCTCAAGAATCCGGGATGCCAGCCTGCCTTCATTGGCTGTCAGATCAACCGGTTCGGAGATATCAGAAGGCACCCTAAACATAAAAGCTCTGGGGTTGTCGGTGTTGGGTTTTGGGGGTCCTTGGTTTGGGACTCAGGAAGTAGACCCCCAAAGCCTCTGAACCGGGAGGTGGTCTGGTGGTTCCTTCCCTCAGGTGTCGACCGCTGTGCCAAGGCCTGGCATTTCAGACTGCGCGGTAGCATTTTTGGGATGCAGGGTTTGGGGTTTAGGGTTTAGGTTTTTCAGCGAATACAGGGTTTGTGGTGTCAGGGGCTTGGGGGTTTAGGATGTATCGTCTACGGGTTTGGGGTGAGTAGGGTTGGGATTTGGGAGTTTACACCAAGCAGCCTGAAATAACAGAATGAGCAATGAAAGTATTGCAGTAGCTGGCAAGCACTTGGAGCATCGGTATCCTGACGCACGAACTGTACACGTTATTCGAGTATGAATCTTCTAAACCCATGTACTACGCACTTTACATCCTGTGTTACGTTTGTTGTTTGTCTTGTTTTTCAATTTGCGTCCTCCAGTGCAGAACATGCGCTCTCCGCAGTACATCTTCATATGCTACCGCTTCGTGATGTAACCGTGTAACCTGAGCGTGCTTGGAGGACACACCAGATTGTAAAGCACCCGTGCAGCGCAGTGCAACATAGACGAAGACGAACCAATCGCATCCGGGAGTGGGGATCATAATGCTGGGATCCTGCTTTCGGGTAGCAGACCTGCTGTTCATAGACCCGTTTACGCTCAGGCATCTCGCACTTTTCCAGGGCCATGTTCCTGGTCCGAGTTCCCCTGCTCACCTGAAAGTATGTTGGGCTCAAAGGCTTCGCACCTGCTCAGAGTCTATCCGTTGGCATGTCTCCTGTTCGGATTACCCAGGCACCTGGATAATTCTGTGCCATTTCACGACTTTCGGGTTTGGGGCGTCTCAGGCTCCGCCCGGCTACAGCAGGCGACATGCCGTGGTGGCTCGTCGGTACGAACGAGCGAAATCTTGAAGCACAGCGATAACCGACGAGAATCCTGTCCTTTGCCTGTGTGCAAATGTCGTTTTCTGGACATGTCGGGGTCATTGGTTCTGCATTTCCATGCCTGTGGAGCTGCAGACCCTCAACCCTAGGCCCTAAACCGCCAAACCCTGGCTTTTCCTTCTACATCCCCGACAGCTTCCTCTTTCAGAGTGAAGTTGACTCTATGGGCATTGAGTAAAGCCAAACGGAAACCGCATTCCTGATTCGTCGGGGAACACGCTAAGGCGCAACGGAGTATCGGTTTTAGGGTCTTACTTGGGCTTCAGGTTTAGATAGGTTTCGGGTTGAGGAAGCCGTAATTGAAGCTTGAGTTTCCAGCGTGGCTCAGGATTGCACTGACGATTGCGTCGATGGTCATGAGCCCTTTCGGGCTGCAGGCAGAGAACTTCCTCGTGGCGGAGGCGACCAATGCCCTGTGCTTTCCCGGGACTTGCTTTCCCAGGAATGCCAAGCTATAATTCTAATCATCGCCATCATCAGCAGCATCATGTGCTGTCTGAGCTGACTACAGATCATTTGGAAAGCCCTCAAAAGCACCAGACCTTTTGCACAGGACGATGCGCCCGGCGATGGCCGCTTGGGTTTCGCGCAACTGCGGCGACTGGGGCCTTCAGACTCACAGGCTTGTGCTTGGCTGCTTTCTACACGTCCACCAGCTGGACCCTTATATCTGCACTGTAAACTGTAGAAGGCTTCCTTCCCGAAACTGCACACAGTATGAAGAAAGGGGTACCTGTGTTTCTGCACCTGTGTCATCGGATTACGGGGTAACCTAGGTTTAGTGAAGTGACGTCTTTTATGTGGAGGACTCGTATGGGTTTGGTACGGTTGGTTGTAGCTAGTGCAAGTTTGATAAGTTTATGTCCGGGTGGTCCTAAATCCTTTGCCGGGAAGCTACAAAGCCAGGTCGCAACATGAAGGCTTGTGCAAGTAGCAAACCTTCGTGGGTGACAGGTGCACGAAGAACGTTGTGTTGCTGTGGTCGTACCTAAGCCCAAACATGCTGGAACCCAGAGCCCGCTGAACCCCATCAAGGACTCAGTACAACCCCACTCCGCTCATCTGAACCAGGGCGAGGAGCCTGCTCCGTTCTTGCTGGCTTCTCTCTACGCCCGGGCCCCCGGCAGCGCCCCACTGCTTCAGCTTCAAGCAGGCCTTCGAAAACTTGAGTTTAGGGACTCTGGAGTTTCGGCTTCGGGCCTATTACGGGATGCTCTAGACTGGCTACATGCTGCAGACTGTGCTGCAAGACAGAGAGCTCCTGAAAGCCAGAATGATGAAATCGTGACTATCAGAACCCCAAACCCTAATCCTCAAACGTGCTGAACCCTTCAGGCCTAAACACCCATAAAGGGCTGTGATGCAAGAACTACATAATAGACTAGCCCTGAAAACTACACTACATTAAATCCTACAGACGAATATCGAGGCTTTATGCAGGGATGAAGAAGCTCCGTTTCCCAAACGTCAAGTGTCAGTTGAAAACCTGAAGCGTCAATCCCAGGCCTCAATCCCTAAACCGTCACCCCCAAACCCTAATCCCAAAAGCACTGAACCCTAAACCCGAAGCCAATCGACCCTACTAGCCCCAGCCCTCAACCCTAAACTTATAAATCATGAGTCATCGTACCCTTATAGCAACCCTTGGAGGAAGCCTGAATTCGTAAGACCGTTGAGGTCAAAGCTGAAGCTCGAGGTCAAGGGGTCGGATCCCGCCTAGTTCGGGCACTGCTTGGAAGATCTGACGAGCCCAGGAAGAGGAGATCTGGGCTTCTAGAAACCCTTGGGTTTTGGGTCTCTAAACCCTCAAGCCAGGGTTTGAGTTTGCAGGGTGTTTACTTACCCTGAACCCTTGAACCCCAATTGTGCCACAAACTACGAGTAGCATCCTGATGCGCTTTTGTTTTGTCAAACTCGGCATTGGGTTCAGGGGTTGTGGTCTGGGCTTTCGTGTGTTTTTGGGGGTTAGAGTGCAGGATTTGTCGTTTTGGGCCGCACTCGAGCGTTGAACCCAAAAAGCAATCCAGCGGAGGACTGTCTATGCCCTCACTCTGAAGAACAAGCTCGGCTTCTTCGAACGCCTTCAGTTTAAGGAGCTTTCAGGCCATCGGGTCAGGGTTCAACACGACTCTTCGGGCTTTAGCTAGAACTCTTAACAATTAACACAGGCAAAGCATTTCTTGGTGTACAGTTATGGAAGTTATAGTCTTTGTATGAGACTGCAAGGGGACACCGCTACTGATGGTTCAAAAAGGCTAAACTTGAAGTTCGACATTGAAGGCTAGCAAGAGATCAGCATGTTGGTTGGCACTGTGTATAGAGAGAGTGCTGCAGCCCAATATCGAAGTCCACTGATGGCCGCACTGCCATGTCCAAAGTGAACAAGGCTCCTGGAGCAGCTCCCAAACCCTCGCCCCTCACTAGGTTTTAAGTCGTAAGGGTTCAGGGTCTATGGGCTCTAGGGGTTTAGGGGTTCGTTCGGGGGTTTGGGGATTTGGGGTTTCAAGAAGTTCCCTGCGATCGCACCAGGCAAGGACCTGTCTCTGCTTCCCACGGAATTGGGGCTGGAGGCCCAGCTGGGCAGGCGTGCCGCGGGTCTATGGGTTCATGATTTTATCATGTAGAAGTTTGGGTTCAGGGTCTATGGCATGGGGGCTTGGGGTTGAGGGTTCAAGATCAAAGATAGCTTCAACAGATTCTGCATCCATGACCAGTCTGGGACTGGACTCAGCGAGCAGCTACGATGTCGGATTGAACGCCGGGGTAGTAAGCCATTTGTGGGAATGGCCACTATCAGTGCTGCTGGCAGTGGCAGTTGTTGCGGCCCCAGTTTCCACCACTTAGCGTGAGTTGCTCCAAGCATGCACTGCAAACAGGGTCATCGCTCCCATCGCTGCCGGTGAGCCGTTGGTGGTTCTCCGTTACGAGGGGCCGTAGCTGGCTTCCACGCAGCCGCATGAATTTGGCATTGCACCGCCAGCCCGGTCTTGAGGATTCAAGCAGGGTTCGGTATCTGAAGCTCCCAGAAGCAAATTCAAAATTTCAAGCCTCGGGGTTTAGTTTTTGGGGCCCGGGCGTTATCCCGGTAACCTGGACCTGCGCAGTTCATAATGCAGTGGACCACTAGTGCGCCCCGTGTTCTTCAACAGGTTCCTGAGCAACGTCTGCCTCAACCAGATGCCACTGCACTAACAAAGTTCATGTTGGCAGTTCCGTAAATCATGGTCCTCATGAAGTTCTCATTGCCGAGTGACGTATTCCCTTCGGGACCGGGAAAGGGACCTTAACATAGAGAGCCCACATTGCAGCCCCCTCAGCATGGTCTGGTTTCGATGTGCTCGATTTAGCCCGCCTGGAAAACGAGTGCGGATTTCTTGAGCTGCAGATTGCAACAGGTTGCGTTTGTGTTCAGTGCAGGGCAGAGAGCAAAGAGACTGCATTGAACTACCGTATAAATACCAGACGTGTGCCAAACCGTACACTTCCCTTTGTCTTGGAATACCGTCCATGCCATGCAGAGCCCGACTCCCAAATCTGTGCACTTTGATGCCCGAGACTTCAACCTTCACGCTTCCTTCCCCAACTCCCTTCAACCCTTTCAGAAATGCCCGAAAACCGAAATAGCCCTGAACTGTTGTCAGTGTCTTCAACGTTGAATCTTGAATAAACTCACAGACTTAGAATCAGAACTTCCCAGCCCAAATCCCTAACCCTCTCCCGATCCCAAGCCTGAACTCTTGAACCGCGACCAACCTGTCCCGAGACCCCAAATTCGCCCAGACCAAACCCTGGACTGGCGAAAGACTCAGGCTCCGGCATCTGGAGAACTTGGATTCAGCGACTGAACAACTCCGGGCGCACCACCCGTGTGCCACACAGACAAACTTCGGTTGAGTGTTTTTTGGAGGGTTTGCAGGTACTCGGGTTTTGAAAGTCGTGCAGATCGTTAAGGTTTTGAGGAGTGTGGGACTTGAGAGGCTTGTATGGCGGTGCAGGTTTAGGTCCAGGCCTGTTGTTTTTTTTGGCATTTGTTCATGCGTGTGTGTGTGGGGCTGGTTTCGCGTTCTCGCGGACTCTCGGTGTGCGGGCTTGAAGGATTTAGGGGTGACTCTCAAACTCAGAGCCCAACGGCACCAGCTGACGATGAGCTTCGACTGAGAGT